>JAHMML010000030.1:85000-537902 GCA_020341155.1 Eciton burchellii
GGAATATTCTCGATGTAAACAAACATATCGAATATGAATCATAAAGCCAATGAATTGAACCACAACCATTGTCAAAATAAAAGAAGATCGTTATCGCACGATAATACTAAACATCAAGAGATTAGTGTCTTCAATGTCTTACGAGAAGCAAGAAGCTATGCAACAGTCACATATTCGTTACTGAGTTAGCGCGAGTATTTCGATATTGTAACTGTTAAGTAATTTGACAATTAAAGAAAGTTGTTTCTTATCGACTCTCATCTTTTCTGAACACTCTCTCGGATTGGCAATAAATAAATGTATAAACGATGTTTCGCGAAACATCGAAGGCGCGTTAATGATAATAAGTTAAATCGATATAAAGATAGTAACAATTATGGTGAAATGAATAGAACATATTTTTTAATGCAAGATTTATATTCCAGATATTTATTCAAGTTTTTTGTCATTTGAATTCTAATTATTTTTTCAGATTGAAATTTCATCGATTTTTAGCATTATAGATATAGGATATTAAAAACAATAAAAGAGAAAACTTTAAAAATCATTAAATAAGCTGATAATGCTGCAGAGATGTAAAACATTTGAAACAATTCAACGAAATTGATATTAAAATAATTCGATATATAATAAAAAGAAATGGATTTGAAAGAATAAAAATTCGGAAGTCATTGCTTATAAAAAATATAATTTAACGCGATTGAATTTAACGAAACATTTAAAATTATCAGTATAGATTTTAATGAAATAATATAGAGTAGGCATAGAAAGAAAGAAATGAAAAGTTAAACAAAAAGATCATGTTAAGCCTACCATCAATTTTTTGGTTGATTTTGAAAGTTCTGCTCACCAAGACGCCACTATTGAGCGTAACGTTACATACCGCAACTCGTTTTATCTATACTTCGTTTCAATTATTGTCTTCTAATCTAAGAAACTTAAATTCATAAATACCATCCGCTTTAAGTCACTTAAATTCATGGACATCAATCATATTTCCGTTTCCGAAGTATGTATGGATATCCAAATTCTATCTCTAGTTTCGCCGAAGGTTCCAGATTTGTCGACAAGACATCTCAAATCTTTATAAGGAAAGTGTTGGTCATAAATTTTCATTAATTCTCGTCGTTGAATCCTCATTTGGTTTTTAATCAGTTCTCGTTCATTTGCAATTCGCAGAGAACGATACTTATAAGCATTAGTAAAGTATTTAGTTCATAGAAAACATCCATATTTTATTTTACTCAAAATCATCTATTACGTTGCATCACATATATAACAATAACGATAGGATACATATATATATATATCTTACCGTAATAATTGATTAATATATATATATATATCTTACTGTTCTGAGTTTATACTAAGTGCCGTGTACCTTTTTCCAATCTCTATCAATATCTATCTGTAGCATTTTCGGCTGTGAGTCTGTGATTTTTTACGGCCTGTCGCATTCCTTCATTCCACGATTTTCGCGGCCTTGTTTTCTTTTCCTGTACTCATTTAAACAGTTTATGAGAGAGCCTCTTCTATTCCATTTTCATTAGCTGATCAAATCATTTCAACCCATTTATTTCAATTCCTTTCAATATTGTTTGTTGTGTACTGCACAACACATTTCCATAATTCATAATCTCTCTATAATCACATCATTTCTAACTCTATCCCATTTGGATATTCCTTCAGATCGTTGTAGATTATCCATCTCGAAGTTGTTAAATCTTCTTTTCATTTTCATATTTATAGTCCTTATTGCCATAACGCAACACAGATTTCATTATAAATCTTCTGATGTATCTTTAATCCGTTTGCATATCCCACCATATCCCCTCTGTTTCACCATATCGAATTTAAAGATCCGATAACTTTTGGACGCTGCTCAATGTGATTCTATGTCTTACACTAATTCCATCCTTCTAAGCTATACGCCCAGATACTTAAAATAATCCTATTCATTGGATATTGAGATCTGGAAACTTGCACTAGAATTTACTGCCATCTATTCTGTTTTGGATATATTGATTGTCAGTCCCCAATTATGATAGTGCTTTATCAATCACTTCAGCATAAATTCGTATATCGAACACGTCATATGCAAATACCTGATCATTCGTAAAACTCAAGATATAAAGGTAAAACTCATCAATGAAAATTCCCATGTCCTCCGCCTATTTTGGGTGACTATTTCTCCGTATTTAACTTTGAAAGTTCTGTGTAGTAGATAAGATCTTATGATGGTATAAAGATCAGATGGAAAGCTGTTTTTAATTTTATGAAATAGTTCTTGGTGCCAGATTTTATCGAAAGCTTGCGAGATATCGAGAAAGAGCTTTGTGCAATATCTACTTGTTTTCATTTTGTTGTTTATTCTTTTAATGATTATATGTATTTGCTCTATAATTGCATACCTATCTTGAAAACCAAATTTATGATCGGGAATCAGCCCTTGGCTCTCCTATGATGAAGATCCTTGGAAGTAGAAGTTTCTCGAATAATTTTGATAGCACAGTAGACTGCTTGTTCTGTACGATTCTGCAAGTTCTGCAGATTTGCCAGGTTTCTGGATCATAGCAGTTTGTACTTTATTGAGGTGAAAAAAAGCTGCTTCTGAAGACTTGTACAGTTGATGTATTTTATTCCCGTTTCTGGCATCGCCTGCAGTATTTGATGGTTATGAGGTTGTAACCTGGCGCCTTCTTTGGATTCAGGTTCCTTATTGAAGCTCTCACTTCTTTGATAATAAAGAGTCTTGTAGTGGTATCCAGGATCGTACAAGTGATGTCGTCAGAGAGTAATTTATTTTCTTCGTCTGTAATCTCGCGCAGGAAAGGCTTAAAAATCTTGGAAAGATGCGTGACGAATGTTTCGGTGTTTTCTTCTTTACCTTTGGTCAAGCTCCCGTTCTGCTTCCTGATAGGCGAGTATTGTGTCTGCGGTAATTTCAGTCTCTTGATGGTTTTCCAGTGAGAGTAGTTGGTTTCAGAAGTAGCGCTTAACTTTCTTAGATATTCTTGTATACCTTGATTTTTTTCCAACAGGTTTTTTAAGTGCTTTGAAAGTTCGATTTAATTTGGTTTTCAATACTGGGCATTTTTTAGTTTGCCATAGCTTACGAAGCATCTTTTTTTCTGATAGTTTTTCTTTTATTACAGATATATATTTGATATTCATATCTGGCATATTGCTGTTCGGCGGTGCATTCCAGGCGGCATGTTATACAGCATAACTAAAGCTTTCAACTGCGCAAGTAACGTTATTGTCAGCTTTTAGTGGGATGGAGTTGTCAAATGTATTCTTCAATAGCACATGCAAGTAGGATCGTTTTGTTGTGGCATTGCAGAGAATGCAAGATTTGTCTTTAATCATTAATTTACTATTTATTGTAAAAATTACAAGAAAATAATCTGAGAGCAATTGAAGCCAAGACTCGATGCAGTAATCTTTAAGAATATTTTTGACAATACTGAAGTCCAGTAGATCAGAGATCTTTTTATTGCCAGATGGTTAATAAATGGATTTTCCTGACAAAATTGCCAGGTTTATGGCTTCAATCGCTTTGTTAGTTATTCAAGCCTTAGGTAGAATCAATCTCGATTCCTTCGTGTGCTCAGCATTATAATCTTCTGCGGCGATGAAGCGATTATCAAAATCTCACATTTTGGATGTGGTGGTTTAAATTTTACTCTGCATTCGGAAAGTGAACCAACTTTGTAAATGTCCTTATTATTGCTTTTCGATTTTAACTCAACATGGAACATATAATTCCATAGACCATATTTCTTACTTGTTGTGCTCTATCTAGCACGACTGGATATTATCAACTCGTTCATAGACATAAGCTCGACATTGACGCTAGACGCAAACGTGATAGAGGCGCTCAAATCCGCCCGGCGGATAGGCTACCCTTTAGAGGTTAGCTACATGCGATGCGTTTTCACATTACCATATTTCGGTCTATAATCTGGCTAATGTGACGCATATCACAATGGGTTTACGAGGTTCAATACCTTCTGTTCCGTTGGCTTAATTATTCAGCCGATGTATCACAAAACTCAAAAATAATACTGACAATAGACTACACGATACGCGCACATGTAGTACCACCCACGTTCTACACATATTAAATCAAGAATAAAAACATATACAATCAGAATAATTTTGCAGAATCTTATTGTTATACCGTTCAGAAGAACTTACAAACTGAAGGAACTGATTTTCATTAGATATAGATGCTGATTTTAACATCATTAAAGCTAACACATTAAATACTGATAAAGTATAAAAAATAGAGCGTAGCATTTTTTAATAAATAACTATAAAGTAAATCACGCGAGAAAGACATAAATAGGACTGAAAAAGGATTAAACTTGAAGATATCTGAAATTGATATGAAAACAATGAACATTATCACGAGCTCGAGAGATAACTCTATATACCAAATACATTCGATAATAATTCAAATAATATGACACAAAGATTAGAGTTATTAAAACAAAATTTTAATTAGACTATATAAATGAAAAAGAAAAGTGATTGATTCAACTCGAAATTTTAACATATTTATATTTTATTTATCGGGAACTAATTAAAGAAAACAAATAGAATTACATCTTTTTTTAATATGACAGACAATATTCCTATATGTATAAAGCAATACAGATAATATGAGACAAGGTATAACAACAGACGATAACAACGGTTCTTACATTCGTTCTGGCTATCTAGATTTGAGCTTACATCGAGAACATTCGAGAACATTCCAAGAACATAATCGTCTATCAGAATCCGTAACAATAAAACTTCAATGTATTAGCAAGTAAATAATTAATAATAATTTTTAAGACACCTAATGATAATTTCGAATATAAAAAAATACTATTCGATTTAAAAATTCTTCTGTGACATTTCAACAGATGGACAATGTTAGTTGTGTTAACTAGATTATAGAGGAATATTTATTTTATTTCTAGATGATTTTAGATGATTTGTAGATGATATTATCATGTAAGCACATAGAAGAACATAAAAAGAATTAAATCAAAGATTAAACATATTAAAGAAAATGGTCTTAGTTTAACAATGTGAATTTTTCAAATAAATGTGAATTTTTATTACGACTTAACATATTTAGATTAAGAATATATATTAGACAAAGAAATTAAACCAAATCTAGAAAAGATGGAAGCAATAGTATTCTGTCTTAAAAATCAAATAATTTAAAGAATTTTTAGAATTTATAGACTATTATCGTAGGTTTATTAAACATTTCAGTATCCAATCATTCACCATACTCCTTATAAAAATGTCTCATTTAAGTGAAGGGAAGAAAGAAATGAGACATTAAATTAATTATAAGAAATTAAAATAATTATTATCGAGCAAATCTATTTTGTGATATTTAAATTTCTATAAAAAATTTTTATTGATCACTGACTAATGATGAAAGAATTGATGCAATCTTATCACAAGATGAAGTAGTTATATTTTTATTACATAGATTCACGCATGTTAAAGGAAACGATACAAGAAAAAAAGCACTTTTAAGCGGTATTAAAACATTTCTGACTTTACTTGTATGGTAAAATTTTAAATTATTGCAGATCATAAACTGTTCTTAACTTGGTTTAAGGTTGAAGATTCATTATACTATCTAATGTGTTAACGATTGCAAATACGAATTATTATGAAGAATATAGCTATAATATCCTATATAAAAGAGAAGAATAGGATGCTTACGCAAATGCTCTTTGTACTTGCACAAATAATGATTCTTCAATAGTGATTCTTCAAAGCTTCAGATTATTATGGATGTGGATACAGATGTGAGTTATAACTTATTTTTACAACATGCATAAATGATTTATAATGGAAAATAATATAATATAATTTCTCAAACCTCAGGCAATATAAAAGATTATCTTGGTAAAAGAAATAATTTCTTTTCCCAAAATTAAAATTATCTAAAAATACCTAAAAATGATGGTAATAAAACAAAAAAACATTCGTATGAGAAAATATTAAAATTATGAAAAGTAAACATTTTACAGAAATAAATCTTATCATATGTGATGATGAAAGTATTCTAAATATGAAAATATATTCAATTCTTTCATCAAATTAAAAAAGTACTTGATTGTACATAAATAAACGATAATATCTGTAATGCCCATAGAAGATGCAAACAATAAAAGAAAAGTATTACAAATGATAAAATGATAAAATATGTATTTCAAGAAAAACCAATAAGGATATGTTTATTGGAATCATTAATCAGATAGTTTTTGATCCAGTAACCAAATAAAAGATATTAACAGGACTACATAATTCGACTATAGAAGACTAAAGACGTTTCAAAAATTCTATAATGAATACTATAATATTAATAATACTGCTTGTGGGACGGAATAAAACAAAATATTAAAAAGTGTCAGAAATTAAATTGTCAGAAATATAAACTAGTATGACCAAGAGCACTTCTTACGAAAGTTATCCTTAATTACGGATACCATATTTAAAAAGATAGCAATAGTCATTATAAACCCCGCGCCGAAAATGGAAAAAAGATATAATTACATTTTAATTACTCAGAACCAATAGAATTTTATACTACATATCCGTCACTGAACACAAATTGTACAACTTTAGCTGACAAGATTATCAATAAATATATTTACACTCTTGGTTTATCTAAGGAATCGAGTAAGATTTCTGAAGAATTAATAAAAGAAATTACAAAAATCTTTAAAATCAAATAGATAAAAATTAATGTCTATCATTCTTAATCAAATGTAGTATTAGTGTTTACGTCTCGTATTAATCGAATATGTGAAACTAAACAAAATTAAAATAATTAGGATTGTAGATATCGCTATGGCCTCATATAATATTAGTTATCATGGAGAAACCAAAATATTGTCATACAAATTAATATTCAGACGAAAATTACGATTTCCTTCTATAGTAAGGAAATCGTGATATAGGAAATAGTAAAGGAATTATTCATGAATTATTCAGGAATTATTCATGAAGAATTTTTCGTAGATCTAATGAATTGGATGGTCAAATAAATTGAATTATTTAAGTAAAAATGCTAGAAAAAATTTGCAAAGGCAAAAGAAACAAACGCAAGCAAAGGAAAAATACTACTAAATAAAAAGATAAAATCATTAGTTTTAAATCAGAAAGAATAATAAGTTACTACATGAAATAGTTCACACATATACTAAGAAATTAGCAGATCAGATAATACAACGGATTATTTCAAATCATATGTAGAATGAATAATGTAAACTATAGATAAAAGATAAGAGAAGAGATAAAAGAAGCGAAGATAATTAAATTTTATATATCAATAAACTATATTTTCCGTTATAAAGTAATTCATTATAAAGCCATCAATGATGACTAGATCAGGATTTGAGAATTATTACGAATCAATCATTAATTATGATTAGCAGAAACCTATTTTGAGAATTTAAGAGATTTCCTAATCATTAGAAATTTACTAATCATATAAATCTTATTGTTAAAATAAAAAAAAAGATCTTAAAATTTTACGCAAAACTGTAATCTTATGTATATAATATAAACGGATACAACATAACGTGTTCAAAGCAAGATTACAATATACAAACTATAATGCATTATAATGTATTCACTACAAAGACTATAATGCATGTAAAAGTGCATACAAAAATAACATTTTAATAACATTAAAAATAGAACGAAAAACTATCAACTATATGACAAGATAATTCGATAAAATCTGTTTCGAAAATCATGATGTAAGAATCAAATGATTATCGTATATTCCATTTTATAGAACAAATTACGAAAATTCTATTTGATACATTAGATTTATTCTCATTATTACAATGAACAAATAGATTTTGTTTATAAAATTTGTTTATACAATTTTGTTTATAAAAATAGCATAGATTTATACAAAAAGTAAATCAGCATTATGCAATCCACTTTTAACAATGATTAATCTTATCTTTGTAGCAAATAAGTTTAAGAAAGTCGATTTTAATTTGCATAAAATTAATGAATAAATTTATAAAAACTGTGGAAGATTAAGCGAAACATGAATGAATATAGAAACGAATTCATTTTTATTAGAATGTGCCGAAATAATATTAGGATATGAATTAGAATTATTAATCTTTAGTGATACCATATTACTAACGAGCTGAGGATTGCTTTAACTAAAAATGCTTACACTAAGAGAACTGTTTAATAATTAAATTAATTCTCTTGTTTAAAGAAGATTTGCATTATATGATCAAGAACAAAAATTACCTATAATACTATATTCTAGTCAATTTAATAACTTCATCTATTCTAGCGATTTAAGCGATTTTAATTTAATATATCTTATAAGAAAATAAATTAGTTTTTTTAAATTCCAGTGATCGAACAAAATGATTTCAGACTATATCTTTTGATTCGAATAAAATTTATCAAGAATAAAACAAAATGAAGAAAATACATTTATAAATTCATCATACATTTAGATAAAAATTAGAAACGATAAATAATTGTATATTTATTTACTCGACCGAAATATTACAAAAAGGTAAAAGATTAATGATACGATGACTTGACAATAAACAGATAAATTGTATTAAATTTCAAATATTTATATAATGTTATTGAATATTTATAACTTATGTATGTAAATCAGAATTATTATCCGCTAAATTATATTAAAAGAATGCGATATTCGGTTAATAAAATCCATTGTCTCGTCTATTAATCACAATTTCCGAATTCTTGCCTTGCCATATGAAGAAATTTTTTATGTAAAGACAAATTGGATTACAAATTATTTTGAATTCATTAAATAATTTTCAGAATGTGATTTCGGGTAATATTACATAATCAAACATTATGCCATCGGCATAATAGATACTGCTGATAACGATTTTATTTCAAACATTAACCTTAATACTAAATTATGTAAAGGTATTAAAAAAAATAACATTAATATTTCAGAACTTTAATTGTTAAATATTGGCAAATCATTTCATTTAGATATCAATTTATTTAAGTTTTAATCTTAACTAAATTTAAGACTAGTCTTAACTAGCTTTAGTCTTAATCAATTATATAAAGAAGCAGATGAAATAATCATCACCAAACAAAAACATTATAATTTAACATTATAATATTGGTTTTATAATATTACATACCATTATAGCATTAATTATTGTCTAATCTTAAAACATTTTTTTATAAGTACGTTCATATTTCTAAACTGTGTTATATATATATTTAACAATATTTAATTAAAATTTGCCAATATTTAACAATATTCGATGATGAGATATATATATATATATATGTATATAATAGTTTAAAAACATGAATATACTTATATATAAACATATATAAGTATATACTTTATATACTTTTATTATATACTTTTATATACTCTTTTATATACATATATATATATATATACACACATTATATTCAATGCTTTAATAATTGCTTTAATAACAATGTTCAACCATAATATACATCCGAGGATACAATATAAAGTTAATTTTATATTGATACTTCCTGATAGCGATGAATCTTTTTGTATCGAAAAAAAAAAGAATTTAATGATGAGAACCAACGTTCTGGGTGTCGTAAGTAATTGTTAAATTTTCGGTATATATATTATTGTCTAATTTAATCGTATTATCATTGCCATTTGAATATCTTTGTCGTTTGCTTTAATCTTAAACTAAACTTATCATACTAATTTTAGAAGTAAATTATATCGTATAAAATTTTATAAGCAGAAAATATTTTAATATCCTGAGAAAGATGTTTATTTTAAAAAGAGAGATGTTATGTACGGCAAGCTGCTTTATGTTTAATAATCCATACTCTTGCCTTATTTATTTCCTTTTGAACAAAGGAACTCAAGCTAATAACTATTCTCCTAACTAAAGAGTCATTTAAATTTATGATCAACATATTGTATCTCCATAGAACATCCAGATAAGATCTCAAATCTTCATAAAAAAAGGTGCACCTTATACATACGTTAGTTTTCATTAGTTCTCATATATTCTCATTGAGTTCTCGTTTAACTTTAGTTTAGTTCTCGTTCATTCACACTTCTGACGAGCAATCCTAAAGCATCTGTCTTACACAGAAAATATCTTTATTTTATTTTACTCAAAATCATCTATTACATTGTATCACACGCATAATGCGCCCTGCCAAAAATGTATATTGAACACTAAAATCTTCGGTATTTTGACTTTGTTTTTTATGTCTAAAAGAGTGACAATCTTAGAAGAAAATTTTTCTTTATAACAAGATATTCATAACTTTTTAAAAAACTATTTCTATTTAAAGAACGGAATAATGGAATAATAGAAAATAGATATTTATAAATATGATATTATTAAGTATTCATAAACATGATATCATTAAAATCGCAAATATAATATGCAATAATAATCATAATAATAACAAAATATTGAACACTAATCTAATAGTAATATTTTATATGAAATGTTTCAAAGCAATAATATACACAATCTTAAATCACAAATCTGATATTAGATTCGCACCTTTAGTATTCTTTATACATGCATTTATCATGCATTTTCATTATTAATATTTTCTTTTCATTTTCTCATTCATTTTGTCATTCAGATGCTTCAAAAATGCATTGGATTAATTTGATGAGATATATTATTTTTGACACTACCTACACTTCTGATATTGCTATTAGTTTATAGTAATGTTTTAAAATTTGTTGAATTAATTCTAGGTGGAATTTCTCCATCAATATTATTTTTTTAGTTTTTAATTTGTATAAGAAATAAGCATTCCATACAGATATGTTCAATAAGTGAGGAAATATTTTTGTACTATTTAAGATTTTGTTTCTTTGAGAATGAATGATCTTTATAATTATCTATTTTATTTACTATCCTTATTAAAAAATTATAATACACTTATTATGTAACAGAATTATAATATATTTAAATGTTGTGATTGCATTTTATGCGATAACGAATTTTTATATTAACAAATTCTTCAGTGGAATGCAAGATATATATTTCTTTTTTATTATAATATTTCATGACTTGCAAATAATTTCACAAGCAAGAAACTGCTATGCTCTTTTTTAATATAGTAACTGGTTTTGGCATTACTTTATCTCTTTTCTTTACTATGCTACAAACGTTTATATCATTTTTGTGCAAAAAAGTGAGAAAAATGAAGCTTATATACAAATTGTCTACATATAGTTTTTATTTTTTATCTAAATAAGACTTTAATAACTATAAGCAGAATATTTCCTGATTTACCAATATTGTTATTTTCGTAGTTAACATTACACAGAGATTTATCATTAAAAAATGCTATATATATATACAGTTTAAGAATCATATAAAATACTTGACATGATTCCAAATCTGTTGCTTTATGAAGGAACATATTTAAAAGTAATCTATCTTTAAACAGTAATAAACATTTATCAATGCATAAATTTTAGAACGACAGAATCATTAAAATTTTGTCTAAACTATCAAAAATTTCGCGTATTTTATAGAATCTATCACCATTTGCTTTCATATCAATCAGTTTTCATACGGAATTATTACATTTCTCTTAAATATAAAAATTGATCCTTATCATGTCATCAACATTTTTTTAGGTTGCTCAAAAATATTTCATTAGCTTAATATTTAAAATGAGATAATTTTCTATTTCGCGATATTAATAATTTGATAAAAACGGAATAATAAATTTCATTAAGAAAATGCTTCATGAATTTTTCCAGGCTTCAAAGATATGCCTAGACCAGAAAAAGATCGCTTTCACTATCGCGACTATTGAACGAGATCTTGTGAATGGTGCGAGGGTCATTGACACCCTAAAACAAATTACATACAATATAAAAAAGACAAACGTGAAATCGTCGTGGAGAGAAATTGGTGGTACAAAGAGAAATTGGAACAGCTCCAAAATGTTAACGCCACGTAAACAACCAAAAAGGAATAGATACCAGCCAAGCAAACTCTATTACTAATTTTTTCGATGGATTTGGGGAGAGCTTGACAACGCGACCACCAATGTTACAGTGTAAAAGACAGTTAAACTACCACTCATTTTCATTACTAAAGTCAATAATTTTTCGTCATTGTCATAACTATTAAAGAAAGTTGTCGTTGACGAAATAAAAATCATAAATAAGCAAATTAAAATCCAGTCAAAGAACTATATTCGCACAAACAATGCGAAAGAACATAAAAGCAAGAACACAGAATACCGCACATATAAACCGAAGCAAAAGAGGAGTTACAGAGTAGTCCTCAAACACACCTACGCTACAGCAAATTTGGTTGACATCAAAAAAGAAATTGAAGATTTAAGACAATTATCAATATATGAAATATCAAGAAGCAAGGCATTAAAAAGACTCTTCATGTTCTATGTCGAGTTAAAACCGAAAAATAACAATAAGGACATTTACGAAGTTTTTCGAATACAGAATAAATTTGAATCACCACATCCAAAACGTATGATTCCACAATTAATTGCCAGCGGTATCACACAAAAAGTTTTTGCTTTCGTAAAGCGAAATACGTCACGTGCGCAGAACAGCATCCAATCATTAACTGTCCACGCAGGGAGAAATCCAAGAATGTCAAATGTGATAGCAACCAGCCAGCTAATTACAAAGATTGTATGGTCTATAAGAAACTACAAAAGAATTTTTTCCCCACATTACGGAGAAAAATGATGGAACCCCAATCACAACCACGAACTGAATTTGCAAGCATACTAACTAAATTAGTCCAACTAGGAAGATTCAATGCTTCAGTCATAAAAAGTGAAAATAGACAACCAATTACAAGGCAAAATAATCAGGAAGCACAGGAAAAAGAGTACCTTCAAGACAAGTCCGAGACAACTTGTGATAAGCGCTATACAGGAATTATATCATGTGATAAAGGAATACATGGAAAAAATGAGTGCCATGTTTAATAGCCTAGTAACACTTATCAGCAAAATAATATAATGATGAAGTCACTTAAAATAGCTACTTGGAATGCCAACGGGCTAGCGTAACATTTGCAAGAAATTTAAACTTCTAATTTCAGTCAAAACATAGACATTTTACATATTTCTGAATTACATTACATTAACAAAAGCTATTGCCGTATCCATGGGTATACATTGTATCACACAATGCACCCTGACGGTAAAGCTCATAGAGAAACTGTTCTTATCATTAGATAATATGAAATCAGTAAGTACCAAAGAGAAAACTTATTAGCAGACTACTAGCATAGTCGAATACCGGAATAATTGTATTACTATTTCAGCCGTATACCGCTTAAGCATGCTATAAAAGAGGAATATTATATAACGTTCTTTAAAACTCTAAGTAATCGCTTCGTCACCACAGCAGATTATAACGCCAAACATACGCCCAAAGAACTTAAAATACTGAAAGCGATTGAAGTCATGGCAATCTTGTCAATAAGAGAACGCACTTGTTGGCCATCAATAAACAGACAATAAATAGACCCCTGACTTACTGGATTTTGATATTATCAGGGGCATTCCTAAAGATTATTGCCATATCTTGTCTCGAATTGTCCTCAGATCATTCTTCTGTAATTTTTACAATAAATAATAAAATAATGATTAAAGGCAAACCTTGCTCTCTCTGCAATATCAAAACAAAATAGTCCCATTTCTAGGAGTTACTGAAGACTACATTTGACAACTCCGTACCACTAAAAACCGACGATGGCATTACTCGCGCAATTAAAAGCTTTAACTGTGCTGTACAACCGGCCGCCTGGAGGACAACGCCGATCAGCTGCAATCAATATTGAATATTCATCTACAATAAAAGAAAAACTAGTACAAAAAAGAAAATTTCGCAAGCTATGGCAAACTAACACATGTCCAGTTTTGAAAAAACAAATTAAATCGAATTATCAAAGCACTTGAAAATCTGCTAGACTTGAAAAAAAATTAGAAGATACAACTATATCTAAATAAGTTAAGCGCTACTTCTAAAATCAATTACTCTCTATGGACAGCCACCAAGACAGAAATGACCGCAGACATAATAATCGTTTATCAGGAAACAGGATGGAAGCTGGACCAGAAGTAAAGAAGAAATGACCGAAACATTTGCTACGTATCTCTTCAAGGTTTTTAAGCCTAAAAACCTTGCGCGAGACTGCACTAGAGTAGGTAAATAAGTTGTTTTGTGACGATAACACTTCTGCCATGCTAGATATTCCTATAAGGCTCTTTACTATCAAAGAAGTGAAAGCCGTAATAAAAAATCTGAAAAAGAAAGCGCCGGCTTCATAACCAATCAAGTATAACAGAAGCTGCCAGAAATGGGAATAAAATCACCTAATTATGTAATGCAGTCCTTAGACGGGGTTTCTTTCCACCTCAATGAAAAATAGCACCAATTATTATGATCCAGAAGCCTGGCATAACTGCAAAACTTGCAGAATCGTTTAGACCGATCAGCTTACTGCCTATCCTATCGAAACTATTTGAGAGACTTCTATTCCCAAGAATCTCTATAATAATAGAGAGCCATGGGTTGATTCCTGATCGTCAATTTGGTTTCCGAAATAAATACGCAACTATAGAGCAGATACATAGAATTGTTAAAAGACAGAATTGTTAAAACAACGATATGGAAGCCGGTAAATACTGCACAGCGGTCTTCCTCGATGTCTCGTATATTTTCGACAAAGAGTGGCATTAAAGACTATTTCAGGAAATTAAAAACAGCTTTCAAACTGATTTCTATGCCATCATAAGATTTTATCTATTAGATAGACTTTTAGAATTAAATATGGAGAAATAGTCACACAACTAAAAAAGATTATCTTTGATCTCAAGGTATTAGATCCAGTACTCTATCTGCTATACACAGCTGATTTTCCGGTCGTTCTGGACTCCATAACAGCAACCTATGTAGACGACATAACTGTATTTGTAGCTCATAACAATTATATAAATGCATCCTTGTGACTATAGGAAGGCCTGTATCACATCCAGAAATACTAAAAAATTGGATAATCAAAGCTAACTGGACAAAATCAGTACATATGACATTCACTAACCGTAATGAGACATATCCACTAGTAACTGAACGAATCCCTCAAGCCAAATATTTAGGGTTACATTTAGACTATAGACTAAATTGAAGAAAATATATATTTACCAAACAAAAACAACTTGGACTTCAATTGGAGAAAATATATTGACTACTCGGCAGTAAGTCTTAAGTGTCGGTTGAAAATAAGTTGTTATTGTATAAGGCAATTCTCACACCTACTTAGACCTACGGTATTCAATTGTGGGCTACGGCCTCCAATTCGAATATAGAAATATTCGAAGGTTCCAAAACAAATTCCTTAAAATTGTCGTTGATCTACTTTGGTATGTTATCAATGACACTCTGCATCGTAATCTTAATGTGCCATATCTTAGAAATGAGATAAGAAGACTCAGCCAGAGATATGCTTGGAGGAGCATCCTAATCACGAAAAACTTTTGAGAAACGTCAAGACTTCACGCAAATTAAAAGAGGGAACTTCACAAGACCTAAGCGCCTTAGTGCAATTCTATAGAGCATATATTAATGTGCACATATTTTTCAAGACTTTATAATATCTAACTATCATAAGTATTACTAAATATCACAATAATGACAGTTTGTAATAATTTTTAGGATGATATAAAATAAATAAAATTAAAGTCTGAAAAAAGAAATTATTAGATCAAATTAAATTAAATCAAATTTAAATATATATTTTACAATATAATAATAATAAATTTTGTACACAAAATATCCATATTACTATCATTATTTGAAATATGTATAAATGACGTTAAATTTATATTTTTTTTCATCTAAAAAATCTAATAATTCGTATATGATATTATGTTTCACCATTTTATAATGTTCTTGGTAACTGAATTGAAATGTTTTTTATACATGTTCTTTATATTTCTTTGTTCTCACTTACATTAGTTCAATATAACATAAATTCAAGTAATAAGAAAAATGAATCTAATGAGTAAAATTTATATAAATATGTGTTTTATCAAACTTTGATTTAGAATTATAGTCTTTTTTGTATTCCAGTAATATACAACTGTTTGCTTTTATAAATATGTTTGTAATAGCTCTTTTTGGTCTGTATTTTTATATAATGCTCGATATCTTGGAAATAGAAATTTTTCGATTTTGTTAAATTTATATATTTTGTTAATTGTATTTATTCATTTCAATTCACTTGCTAAATTCAATTTAGCCTGTTAATATTACTAGATAATTCACTAATTTGCATTTGCATAATAGAAATAATAATGAAGTATTCGAATGAGAAAATGAGAAAGTATTTATAGATATGCATTTGATACATGGATTTACAGAATATAATTCATTCGATGATGTTTATATGCGGATTATTTCTCTAATAGATATTTACCAAATAAGTAAACATTGCAAATATGTAAGAATTGCCTATGAGATACGTTTAAAAAACGAATATCAGAAAATGGTACTCTATATTTAACTATATTAATTATATTTAATATTATTCTAATTAAATAAAAAGCACCAATGGAGATCATCGGCCACATTGTTGTGTTATGTGTGTTATATGATGTGACATGCGTTATAAGCATTTTACGAGATTATGTGTTATTTGTTCAATACGTTACAGATATTTAAGAAGTATTTTTCCATAAAAGTTTTTATTTGAATTTAATTTTTGTAGATATGTATCAATCAACATTTTCTATTATATTCTTTCTCTTATATTATTTTTTACTATATTTCTACTATATCAAGATTTTCTATTATTCGTTAATAAAGCTATATCCAAAAATTTATGTGCTATTTAAATCAAATTCTGATTTGAAACAATTTTAATATTAATACAATACAATATAAACAACAATACAATATAAATGATAATATATATAACAATATAATAATTATAAGTATAAGCATGAGTAATTGACGATAATCTAATCAGATCTGTTTTGTTAAAATAAAAAAGTGATAATCTTATATTAATATCTTGGATAATCAATTCAATGAACTATTAGACGAAGTTTCAGTTGATGTTGCAAGTAGTCTATGTGTTATCATTTATATCTAGATATATTCTTCTTTTTTAAACATATAATTTACATATCTATCCTTATTCAATTGTTTTTCATTTCTTAAAATTATATTTCATATGCACATCTCCTGCCGCATACAATTTTTTGTAATATAATAATATCCCTAGTATTTGAAATATTTGTTAACATTATAGTGATTAAATAATGAAAAAGACAGTTAAAACGATAAAAATCAAAAGCAAAGAGAAAGAAGAGGCCTAATACTAATTGAATCAGATGAGAAAACATGATTTGAAGTTGGGAAAAGAAAATTAATGTTATGATAGTATTTTTAAAAGTATTTTTTTCTATTCTATATTTAATATTATTATTTCACAATTCTTGATATATCTTTTTTATTGCCGATATATATATAGTAACAACAACAATATAGTATAATACGTTTGATACAACATACAATACATTCATGTACACATACAAAGAGAGAATGACAACTTAGGGTAATAAATCATACATATGCTTCTCTCTATATATTCGCACGTGTCCTGTGTATATACATACATACATGAATAAATCATAAAATTATATCAAATGTTTTAATGTTTGCTCTAATATTCTAATAGAATGTTACACATTGCTGTAATATTTTAGTAGACTGTTGCACACAATTTTATATATTTAAGATGTTTCTGTTTAAGATGTTATTGCATTGCGATTTAAAATAGAATATTGATTGAGTAATTTAAAATATTGTTATAATAAAGTTGAAAAATTTAATATTACACGAGTTTGTACAAATTTTGTTGTAAATTTATCGCCTAAAAGTTGCTCATTATTATTATTTTTTAATAGTTATGCTTCGTATAAAATTGTTTTGTTTGTTACGGTAACAATAATGTCGTTTATATTCGACTACGCCTATATTCGAAATAATTTTAATATAGCCTATACAAACTATTTTAGAAAAAGATTATGAAGAAAATAAAAATACGAAGCACGTATATATTATCATAATAATTTTACGAATATGTAAATACATAATTATTTTTTGAAAAGTTTGAATAACTATATAAAAATAACTATATATACATATATACATACATATATATATATATATAACTATATGTGAAAATAACATCATGAATTCTTTTAATTAGTATATGATAATAATATTCATTTTTTAGTCATGAATATTAAACTTCTCTATTATTTCCAATACACGATCATATATAAGAGTTCTTGCGTTGATTGCCCATGTGAAATCAGCATGACTGAAGAATTTATATGGAACTTCCTCGATTAGAATAACATTTGCCAAACGATTGCCTAGTTCAAGTGCACTCTGCAAAAAAATAAACGCAAATTTTGTATTTTTTAAAACAAATTATTAGATAATAAAATATTTACTATAGATTTCAGTAATATAAAATTGATTTGTTAAAAGTTAAATTTTAAGCTAAGATCTTAAATTTTCATCTATAATTATTAGAAAAAATAAATTTTTATCGAATTAAATTATAAAAAGATCTGTATTTTTATTTCAAATAAAGGCATTTAATAAAATCTATTTAATAAAATTGTGTGTAATAAAAAATATTTGAAATAAAATTATATTTTAATTATATTTAATAATGAATTGAACTTAATTTATTAGTTCGCCAGAAGATTCTTTAAAACATAATATATTTAAAAAGTATGAAATTTTGCGAAAGTTGATGGTATTTAAGAAAAATGCCAGATATTTAAAAAAAATTTCTAGAAAATTATATTTTAGAAATATATTCTTTTATAATAAGAAAAATCATATGAATACAGATTTGGAAATATTATTTTTATAATATAAGTATTTTTTGTACTATATTTATATTTATTATTATATTTGTATTATATATTATTTGTATTATACAAATTTCTTCATTACAAGAAATTACTAAGGATTTTCTTCTATAATAATACTCCGTATGTTTAAAAAAATATATCATAATTTTTTGAGTGTTTCGAATTTTTCCATATAAATTTAAATTATGTATCATTTATATTATATAAGGCAATAATATGATTGAAGTACATTTAGAAATATTATTATTATTAAATAAAACTATTTTAGAAAAAAAATACTTTTACTTATGGTAGTAATGGAGATATCATAAATGAGAATCTTAAAACAGCATTATGAAAATACAAAAATTTCAATTAAATTGTAAGTTATGTAATTTATTCTTTATTATTAATACATTGATTAGTATACATATTACTAAAATCTTGCAATGCATTATATGAATCAATGCATTATATGAATCAATGCATTATATGAATTGATAAATCAATCATTAAAATGCATTAGCAACATACGGAGTTTTTTATTCAAAAATAATTGCATTAGTGTTTATAATCATTAGTATTTTCATAAAATGTAGAAAAAGAACTTATCTGGTTAGGAATAAGGAAAAATTTATAGAATAAAGTCTTCAATAACATCAACGAATATTAATAGATATATAGTATATATAGTTGATATATATAGAAGTCTATATATATAGTATATATAGATAGAAATTACTAATATCATTAATTAATAACATGCAAATTTTCATATATTATTTTATAATTATTATAATTTATTATAATATTCTAAGTTTACTTCATTTATAAATATTAATATTTCAAAACTAGCAAAAATTTATTATTATAAATATCACTGATAAAGTTAATTCTAAATATTATTTATAAATAATTACAAAAATTAATTATGATAAATTAATTGATTACAAAAAAAATTTTGCTTATTCTTATAACTCTCGTAATAGAGATATAAATTTTCTTTCAGAATCTTTCATTATTAAACCGAAAACATCTTATATTCTTAATGCAATTTGTCTCTCATACCTGGGAAAGAAGGATTATTTCTTATTTGTAATTGACACAAGCCAACAAATTAACAAATCTATTGTTTGTTCAAACTATTGTATAAAATGTTATGTAAATTTGACATATTAAATTCTTCTACCAATATTTGCATAATTATATTTGAATCGATTATTAATATTTGATGATTTTTTCTACGATATCTTTCGTTGAACTTAATATCTCACTCATACTTTTATTAATTTAATATCATAATACCTATTACTAACTTTATAAATACTTCAACTATTCATCTTCAGATTTTCCTTGAAATCTTTTATTTGAAATTTTCATTCTATTTCCAAATTATTTAAATTATTCAAAAATTTATAAGTTAAATAATTCTTTCTGCTACTCTTTTGTAATCTATTACAACATCTTTATATTCGAAATTTGTTATTTTCTATGATTTTAAATTTTTAAGTAAAGTTTGAATGACTCATAGTTCCATTATATTTTCACAAAATACTATATTATTGCTTCATATATAATATTCATGTATAATATTATTGCTTCAACTAATACAATTTATTTAATAAACAGAATGAGTTATTACAAATTCTTACAAATATCTCGAAAAGTGTATTCTGAATAAAAACTGTTTTAATTAAAACTTGTTTAATTTATAAAAGAACACAATATAATAATATCAGTTTTATTATTAAAGACTGTTATGAAGATCATTTATCATCCAGAAGTCATATAAATATTTATAAAAAATCTTGATATTTATTAGATATTTGTAATATAAAAAATATATTATTTATTTTTGAAATATAATTTAAAATTATGTTTAATTATTTTACAGCGTTTAAAGATTTAAAAGCCAAATTATCTCTTAATTATTTTTTCATATTTATTCAAATAAGGGAATTAATAAAATTTAAAAGAAGTAAAAATTTAGAAGAAGTAAAAAATTATAGGTAAAAGTATAACAATTTCTTTATAGAATCTTTATTTCATTAGATGTTTAAAATGTTGTCAATTAAATAAATATTAATAATTAATCAATCAGATAACTAACAATTTTTATAAGTGAAATACTTCATTGCTCTTAAATTTTTTTATGTAAAAAAGTAAGAATTTTCTTTCTTAAAATCTTGATTGATATGATTAACACGAAGCACAGTAATATTGATTGACCATTCTTTCTATTACAATTATATTTTTATATGATTTATTATATGTGATTAAACATTTCATACTTCCACAATAAATTCTATATGCGCTGCGGATATATGATAAATATTTAATATAATATGTATTATAATATTTTTATTATGTATTATTATGTAATTTGAGATGTATAACGATTTTGTCATCGTCAGGAATGGTCGCGATAAATGGATATACAACACATAAATTGTATCTACATTCGATCATTCATATCATATCACTATTATAACTATTTAAATTTAGTTGCGTTTTGTATAAAACAATAATAGAAATAATAAGATATATAACAGTTGAATATAAGTATGATAACTAAATATAATATAAGTGTAAGGCAATTTAAATATTTATATTATGGAAATGAATAGAAAATCAATATTATATAAAAAATAATTCTAATGCAATTCAAAACAAGTAAAAATGAGATAGATTAAAAAATAGATTAAAATTATAATGTATAAAAATATAATATTATGTTTAAATGAATAATTATAGATAACGAGTGTAAAAAGAAAATTAAGTCCAGAGGAGTTCGATGCAGCTGGAAAAAAAATCAGCAATAAGCCAATTAATTTCACATTGTCGCTTATTTCAACAAGCGCGACAAAATTTAGTCTACACTGCCGGTATTTTTCAAAGCGAGTTCCATGCATTTTAAATTAATACCATTAATAGATAAAGAATTAGTCAAATTTTTGTAGATAATTACAATAATAAAAACTTGCAATTGATATGTCTATTATGTCTATTTTAAAAGCTAACGGCTGTATATTAATTTGCAGAGATTATAAAGTTCATAATTGATGAATATCTATTTCCAACAATTAATAAAATGTTTGTGAAATTAATCAGAAAAAATATATACAAAAATTAATTTGTTTAAACATATAAGTGAAAATAAATTTAAAAGGAATAAAGTAAAGTAAATCTGAATATTTATCGCGATTTATACAAAGTAAACCGATTATGGTTGTGCATCGACAGAAAATGTAATTAAAAACATATAAGATATTCAAGCGAGAAAAAGAAAGAAAATTCACTATTGTTATAATGTCGGAACTGCTCAGATTTGAATATAAAATACTCCGCGGCTCCGAAAATTTGTTTAATATTTTTACTTGATCCAAGTTAATTGATGCGAGTTAAAACAAACAATTATATGATTATAAAAAATCACTTTAGTTCAAGACTGAGTTTTGCTGTATATATAATGTATATATAAGTCTTTAAAAAATACTTGGCACAAGATTGAGAAGAGTATTTAATGGTTATACAAGACAGAAATCTCAATAATTTGATCGCATGGAACGACTTCGTAGAGGAAAAATCTTTTTCATGCACAATCGCAGAATTTTAAAGAGGGCAATCCAAAAAATGTAGAAGCGACGAATGTTTTTCGATAATCAAGTAAATAAAATTTCAATAACAGTTGCATTATTCGATCTTACTAGATTACGAATCAAAAATAATTATTATTCCATGAATCGCTACTTGTAAACTTGTAAACAATAAACTCCAGTTATCGTTGCGATGCGCAAGTAATGCGATGACGATATATTGAAATGACGATATAATATTATGTAAATATTACATGCTTTATATTTTAATATGCCTTATAAAATTGCAATTTAAAATAAATTATATTAGAACATCGAAAAAAGGATATAAATTCGTTTACATTTATTCTATTTTTATGGAAAGTAATTTCTATTTTCACTAAAAAGTTAATTTCCTATTGATTATGAAATAGGTAATTCCATAGTGGAAAAACATATAACGAAAAACGATTGATTACTTATAAGATTAAAGCATACTATACAATACAATTTATTGTACCTGTATTTGTATTAATTTATTGTACGCAATTTATTGCACTTTTGATATCAGTATACATAAAATTAAATATGCATATGCATATGTAAAATACGCATAAAATAAGTAACCAATCATATTAATTCCCTGTAACACTTTTTCATTATATTTTTTATAATATTCTGTATCAATGTTTAAACAATTAAAATTTATGGTAATAAATGTTATACAGAAATTGATTCGGGACTTATATAATCGGTATTAACAAAATATAACTGAATAAGTGAATAAAAGAAATATTCAATTAATACTAATTAATGGAGCAAATAAAAATAGAGATATTAATAATCGAGAACGAAAACTTATTTTTTCATTGGAAAATAGTTAATCAATTAAGTTTATATCAAAGATTATATTGATTTCCTCAATTTTCAATTGTTTCCCAGAAAGCATTTTTGCTCTTAATTTTATTGCGGGTATTTTTAGAAATAAGAAAAATATAAAAAGATGTGGAAGATATCGAAAAAAGAAAAAAGGAAAAATATAGAAAACAAATTTATTTATAAATTTTATTCATAGATCGATATTCCCTTTTCCTACATCTTTTTATCTTTTCCTTTTTATTTTCTATATATTACATTTATATACCTTGTTAGGGCAATATATATACAAAAATTCAGATAAGAAATGTCTTCTGGAAGAGAATCGAAACTCAATATAATCAGAAAAATCTTTATACTTATTAGAGCGCCTTCGATATAAATTCGCTCCACACTGCTCAAATATTTATTTATGCCGATTCTGGGATAGTGTGATAAGTAAAGATAAGAGTCATAGATAACTATCTCCCCTTTTATCTTTTTTTAATTGGCAAACGAATTAACAGTTACAATATTTCGATTCTTACTCTGAAGCAAGTGATCGTTGCCTGGGACATCTCGCAAGACACTGAGGATACAGGCGCTTGGTAACTGTCGAGGAAAAGGCGATACTTTTTATTTCAGCAACGGTTTACGACCTACGTCTCTTACTCTGAGACTCATCATTGACACATGCTTGACACGTTGCTTACATCGGGTTTTCCCGACTTTCCAAAATTCCAGACAAAGAATAATGCCTATAAGAATTCTGAACAATACTGATTAACTATTCTCTGAAGAACGAATAATTTTTCGTTTTCGGCTATTAATATTTTACGCTTTAATTCATTTCAAACGTGAGTAGCGCTATATGTGCACGCATCGTACAGTTTATTGTTAGTATTTTTCTTTAGTTTTGTGATATACCGGCTGAATACTTAAACCAACACAATAGAAAGTGTTAAACCTCATCAACCCGTTGTGATATCTGTTACATCGGAAACTAGATTACGGCGATGTGAAAACGCGTCGCATGTGACCAACCTCTAAAGTCGAGCGGATCTGAGCGCCTCTTTCGCGTCTGCGTCAGCGTTGAGCTTGTGACTGAGTAAATAAACTATTAATATCTTCCAGTCGTGATAGATGGAGTACAACAAGGAGGAAAATATGATCCAGAGAGCCAAACATCCAATACGAGGAAAAGAGTTGAGGAAAGGAGCGTGCGAGCTGGCTACTTTCGACAGCAATCGGTCAACAGGCAATCGTCCAATATTCAATGGAGTGCCAAACTGAGAAGTAAGGCCTTGCTACTGGCATTTCATTGTTATATGAATTTGGATCTAAAACGCTGAATGAAAGACTTCTATGGAAACAGGCAGAAAATAGAAAAAAAACACTACAGAGAAACAGGAGTTCCATAATTACGGGATGTGAAACAAGAATTTGACTGCATAACTAATACACTAATAATCGGATACTATTATCCATAATTATTTCGGGGCTGTTCCGATTTTTCTTTTTACCGCTATCTTTTTTCCACGAGACATCCACGTTTGTCTTTTGTATATTGCGTATAATTTGCATGTAATTTTTAAAATCCAAACTGATAAATACATCTCCATATATGGACAAGAAGAGCAGCTTAACAAGAGAGTTCCTAAGAAGCCAATGATACAACAAACCTTGCTTCAAAGCTAAGCTTATAAAAAGATCGCTTTCACTGGGTGAATTGATTATGAACGAAGTCTTGTGAACAGTGCAAGGGACACTGGCACTTTAAAACAAATTACACAATAACACAATTACACATCATATCGACTAAATTTAAAATAGCCAAAATGAATGTAAAAGAAAATAATTTGCAATTGAAATCTTATTACATGAAAGTCAATTAAATAATTTATATGAATTTTAATATTGAATATAAAAATTGGTTATCAGCTATAGTTAATAAATATATATAATATAGAAAAAATTATAATATAAGGAATAAAGAAAAGATAATAAAACGTATAATAAAATGTATCATGTTTGCACAACTTTTTAAAAGATCTTCACATATAAATTAATAAATTAAGTTGACTTCCAAGATAAACTTTATATAGAAAATGGAATATCAATAATACATGCAGATTAAAACTGTTTCTGGATACTACAATACTGGACACAAGATTAAAAATTAAGCGATCTTAAAAATGCAATAAGAAAATTTATTTTATTTTATAATGTTAATAGCATAAATTATGTTATAATAATATTTCTATTAAATTACAATATGTAATGAACTTCATCAATAACATAATGATGATATAAATTAGTAATTTCTCTATCGAAGAATACTTACAACCCAACGTTTCTCTATCAAAACTCGTTCTCAATTCTTCTATGCACTTATATCTATAGTCATTAATAGAAATAATTATAGTCTTTTATTCTCATTATTACTATCATCATCATCATTTATTTATTTGAAATCTTCATAATCTTTACAAGATGTAAATCGTTGATCATGCCATTCTTTATACATGTATTTCATTCAAATTTTATTCATTATTGTGCTTCTTTTCTCTTTTCACCAATGTGGAATGTCGCTAAGAAGCACGTACGAATGGGCAATGTTCCATCCCGAAGAAATTGCTGGATTCGAAAACAATTCGGACGATAGTACAAAATGATTATAGTTTCCAACTATTAATTATTACCAATCGTATAATTCCCCTCGGCTATAGCTTGCGAGATATTTTGCGATGAAAGCATCGGATAAATTAGATTACTTCATTTACTTTATTAAGGATTTAATTGCCAATGTTCATCTCTAAGGTTGTTATCTAGTATTAGTCTAAGTTAGTCTGATCCTACTTTTCATAATTAACGAATCGCGATATGAACTTCTTATTATTTTATTAAAGATCTTGATAAGCTCAAAATAATCGAATTGGAAATGTTAAAGGAATGATAATCAAGAAGACATGTACTTAGTAAAGTAAAATGTATTTGGTAGAATATAAAAAATATATCTTAATATCTATAAATACAGTTCATTATAAATTTGGATTTTGAATCTGATTATAGAACTGTATTTCATGTGAAATAATGGGAGTCGAACTAAAAACTATACTCATTCCGAAAGAAAAAGCGGCGCGCAGTTTCATATAAGTCAATAAGTCAATTCGACTTGATTCAAGACTATTTTAAGTGACTACCAATTGCACATACTGTTCACAATGTTCACAATGCTCTCACAAGTTCTTAATGATATGAGATAATTCGCGCATCACCTTATATTCTCTTTGAAGACATGCTTCTGTGGATAGTGATTGTACCTCAAAGTTATCTTGGTAATTTGATCATTATTTAGAATCGAAGTTTGGCATGGACCTGACTTATGTCATTAATCGAATTCATAAAATAAAATTTAGAAAGTTTCAAAATTTCTAGATTTTATATATATACTACAACGAATAGCGAGTGTAACATAAAAGATGTTGCACTATTTCCATCTAATTACCCAATCATCATTGCACGTGGCTTATATTAAGCTACTATTGGGTATCTATGATCAAAAGCAATTATGCGTTTCGGTATTACATTATGATAAAAGAATAAATTAAAGTCATTCATAAAACATTAAATAATTAATTAAATATCTCTTAATTTTTTCTCGTATATATTGTATCTTAACAATCTTCCATAATTTAAACTTTTTATCAAACATCAGAATATTTTCATTATAAATCAGAATTTAATAAAACTAATATAATAAAATACAAAAACCGAATAAAAATAGGAATAGATAGCAATGTTAAAGGATAGCAAAAGTACAAAAACAGAAATAATATATATTTTTCAAAATATTACTTTATTCAAGCATCATATATAATATCATTCAAATGCTAATAATTAATGAAAACTTCGTAATTAAAACACAATTCTATATATCGCTTGTATCGCATGATATAAATAAACTTTTTTTCTTAAAGACTAATATAATTTAGAATTGTATCATAACTTGATATATATTTTCGTACACTATTACATCCATATGATCAATAAAATAAAGTGTTCATTGTCAAATTTCAAATACAAGCAGTACAAATTTTAATAATACAAATTTTATAATTTTTAAGCTCTTTATCCTATAAAATCGATTAATAAATTATCCATTAGCAAGATTTAGAGCAGGAATTTATAGCAAAGGAGACGATGATTTAGCTACTTACGGAAATTATTGGATTTCAAAGGAAGTTATTGTTGTTCAAAAATGTTGATCAAGGATATTCAACTTTCAATAAATAATATCATTTGATTACTATGATAACAAATATTGTCATCAATAAGTAATTTCATAATATAATTCCTATGCTGATTTCAAAATTCAAATACTTATATAACGTAGTCGTCAAAATATAATTGCATTCTAAATACCAACAGAATATCAAGTCATGCATTGAATAAATATATTAGAGAGTTATATTTTTCGATCTTGCAAAATGCACATAAATAAATTAACATTGTATATTTATTTATATATATTTACTTATATAATGAATTCTCGTTATTGTATTCAAAAGACAAATAATATTTTCTTATGGAACATTCATTTTAACATTACTTTAATATCAATAACAAATATTTTCATATAATCAAATATGCCTTTATATACAATATTCAATATTTATATTACAATATAATAAAATTATCGAATCACATCAAAGCGATTGATGAAATAACGTATAAAATCTTCTGTATATAAATAAATAGTAGTCAACATTCTTTAACATATTGATATATTTCTATAAATTTTGGTCATTCCAAAATGATTCTAAATAGAGATATAAGCAGAAATATAAATAATAGAACGAATAATAAAGAACTATCGCAAGATAAGATAATTAACTCATCACTGATAGAAGAAAAACATAATTCAAATAATAAAAGAATATAAGAAAAATATATTCCGAAGTATTCCGAGGAGAAAATTCGAAAGAAGTTTAATATAATTCGAAAGAAATAATACATCTGATATCATAGACCTCTACAAAATACATTAATAAAATTCCTTAATTTTTTGAATTGCATTGAATTAAAGTACATATTAATTATTCTGCATCAAACAATATATTCTATAAAAAAAGAATAAATTTGGAATAAAATCTTAATAATAAAATAAAAGCTTGTTTTATATAATACCTATCATATAAGACAGAATTTATTCAGGACTTTATTTATCATAGATTTCTATTTAATATTAATTTTATTATTATTAATAAAATGGAAATATTGGTAAATCAAACAAGATTGTGGTACAATTTCTTAAGTCTTACGCAAATAAAACCAAGTAGATAAAGTCTTATGCCAAATAATATATATGCTTTATGCCAACAATAGACAATCGGTATATAAATCCAATTCTATTTACTCTTTGATGAATAATAATGCTTAACGTAATGAGAAAGATGTAAAGATCACGCCAAAAATAAATGATAAATTATAATAGAATAAAGCAAGTTTCCGCTATTACAAGCAAGTGAAAGTATTTACTGAATATGAAATGGTAGAAAAAGAGAGATACGTGTGTTATTTTTCATATTGAAGAATTTATTAATACAAAATCACACAAAGAAAATATCAGAAAACTTAAGTCATAGTTTATAATTTTTAAAAAGGAACTAATATAAAACAGACATCGTAAGTACGATTCACTCTGGAAGAAAGAAATTTAAGAAATTTAAGACATAAGATGCATTCTAATACCAGAACTAGATCGCATTCCCGGCGCATATTATCTATTGAACGAATTTTTATGATTAATGTAAGGAGTATTAGCATTCAAACACAAATACCATATAACATTCGGAAGTTAAATAAAGAAGATTCATGGAAAGAAGTCATTGACAAAAAGAGGAATCGGAACAACCCCGAATAGACAATATTTCGCAAACAACCTGAAATTGAAAATTACTGGCTAAACAAACCCATGCCTACATTTAACAACTTTGATGGATTTAAAGAGGTATACGATAATAAGGGAAAAGCAGAAGAAACTGTCAAACTCGCTCCCATCTGTATTGCTAAAATTATTGATATATAGTCGTTCTCCCAGCTGCTAAAAAAATCACCATAAATGATTATAAAATAAAAATGATAAACAACGTGCAAGTTAATACCCAGCCTAAAAGTTATCTATATCAAGATACTAAAAGAGATAAAAAATGGAGATATGAAATTTCATACATACAAATCGAAACAAGAAAGCAACTTCAAAGTTGTCCTTAAATATATGCATCTATCATTGAATGTAGATGATATCAGAAAAGAAATCGATCATCATAGTCATATCGTTAGCAATATGTGGAATGTCAAGAAGTAAAGCTCTAGAAAAACTCTTCCCATATTTTATATTAAAATCGAGCCAACAGCAGGACGGGAATGGCACTAGGTCCGTACCTCCAGATTCCGTGGCACTCATTTGCGACAGATTTGACGCGCGCGAGGCGCGGTCTGATACCGATGCGTATATCGCCAGGCAATTGGCCGTGTGATTCAGGAGTTTACCGCGCGCAGTTTTATGTGTCACGCGACAATCGCCTTAACCCCGAGCCATCGGGCCAACAGTGAATCGCGACGTCCTACTAAAAGAGAAGTGCACGACGATGTTCACCGGATATCGGCGCACGGTAGCGTGCCCGCGCGGAAGTTGACGAGGCAGCACCGCGGAACACCGCCCACCGACGTGAAGCCAGCACCGCTGATGAATCTGCCCGTTTAAATCTTTCGGGTTTCTCAGGGTTTATCGGTGAACGATTTCATGTTTCTCCTCAAAGTTCTTTTTAACGAGAACAAAGATATCTATGAAATTAAATCACTTCTCCAACATAAAATAAAATTTGAGTCACCACATGCAAAATGAGAAATTTTTTAATGCATTAATTGTCAGCGATATGAAAAATTTTATGAGAAGTTTTTGCATTTATGAAGCGAAATGCATCCAACGTGCAAAAGATTACTCAATCTTTAACTGCCCACGCAAGGAAAGATTTAAGGATATTGAATACGTGCTGTGCGAAAACAATCACCTAGCAAGGTACACAGGTTGTATGATTTATAAAGAGCTATAAAAAAGTTTCTTTTTTGTGTTACAGAAAGTAATAACATCTGAACCTGCAACAATCAAACTAAACAATCAAATCTGCAAGCATACAAACTAGATCCATCCAATCAAAAATATTTTATACTACAATGGCAAGAAGTAGAAATAGGCAATTAACTACATATATTACATATCAAAATAATCAGGCTACTCAAGACTTCCATATAATACTTCCAAAATAATACTTCTAAATTCAGAAAAACATAAAATAAATGATATACAAGAATTAAAATAAATGATGAAAGAGCTTGTAGAAAAAATAGGCTCAATATTAAACATTCTAACAATGATATAATATGATCTCATTATCAAAATGATATAATAGACTTAAAATAGCAGACTTAAAATAGCAACTTAGAAAGCCAATGGACTAAACATTAGCAAGAAATCAAAACTTTTATTTCCAATGAAAACACAGATGTATTATTTCTTTTTGAAACATATTTTACCAGCAAGAGCTACTTCCCAATCCTAGGGTACACTTTGCATCATACAATACACCCTGACGGTGAAACCCATGAAACTGCTTTTATTATAAGAAGCAGCATTAGACATTACGAGACTGTAAAATATCAAAAAGAATATTTGCAGGTCGCTAATGTCGTTATTGAAGATTGCAATGGAAGTAACTATTTCTGCCGTGTATTCACCACTTAAGCATATCATAAAAAACGAATAATATATAATCTTTTTTAAAATTTTAGGCAACCGATTTATCATTGATTATTATCAGATAATAACACCAAACATATGCAATAAGTATAGAGATTGACTTTACTCAAAAGGCGAAACTGCATCAAAGCGATCGAAGCTATGACTATAACTACTATTTCAACAGTGAAACCCATTTAATAGTAATCCGACAATAAAAAATTCTTGATCTTCTGGATTTCGGCATTATTAAGAACATTTCTAAAGATAATTGCCATACTTAGTCCTGTCTTGAAATAGCTTCACGTCATTCTCTAACAATTATTACAATAAATAGTAAAGTTATGATTAAAGACAAACTTTGCACTCTCCACTCTCCAGTCATGCCAAAACAAACTAGCCCTATTTTCAGGAGTTTCTGATGGCACTCTTAATAATTTCTATTCCTTAATAATTCTATTCCTCTAAAAGCTAACGACGATATTGTTTGTGCAATTGAAAGTTTAAATCATGCCATACAAGAAACCGCTTGGAAGGCAGGCCAGGTCCGAGATGTAGCAATCCAGATATCAATATTAAATACTCGCTTTCAATAAAAGATAAACTAATAGAAAAAAGAAAGTTACATAACTATAGCAAACCAAATGACAAGATGCCTAGCATTGAAAACCAAATTAAATCGAGCTATCAAAGTATTTAAAAACTTGCTCTACTTGAAAAGAAATCAGAGAATACAAAAATATCTAATTAAGTTAAGTGTAACCTCGGAAACCAACTCTCTATGGAAAGCCACCAAGAGATTGAAACGCCCGCGAATACAATACCCATCTATTAGGAAGCAAGCCAGGAATTGAACCAGAAGCGATAAAGAAAAGACCGAAATATTCACTATACATCTTTCTAAGATCTTTAAGCATAATTTACGAAACATAACTATGAAGGAGGAAATGAAGCTAATTTTAGAAGCTATTATTAGCCACCTTAGATACTCTTACAAAATCTTTCATTGTATAAGAAATGCGAGCTGTAATTAAAAATCTCCATCCAAAAACGGTACTAGTTACGATCTCATAATCAATCGAATCCCATAGATATTACTTGATATGGAAATAAAATTTGTCACGCAACTTTGTAATGCAGTTCTCAAACAAGGCTTTTTTACACTCCAATAGAAGATAGCGCAAATTATTTAATCCTGGCAAAGTGGTAGAACTTACTGAATCGTATAGACCGATCAGCTTACTATCTGCCTTATCGATATTATTTGAGAAAGTTTTATTTCTAAGACTCTCTACAATAATAGAGAAACATACATTAATTCCAAATTATCATTTTTCTCCGATGCAAACATGCAACCACAAAACAGATATGCAGATTTGCGAAAAAATAAATAATGATACGGAATCAGAAAGATATTGTACAGCAGTTTTCTTCGATGTTTCGAAGGTTTTCGACAAGATCTAGTATGATTGTCTATTATACAAAATTAAAAACAATTTCTGACCTCCATACCAAAAGAATATCCTATCTATTACACAGAACTTTTATAGTTAAATATAGGAAAGCAGTTAATTAAAAATTATCAACTCTGAAATTCCTCAAGATACTCAGACCGGTGTTCTACCTGCTATATCACAGATCTCCCAATCACTCTGGATGCAACAATTGTCACCTATGCGGATGATATAACTATTCTTGTACCTCACAATATGTGCCTTTTATCGAGGCGTCTTTGCAACTACAAGAAAGTCTCTCCACATCCAAAGATTGCTAAAAAAATGACGAATCAAAGCTATTGTGAACAATCAGTGACGTTCATTATCCGTAAGAAGGCATGTCCACCAATAAATTTGAACAATCAAAGATTTTCTGAAGCTAAAGACATCAAATATTTAGGATTACATCTAAACCATAGACTAAATTGGTAAAAATTCATATTCATCAAGAGAATACGACTTAGACTTCAATTAGGCAAAATATATTGGCCATTAATAACCGCTAGTGATAGTATTGGCTAATGTATTGGCTACTGTATAGGCAATAAATCATAAGTCGATTGAAAACAAGTTGCTATTATATAAAGCAACTCTCAAATCTATTTGGTCGTGTGGCATCCAATTGTGAGGCACGATCTCCAATTCAAACATAGAAATATTACAAAGATTTCAAAATAAATAATTTTGAATTATTGCTAATGCTCCTTGGTACATCACACCAAATATATTACATCATGATTTTAACGTACCATCTTAGAGACGAGATAAGAAGATCCAATCACAGATATGTTGATAGATTGAAGGAATATTCTAATATCCTCACGATTAATTTCATGAGAAATTCTAAGTCAATAAGCCAATTAAAAAGAGGCTTTCTCAAGACTTATAATTCTATAGAGCATATGTTACTGGACATATATTCGCCAAGATCTTTTCATATCTAACTGCCATAAATATTACTAAATATTATGCTGCAACGGCTTCTAATAATTCCTAAAATGATAAAAAGAAAAACTTGTTAGATATACACATATAGACATATACATATACATATAAATTCTGCATCCAATATACATAAAATTACACTACACTAGATCATTCAAAAATGTATTTGTCCAAATAATCATATCAGGGAAGGTATACAACCAATGTCATCTTTGTATACATCTTTGTAATACATAAGCGTATTCGCAACATTACGAGTATGCTATTCAGAAGTGTTTGACTGTAGAATATTAGTTTAGTAGATCTGTAAGTCTCTTCCTTTCGAGTCTTGTCATTATTCCTCCTGCTTTTACAAGGTTACGAGGTTGCTTAGATGCTTTTGTCTGTTGCAGTATCTTTGACAGAATTCCTTCATGGTTCTTTTGATCGTTGATATCTTGAGATCACTGGAGTGTGACATTTGTGACGTACAGAAGTACGTCATTAGTAATTATCCTAAGAATCAATGAGTATCTTTATCTTAGAGGTTAGAGTTTGTGGCTGTGCCCAGAGTTGGATACCGTATGTCCAAATAAATTTTAGTATAGCTTTGTGTAGTAGTATCTTATTTTCCAGAGACAGTTGTAAATTTCTGCGTAGTAACCAGTACAGTTTTAGTTAGTTTGAGTCCTAGGTGCTTACGTTTATTGCATATATGTTTTTTCAATTAAATTTTCTGTCAAGATGCATGCTGAGATACCTGACGTCTTTGTCTTGTAAAACCTGGGTTCTATTCAAATAGATAGCAGAATAGGTTGCAGCACACGTGATAAATGTGACATGAATTGATTTCTTTTCATTGACTTTGATCCGCCAAAGCCTCAACTGGTTCTGTACGAGGTTTAGATTATCTTGAAGATATGTGAATGCTATATGGGTCTTTGTATATTGCAAGTACCGCTGTATTATCCGTGAATACATGAAACAATAGAAACATTTGTCTCTGCCGATAAATCTGCGTACAACAAATATAGAAATGATCCAAGGATACTTCCCTGAAGAACACTTGAAGAACCTTTGATTTCGCAGATCTCTGTTATAGCATCTGTTATAGCATTTATTATTTGATAAAAAAATATCTTTGACTGAAGCTTGAAATTTTTTGCATGAAACTTTTTTGGTAAATGTTATTGGATTTCAAATAAAAGACCATCATGCCATACCATGTCAAAAACATGCGACATGTCAAGAAATACTGCAGAACAGTACTTCCCCGCCTCAAAGACTAAATTAATTTGGTTTGTACTTCTGTGGAATTTTTCGATTGTTGTATGTTTGCTATGAAAGTCAAATTGGTGGTTAGATATTAGCCTCTTTTCCGCTATCACAGACATTAATTTTTGGAGAAATAATTTTTCGAATAGTTTTGATATGATGAGTAATAAACTGATAGATACAACTCAACGTCAACAAGATCCTTATTTGGAATTATAATTATTTGAGACACTTTTCATTGCGGTGGAAAATAGCCTGCTTTCAGTATGGCATTAAACAATTAAGTAAGATAATTTAAGCCCAATTCTTTCAAGATTCGACCGGTTCTTATATCGTACCCTTAAGCTTTTTTTGCGTTTATTATGCTTAAAAGCGACTCTTACCTCGTTATTAATAAGTCTCTTCTTTTAATCGTTCGATTCTGTGTTGATTCTCGCCGACCAAAAACAGTTACTTTCTCTACAGGGCTCGCCTCCGTGGAATTAGGAATGAAGACCCTGATAAAATGTTCTAAAAATACGTTTGCTTTCTCCTAGTCAGATCTTACGCCGCAACCATCATGTTTCATAATGGGAGAAAACTGTTGCGGTTGTTTCAATGTTTTAGTAGCTTTCCATAATGTGTAACCAAATGCTTAAAAGTGACTGAGATTGTGCAAATACATGCCTGCATTTTTTCGGCACTTTATAATTTTTTTAAGTCCTTAATTTTTGTTTTGTTTAGTCTTTATTATTGGAAATCTAATGTCGCCATTATTTCCTTAGATTAGCTTTTTCCTTTAGATTTTCTCATATCATTATGGATCTTGAAATGTGATGTTCTTTGATATCACTAGATGAAGTTGAGTTTCATGCTGCTTATTGAATAGTAGCATTGAAATTTTCTATTGTTTATATAGCATGATGGTCTTTAACAGACATTTCATCTGGTGTACCCTCACTTGTTTGCGAAAAAGATCCCAAATTGTTCTTTTATTATGTAGCACGCAAGGTTCTCTTCTCGACCGTTTTATTATTAACATTAATTATAATAGGAGAATAATCGAAAGACAACTCCAGACTTGTTTTAATTGAAAAATATGTTTTTGCTATACCCTTTATGATTGCAAAGTCGATTATATCTGGTACTGTTTTTAATTAATATGTTGGCATATTTTGTGATATAATATCCTGTCGCTTATTAATGATAGTTTTATGAAGCACTTTACCTTTAGGATTTGTTAGTCTGAATCCCCAATATTTGTATTTGGCATTAAAATCAACAGCTATAAAACCTGCGCCTAAGGTTTCAAAGGAAGCAAATTGTTCGCTAGCAATTATATGTTTTGGAAGGCAATATACAAATGAAACAACAACAGAGTCAGACCAATTCTCAACTTCTATAACAGTGACTTGTAAAAGATCATTCTTAAAATTGATGCCGTATGTTGTTTTTAATGATAATGGCAATACCATCATATGCTGTGCTATCTGGATGTATTGTATATAGTATATTGAGTAAGATGGTATTTTGAAGTAATGCTTTTTGGTCAGGTGAGTTTTCGATATTAATATCATAGCTATTTGGTTGTTAAGGATGAATATTTTTACTTCGTTCATATGTTATGACAAGTCATTTGCGCTCCATGCGACTATTTTTAGCAATTGGGCCATTATGATATTTTGTAAGCAAGACTATTAATATGTTTAACATTGAGTTCGTTCTCTCGAAGAGACCTTTTACCATATTCCTTAGTTTCAGAATATCGTCTGATTACCGTTCTTGTGCAGTGTTTTGTATTGTTTTCCTTAATGACATTTTGCAAAGGTGGATTGCTTATGGTGTTTTATTGCTTATGAATAGTTTGTTTGTTTTGGACGTCTGTAAAGAAATGGATTTAATTGCAATAAAACGCTGACAGAGCAATTAAATATATCGTAAACAAATTGTTAAACGCCTGGTTTTTCTTGCAGAAAATGATATATAACTTTATATATATATGGTCGCGTATCGCGCTGAGAGTGACAGTAGTGTGACGCGAGATTTAAGCTCATCTATTTCATTAGTTGAATGCATATGAGTATGTATGAATGCATATRTAAGTATGAATACATTTGTTGCATGCGAAAACATAAGTACATTCATAAAAATCCTGAGGCGTGGGGCGATCGTTAATGATGATTYGCAAAGTGGATTCTTATCGCGATTTGCATAGCGGACCTAACTGCTATCATAACAACAAACAATGGAAAAAGCAAATACGGATAAGGCTACCTCCAATGGCAGAGCAGTATCAATCTGGAAAATCCATTCAACTCAAAAGATAGCTGCAGGGATTTTGGGGGAAACCAAAAATTGCTTGATAAGAACTCATCTTCAGTTGACATTACGAGGCCAATTGCACCGTCACATGGGTCGAACACTAAGAGAACAGTTCTTGTATTCATAGCTTAAGTGGTCAATAACAAAAAGGAAAGCAATTAAATAATAAACGTTATATTCAACAAATCTTACCAAAGGACTTTTTCCTAGAGCAAAACCAATCTTCTCAGAGAATACTTACCTAAATTGCGAAATGAATAATATAAATACGGACAGATAAGACACAACTAAAGGCTGAAACGAGATAACATCCAACAAAACCAGGCTTCGTGATAGTCTTGAATTCATTTACATAATGGGACAGAAATACACAAAAACCGAAAACTGCTGGCTTGATCCTCAAATATCATTGCAAAATCGATTCGAGAACCTTGTTCAGGATGTGCAAGACTCAGACTCAGACAAATAAATATCTAAGATAGATAACAAAGTATCCAAATCTCCACCAATATTTATGGCCAAAGTCGCGAAATCCCACGATTATGATTCTATCAGACAGAGTTGCTAAAAATGAATAAAACATCAAAATATTAAGCAACAATCAGATCAAAATCTAACCCAAAACTTTTATAATATATATATCAATAACTAAAGAATAAGAGGCAAGAAACACAGATTTTCATACCTACAATATGAAAGAGGAAAGAAGTTTTAAAATTGTGTTAATCCATTTAGAAGAATTAAAACAAGAACTAAATAGTAAAAGCCACACAGTAACAAACATATGAAACGTGCGGCGAAGAATTATAAAGGAACCCTTACCATGCTTTTTGTGGAATTAAAACCAGCGGCAAATAATAAAAATATATATAAAAGAATTTCCTATTACAATTAAATACAATCGAGTAAAATTTGAGTAATCTCACATAAGACGTGAAGCACTGCAATGCTCTAGATGCCAGCGATATAGCCACACAAAAAATTTCTGCTTTCAGCAAGAGAGATACATCAAATGCGCTGAAGATTACGCTACTGTCAAATGTCTAAGAAAGACAAAATCTCAGGATATTGAATGTGTTTTGTGCAATGGGAAACATCCTGCAAATTATAAGGGATGCAGAGTGTATAAGGAATTATAAAAGAACATGCTTTCAGCACTTAAGAAAAAGACAATAATTTCTTCAGTTGCATTAACTAACAAAAATTTTTGGTTTCCCCCAAAATCCCTGGAGCTATCTTTTGAGTTGAATGGATTTTTCAGATTGATACTGCTCTGCCATTAGAGGTAGCCTTATCCGTATTTGCTTTTTCCATTGTTTGTTGTTATGATAGCAGTTAGGTCCGCTATGCAAATCGCGATAAGAATCCACTTTGCRAATCATCATTAACGATCGCCCCACGCCTCAGGATTTTTATGAATGTACTTATGTTTTCGCATGCAACAAATGTATTCATACTTAYATATGCATTCATACATACTCATATGCATTCAACTAATGAAATAGATGAGCTTAAATCTCGCGTCACACTACTGTCACTCTCAGCGCGATACGCGACCATATATATAAAGTTATATATCATTTTCTGCAAGAAAAACCAGGCGTTTAACAATTTGTTTACGATATATTTAATTGCTCTGTCAGCGTTTTATTGCAATTAAATCCATTTCTTTACAGACGTCCAAACCACATAGCTTTTAAATTTTTATAGCAAATAAGTCCTTTAATTGCCGATATAAATGAAAATGCCTAACTCAACCTCCAAGCAATAACCATAATAATCATCGTCTAGCCAGATAAAGATAGGTCAATTCATACAAAATTAGATCTGTCTAACAAAGTAATTTCACATAGATTTGAATTCATCCTAATATTACTTTCTGTAGAAAATCAAGATCGGGATCAGAATATTCGATTTTTATCTACCATATTCCGCTTTTGCTTCTCGATAGCTTTGGTCCGCAGAAAAATAGAATCGAATATACTCGATCACCATTGAAAATACTCGACTTCTTTTCCACTACTAATTTCCACTTCATCAAGAAATAGAATCGAATATATTCTATATATGTTTTTCGAGCGTATTTTCTTCGCCTAATATCAGCTTGCATTTTCATATATGCATTTCTATCAATACTGTATCATGGATCATCCCCAATTCGATCTCTGCTATTGAGTCTATTGTTCAACACCTGTGATTGTAGACATATTAAAAACTATTTGCATATAATATAAATGTATCAACTATAATATCTAACTTATCTATTATATTATCTGATATATAATATCTACTATTATATTATCTGACTATAAGAATATATTATCTATAAATCATATCAAAATTAGAATTATAGATTTTGTTTCTTTTTTTTTATAGAAGTATATAGAATATGGAAATATTATTTTTTAAATTTTCTGTTTCCATTTTCGATATTAAAATCGTAATTTTTACTTAATAATATCAATATAATAATATTTTGAATTTCTGTTTATTTTCATTGCAACTTTAAAGTCAATTTATTTTGATTCCATATTCCGCCAATAGCTTTTCCATTTTATCTTCTTTAATCGCAAATAAAGTGAAAGCATGATCAAATCACGATCTTACTAACAACAGAATATCTTTTTATATTCAGAATACAGTAACACCCAAACAGGATAAATTCAACAATTTACCTTTTTATCTTCTTTTAATTGGCAAATGAATTAACAGTTACAGTATTTCGATTCTTACTCTGAAAAAAGTGTGACCGTTGCCTCGGACATCTCGCAAGACACTGAGGATAGAAGCGCCTGGTAACTGTCGAGGAAAAGGCGATACTCTTTGTTTCAACAACAGTTTACAACGTACGTCCCTTATTCTGGGACTCATCATCGACACATGCTTGACACGTTGCTTACATCAGGTTTTTCCGACTTTCCAAAATTCCAGACAAAGAATAATGCCTATAAAAATCCTAAACATACCGCCCGCCTTGTATCCGAAACGGAGACGACACCCGAGCACACTTAATAAGACAATTCCGTTCGCAACACATGGTAATCATAAAACGGAATTCAGACAAAGAATGGTCTTTCACAATGAGATAGTAAAAGACGTCAGACATAACGGAGCGTAGAGGAGAGAGCCCTTATTCTAAGGAGTGTTGCTCTCCAACGCATTCTTCTCGGATGATACCGGCAGTTTGCAGATTTGAGTTATTGATCATTTATATTGGGAACAAGCGGTGCGTAAGGTCACCACCCGAACATGGCCATCTGAACCTGGATGTACACGAGCCAACGTCCACCGAGACGGAGGAAGTTTCTAACGATGACTAAATCATTGATTTTAATATTCGAGGGTGATGTTAACCATTTATTCCGAACTTGCAATGAGTGCAAGTAATCCTTCGACCAGGAGCGCCAAATCTGTTTCTGTACAGCTTGCACTAGCTGCCATCGTGACAGCCGATTAGTATTAATTTCTCTTCTGGTATCGAAAGTAGCGGCCGACCAATCAAGAAGTCACCCAGCGTCAACGCGGATAAATCACCGGGATCGTCGCTTAGTGCCGCGATGGGTCTCGAATTTAGACATGCTTCTATTTGGCACAACAACATCGCAAATTCGGCCTTGGAAAGCGTGCGAGAACCAATAACTCGCCGCAAATGGAACTTAAAACTTTTGAGACCAGCTTCCCAGAGTCCTCCAAAATGAGGCGCCGCCGGAGGAATAAAATGCCATTACATGCCATCATTCGCTAGATTGGCTTGTAAGGTTGAATCCGAACTCATTGCTTGTAAACTGGTCCGAAGTTAGCGATCGGCACCATGAAAATTCGTAGCATTATCGCTGTACATGTGAGCCGGTAAACCGCGTCGATTCACAAACTTACGGAAGGCTGCTAGGAACCCAGCAGTGGTATAATCTTATACAATTTCTAAATGAATCGCTTTTGTGGCAAGACATACAAATAACGCTACATAGTGTTTCCGAGTCCTCTGACCACGTCCTACGAACTGTATGATCCCGAACGGTCCTGCGTAATCCAGGTATGAGAGAATGGTGGCGAGGGATTAACTCGTGATTCCGGCAAGTTTCCCATCAGCTGCGTCGAAGCCTTTGCTGACTGACGCGCACAAATCAGCGATGGATGTGCGCCTTGACGAGATTATGACTTCTAATAATCCAGTATTTCTATCTCAAATGGCGTAAGTTGTGTATCTCCATGCAGAGTAGCGCGATGCGCGCAGATGAGTAGTTCTGATATGCGATGCTTCAGCAATATAATAAGATGTTTTTCACCGTATTCGAGGGCCGCGTTCTGCAACCGCCCGCCAAGGCAGAGTAGTGAGTTCTCTCCTAGCATGGGTTTTAATGCCTGTAGTGCACTAGAATTTGGAATCGGCTCGTTCTTGCTCAATGCACTCCACTCCTTTAAGAAATGAACTTTCTAATCGGAACCAACGATGGGTGGTTTCGCGCAAATCGGAGACTTCTATTAGCAATCTCTTCTTAGATTGCGAATTCTTTTCTCGCTGCGAATTTTTAATAAACCTTAGAACATAAGCTATCACTCGGACTAACCGAGTCCAGCTCGAATATCGTTTAAGCATTTCCCACTCATTCGTACAATCTACATGATGTACGATTACTTTTCGCTCTTCGGTAGAAATCTCTTTCGCCGTCTTTTCATCTGGCATCTCGGAATAGCGTCTTGGTCACGTCGTAGAGGAGCTCTTCAACCAAGTAGGGCCGTTCCACCATAAGTCGTGAGAGGATAGCATCGACGCCGATAACCCACGAGAGGCGCAATCGGCGGGGTTTYCCTTGGAAGGAACATGCTGSCACGTCACGTCTGCTGACRAAGTTTGAACCTCGGAGACTCGGTTGGCAACATACGTGTTCCATTTGGAGGGATGTTGTTTTAACTATGCTAATGTTATTGTAGAGTCTGTCTATCCGTATGTCGAAATGTTCGACAAGGAAAGCGTACGCCTTGTCCAAGAGAGCAGTTAGCTTAACAGCACAACAGCGTTCAACTCGAGAGGAGGTATACTGATGGTTTTTACGGGGTCTACCTTCGTTTTCGCACAAATTAAACTAACCTGAGAATTAGAGATTGAGAGAATCATTCTTAAATATACAACGGCAGCATAGGCGCGGCTTGACGCATCAGCAAAGCCGTGCACTTCCAATGATAAACTTTCCTTGCTCTGGCCGGTCCAGCGCGGGACACGAACACGTGCCAAATGCGGAAAGTCGTCCATATAATCCTTCCATCGTTGCACTAACTCTTGCAGGATTGGCGCATCCCAATCGTTCTTGAGCAACCAGAGCTCTTGAAGCAAAATCTTCGCGTTGATGACAACAGGTACAGCCCATCCCAGTGGATCGTAGAGTTTGGCGACGAACGACAAGATCGAACATCGAGTGGGGGAAACCGTCATCGACGAAGCTATCACGAAGCAGAAGACATCTTCCTGCGGTAGCCACGAGAGTCCAAGAATCTTCAGCGTTTCATCCTTTGCTAGGAAATGGTCGGCAAGCTCGTGTTGGCTAGCAGGGATGTCTTCCAGAAGAATTGGTGAGTTAGCTGCTCACTTTCGCAGCTGGAATCCTCCTCCTTTCATCAGGCCGATGAGTTGGTCCCTCGTTTCACGCAGTTCGTGAAGGCTGTCTTGGCCGAAAAGGATGTCGTCAACGTAGATTGAGTTTTCGATGATCGAAACTACTGCCGGAACTCGGTGTCCATCATCAATCGCAAGCTGTTGGAGGACACGCATCGCTAGGTAGGACGCAGAAGCCAGTCCGTACGTAATGGTACGGAGCCGGTAATGTTGTAACGGAGATTCGAGGTTCGATCGCCAAAGTATCCGCTGGAAGTCGGCGTCCGTGGATTTTACCAATATCTGACGGAACATCTTAGCGATGTCCGTAGTGTACATGTAACGCCATTAGCGCCATCGGGCAACTATGGCCGGCAGATCTAGCTGCAGTTTCGGCCCGACCAACAAGTGGTCGTTCAATGATGTACCATTACGAGTCTGGCACGAGGCGTCGAACACAACGCATAATTTGGTCGTGCTACTTGATTCCCGAATCATAGCATGATGCGGGATGTAGACAGGCTGAAATGGGATGGTTACCCCCTCAGTTATGGACTCCATGTGACCGAGCTCGAGATACTCACGAAGAAATTCATGGTATTGTTGGCTAATCTCAGGACAAGATTGCAATCTGCCCTCCATACGGGTGTGTAGGGCGGTGGCGATCTGCAATGAGTCGCCAATAACTATTGGTGGACCTGCTTTGAACGACAGTCTCACTATATATCTAACCCCGCGGGAGTGCGTAGAGACGAAATGGTTTTCGCATTGTTCATCTTCCTCCTTGAGAGGTAGTTTCTGTGGAACCTCCTTATCTTCCCAGAATTTGCGTAGTAAAATGTTGGTGTCGCATTTGGCGGTACAAAGCGACACGTGAGCCTTGTCCGGATCGGACTGGACTACGCTTACAGGGCTAGAAAGGATCCAGCCAAAAACGGTTTTTTGAGCCGCGGGTGCGTCTGTCGGGCCCAGGCGGAGAGGTTCGTGCACGAGTATCGATGCGAATAGGTTCGACCCGATCAGCATGTGGATCGGGTGCTGGCTTGACGGATCCGGATTGAGCCAGCTCAATATCGCGGAGATGGGGCCACATATCGAGAGACTGAGTTTGCGGGGCTGTGTACGGTAATGCTTGGAAGCACATATGCCGTCAGCGAGATCATCAGGACGAATTTGTCGCGAGGTCCGAGCGAAAGCCTCGTTCTCACACCGTCTCTCTCCATTCCGGCAACGCCATTGATTGTTACGTCGATGCATTGTCGCTTAGTCCGCAACGTCTGACAGAGAGACTCGGAAATAAAGCTAAGAGTCGAAGCCTGATCCACGAGCGCGCGAACTGAAACCCGGCGACCTTCTGTGGTGTGAAGATTGACCCATGCCGTAGGCAGAATTCCACGGTCCTTCCGCGGAATCTTCTGCTACACAGCTTGAACGTAGGCAACCATGGCACTTCCCACAGCGGAGGAGGTGCTCGCGACTGATTGCGGTTCCGGACCGCCAGTACCGGACTTCTGATATCCTATTTTCCGAGTGGTCCGGCCGTCCTCAGGATGTAAGAGAGTGTGATGTGAGCGCCGACGCACATCGCGATTTACTTGAATACTTCGGCGTCAAGTGATTTAACCATAGAAAGTTAAAGCAGGCTCGCTTTTCCAGAGCAAGAGCACGGCATTGCTCGACTGATAATGACAGAAATTTCTCACATTTTCATAAGCCATGCGAGCCGTCACAATTGCCGCAGTTTTGAACCGACACATTATGAACAACGGAATGACCCTGTTTTTGCGGATTATTGACAACGGTAAGAGCTATGCCCGTAGAAACTGGAAGCGAATGAATACGGCGATTCAGGAACGCGTCCAGCTCTTTATACAAGGGACTCTCCGTGGAGTCGCCTAGTTCATTCCACTTCGCTTCCGTTTGGGGGCCAAGTCTCTCAGTCATATTACGTACTACGAGGAGGTCCCAAGTGCTGATTTGGCATCCCAGCTTCGCCACGTTTAAGAGCGCGACGTGCACGGTGTCCTTCAGTTTCTTCAGTTCGACGGTAGTTTCGAATTTTCCTTTTGAAAGGCTGGTGATCGTTTGAAGGTGTGTACGGATTAGCGTTCTTTTATTATCGTATTCCTTCAACTTCTTCCACGCGTCGTTATAATTCTCGGGAGAGATGTCGAGTTCATCAAGCGTCGCCACGGCGGCTTCGATAACACTCCACATCAGATAATGGAATTTTGCCATTTTTATCATCGTCTTATTAGTGCGGACCAAGAAGTGGAAAGTGTGGCGGAATTTGTGCCATTCGGAGAGCTTACCCGAGAATGTCGGGATTGGAATGCGCTTAACAGAGTTAACGTAGATGATTGCGGTCCATCGCCGACTGTAGGGTCGGTAGAAGAGTTACCTACAGGACTTTCCGTTATCACAAAACTATCTATGGCATTCTGAAGATAGTCCGCAGCTTCGTTGTAGTCGTCCTCAGCAGCGAGGAATTCATCTTGAAGAAAGTAAGACAGCTTCTTCCTTTCCTCAGTCAATACCGCACTGTGTAAGCGGTGAGCTTTCTCCCAAAGCTTCTGCAGATCAGACGTGATCTCGTTCTTGAAAGAGTGATATTGACCTTTGGAAGCTTCTTATAATTAGAGATGATACACTTGATTGCACTAATGGTAGTGTTTTGCTCCTCAAGAAAGTCATGAAGATCTTCCGCCATGGTTACCGTAAACTCGCAGAATTATCCTGAAGTTGGACAGTAATCCACTGAATCCCAAAATAGATTAGCGAACTCGTGTATTCTGTGTATGCAACACAGCTACAAGACGTCGATACAGTTCGACGGTGGTGAATGTTCCTTGACTCGATACTATTCTTCAATAGGCTCCGGACTCCGCTTTTTTCCAGGAGCGTGTATCGTGTCATGTGTCACTCACGTGAGCTTCGAGTTTGAGAAAGAAAACGATAGCGACACGAGCGTGGCTTCTGATCCAGCTCGTGATCCAGCTGATGATCCTTACAACGGACATTTGGTGACAACTGCACCAGAGATGATAATTAAAGATAAGAGTCATAGATAACAATCTATCTTTTTATCTTTACTTATCACATTATCCCAGAAATGGCATAAATAAATATTTGAGCAGTGTAGAGCGAATTTATCGAAGGCGCTCTAACATTATTTATGGCCCTTCGAGCCGGATTCGCGGATAGTTGATGTTCGAGTATATCAGTGCATTATTGGTGAAACGGACAGTTAAATATAAAGGATCTTCTCTGGTGCGGTGGGCATCAAGTGTCCGTTGTAAGGATCATCACGAGCTGGATCAGAAGCCACGCTCGCGTCGCCATCGGTTTCTTTCTCAAACTCGGAGCTCACGTGAGTGACACGTGACACGATACACGCTCCTGGAAAAAAACGGAGTCCGGAGCCTATTGAAGAATAGTACCAAGTTAACGAGAAAGAACACTCACCATCGTCGAACTGTATCGACGTTTTGTAGCTGTGTTGCATACACACAACAGAAAACAACGCCAGTGCCATACGTGCATCGCTAATTCGCACCTTGAGTACAATTTTCGAGCTGAAGTGCTCGGTCTAAGGAACGCTATCGAAAGTCCAGCATTTCTTGCGCCCCACGCTGATCGCGCGTGTCGCAGTGCTTCCTCGTGGTGTATCATACACACGAGTTGTGAATCTATCTGGGATTCAATAACGCCGGTGCCATTCGCACCTTGAGTGCAATTGTTACCATTGTAAGGATCATCATAAACAATATTAGAGCGCCTTCGATAAATTCGCTCTATACTACTCAAATATTTATTTATGCCGATTCTGGAATAGTGTGATAAGTAAAGATAAGAGTCATAGACAACAATTTACCTTTTTATCTTCTTTTCATTGGCGAACGAATTAACAGTTACAATATTTCGATTCTTACTCTGAAGAAAGTGTAACCGTTGCCTCGAACATCTCGCAAAACACTGAGGATACAACCTGGTAACTGTCGAGGAAAAGGCGATACTTTTTGTTTCAACAACGGTTTACGATCTACGTCCCTTATTCTGGGAATCATCATCGACACATGCTTGACACGTTGCTTACATCGGGTTCTCCCGACTTTCCAAAATTCCAGACAAAGAATAATGCCTATAAGAATTCTGAACACTCATTTTACCATATCTAAATTTACTAATTATTTCTCCTCTTCTCATAGCATCTTAGCATAAAAGTTTCTCATAATAATATTTATTTCATATTGTTTGATCAACTTTGAAATACTTTTTATATTTAATTTATATCTTTCCTATCTAACTTATCTTTCGTATTGCAATACATACTGAACTGAATACAGATTTCATGTTTTGTCTTTCCGTAGTTTTTTGTCTCAAATTCTACATTAAATATTGATTTGGATGACATTAAAAAAGCTGTTGTGTTTGCTATTTCTAATGATGAAAGCTGAATATTTGGCGAAAATCAATTACTCTTAATTATCTATGTGCTCGGATAGATATGATTATGATAGAAACAGTACAAAAAGTGCTGCTTCTATTGCATAAGATCAAATCCCAATAATAAGATAAATTGCGAATGATAGCTGATTGAGAGTCTGACTAATAATCAGGATCCTGTTAAAATCGTATTTCTTCATTTCTTCATTTCTTCTCACTAATAGATTTTTCATTTTAACGAAAATTATTATATCACAACAAAGAATTCCTTCACTAAAGAGAGTTTTTATCAGGAATTCTCTATCTGTTTCCTCTATTTATTTTCAAGCAGCCTATGTATTATTGGAATCTTGCAAATGCAAATATATATTCATTTCTTTCAAAATGTAATAACATTTATCATGAAAATGAAGAAAAAGAATAATTTTACTTTTCGATAATAATTAGTCTGATATTGCAAAAACTATAAAGAAAGTTATTCTTTATTTAGATTGGGAAATTTTTTTAGCATATTTAGACTTAATATCCATTGACTTTTATCTGTATCAACTGTTTCCAACTGTTGTAACATTCATACGATACATATCTCAAAATTGAGTATTATTACAAAAGAATATATCGATTTTAAAAAATTTAAATTTTCATACTTCCGTGATAAAATTAGGAAGTTAGTTAAAAAAATGAAAATATGAAATTATAGAAAATAATATAAATGATTTTGAAAATTAAAATTGTATTATGTTTCATAAATAAAAATTTTTTATAAATAAAATTAAATTTTTGAATCAAAAACAGATATTAAATTTATTTACTATATTATTATATTTAAATATTGAAACAGAAAAAATTCTTATTACCTGTTTTGTAGCAATTATATCGTTAGTTGAATAAAACAAAGTAATTGGTGCAGTAATTTTATTAAAATTGTAACTTGGAGGCATCTCTTGCTTATATTGCTTGTAATTATCGACGATTCCGTAATCATAGTTTTGAAAATTATCTGCAATAATCACATATGTATTAATATATAATGCATTAAATTTATAAATATATCGATTTAGTGAAGTACTTAAACTAGAGACTAAATAAGAAAATATTAAATCAATTTTTTTAATCAATCTTTTTAAAATAATATTTCTTATTTTTTAAAACATTAAATAGGAATTAATAAGAATTAATAATATATATAATAAAACAATATAATGTCATATACAGATATATATACAGAATATTTGACATATCAAAATAATTGTAATATGCAAGTATAATTGGTTAAATTAAACAAAAAATCATTTTTCTTTTGGAGATAACCATTCTAAAATAACATTCTACAATATTAAATAACATTCTAACATAAAATTAAATAAAATTAATTAAGTGCATGTCTGGCGCATCAAGACATTACACAAAATATTCCAGATATGGCACTGATAGTATTATCTAGCAATGAATATAGAATATAGATAGAAAATAGATATATGAATATAAAATATATAGAACAGATAGGAAGATAACAGCAGCTATCTTTTCCTAAACTATATCGATATATAATAACTATATCGATATTTTTTCATAAATCATATTTAAAAACTATATCTTATATCATTGAGATAGAAAACGCATGTTTACTTATTGCATGCTTATTTGTCAATTTTTGTCAATTAAAATCTCATTGTTTGTTTGATTATTGTTATGATTGTTTACAGAATTGCAAGAGTTTTCTTTTTTAGTTTAATTAGTTTTAACTATACACTATAATATCTTATATCAGACTCTGTATTATAAATGACATTAAATGTTTCTTATTTTATCTTCAATAGAAGTATTACACTTATCCGAATATCGGAAGATAAGATAATTCCGATAATTAAATGCTTTTGATAGGAGGGGTTTATTTCTTTCAACTCACTTAAATTTTTTCTTCTATTAGTACTTATTAGTTCCAATAAGAAAAACTAACATTCAGAAAATTAGAATCGAACATATCTGTATATGTTCTATAAACTAACACATATCTTAATGCAATTAATAAATTTATAAATCATTATATAAGTTATAAACTGCTGATATATCGTAATTTATTCAAAAACGATTATATATATATTTAATAACTAGATTAGAACTAGATTAGAACAAAAATAGTTCTAGCCTTTATTTTCTGCTCTCTCTTTACAAATTTACTTTTCATTAATTTTCATCACTTTCAGGCCTGCATCTTTTTTCTATTTCACTTCATCTTTTACAATCCTCTTTTCGTCGTATCAAATTATCACATATTCTTTCATTTTACGAAAACAAGTTCTACAAAAGAACCATAGGGACCACAGCATTTATTCTTCTTTTTCATTAATATGTTTTGTGATATATTTAAGAGGAGAAATCTGATCTCCTTATTGTCTTAATATAAATAAATAATGTTAAGGTCATAAATGATATCAATAATCAAGCAATTTTTGTTATATCTAATTTTAAATTAGACATTAGACTTTAAACCTAGACAATATTTAGCAAACAATGACACATGATGATACCAATTTCTTTTGTTTAATATATTTCTAGTTTTTAATAGCTAACCTTAGAAATACATCAGAATAAATAAGCATGACAAGAACAGGAATTATAATTTGAGAAATATAATGATTTTATAAAGTTGGACGTAATAATATTTGTCGTATAGAAGAAAGAGATTATCGATGACGGCACATATCAAAAACTCGTAATTGGTGAAGTCGATGCGCACATGTGTGTATATAGACGCGTCGCGTCCAGAACAAAGGACAACCGCGGAAAACACTAACGGAAGATCGCGGAACGTGATTCATCCGGATGATATATAGCGATTAGCCGACAAGTCTGAAATGTAGCACCATTTTTGGGTATAAAGAATGGGAGCAGCAGAGACGCGGCAGAGTGTGAGAGCAGTGCGAGAGTAGTAACGATGGCAGTGCGAAGGTAGTAACAAGGGCAATGTGTGTGAGAGTAGTAGTAGTGAGAATGGCAGTTGTCGTTGTACCACTAATCGAGTAATTATAGAGTTGAGAATGGCGAAGCTTGTGGAGTCAGCTAGACTAACGAGAGATGTTATATCTTTGTAAAGAAAAAGAAAGAGTTTCTTTAGTTATTGTTCCATCAACCTGAGGCGTCAAGATTATATACTTAACTCATTATACTTAACAATTCCATCCTGATATAAATATCCTATATATTTAAATAGTTTATAATTGGGAAAAATAATAAAATATAAATATTTGTAAATAGAGTTAAATATAAAAGATTAATCATTTTATTCTAATTTTGATTGAATTTTTAAATAGGGTTACATTTTTTTCATTTGAAATTAATCTAGAGATGTAGAAAAAAATAATTAAAAATTCTCTAATTATGAAAAATATATGATTGGCAGAATAATATTTCATTTTCAAATTATTATATTTATTAAATCTATTAAATTTATTATATTTATTGTTATGTTTATTAAATATTTATATTTATTAAATTTTTCCTAATTTTATTCGTTGATTTTATTCATTAATAAGAATATATTGCTATGTATTACAAGTATAATTATATTAATAAAAATAAAATACTTACTTGTAATGACATTTTGATAATAATGATGTAATGTTTGCATAGAAGCACCGGCTGGAAAATGTGAAATCAAATATGGTAATGCCGTCTGGAATAGAAATAATTTTTATAATTAAATATATGGATAAGAAAAATATATTAAGAATATAATATAAGAATAAACAACTAATTACTGCATAAAACTTACATATTTTGATAACATTTTATGTAATTCTATGATATATATATTCTATGATATATTTATATCAAGAGTCTTATATGTCAGACGCAACATTTATAGATACTTTAAAAGATTTAAAATTTTTCTTATTTCATTTTCTGATCTCTTCATTTTATGATCTCTCACCAATGACAAACAAATCTACACAAAATTACGGATTCTAAATAACAGTCAAATAACGTAGAATAGCTTGGGATCAAAAACCTATCAGCGGACAAAAGCAGAAAAAACGATGTACGAATCGTTACCGATTTGGCATTTTTTCCAACTTTTCATTTTTATTTTAGTCCGCTCTTCCATATTAGCTTTAACCAATACTATATCTTCTTTTCCAAGATTAATTCGCATCACTTTTACACATATTAAAATATATTTATTTTACTAATATAATTTTTCTGAGTTGTTTCTTCAACATTTCTCAAACGTATTTCCTCTAGATCTTTAATAATAAAATAACAAAATAATTAATAATAAAATAACATTGTATTTACACAAAAAATTAATTATAGTAATCAGGACTGAACTACCCAATTAGATGATGGCTGACAAGACGTCGTTAAATCTTAAGACGGAAGAATTTATTTGAGGTTTCCATCGCGAAGATTTGTAATCGCAGGCTCAGTTCGCATCCTCAGAGAAAATCACATGCTTCGTTAATATCTGAAAATTATGTCTCGTGTTCGAACCTGAGAATTAACAATCGCAACAGCTCGAGACGTAACACTTGAACACACGAAACTATATCCGTCTTGAATTGATTCATAGATATTTGCGGAAAACACATTTCTTGTTATATTATTTTTTCTCTAATTTCTATCTATACTATTTAGGGATTAATTTTACTTATCTACATAAAAATATTCAAATTTTAGAAGAAGATAGCAATATATTCTTATTATTCAGGAAAAATCTATATTGAATAAATATGACTAAAGAGTGATTGTATATAAAAGAAGTCGAATATCAAGAACAATAAAATTGCAGAAACGATATCATTTTTAAGCTATAAACGTTTGATAATTCGTATAAATGATGCCTGCCGTATAACACGATAACATTTCGATCTTTTGCGTGAGTGTGGCATATATCAACTAATAATCCATGCAAATTACATTGATATATAAATTTTTTACTTTATAGTTGCTGATATTTAATGTATGATTTATCTTTAGTGTATATCTCCTCAATAATCCAAATTATTCATATTATATATTGCACGATTATTCCGTTCACAATATTAAAAATTAATATTAAAAATTAATATAGATTATAAAATTATAGGATTATACGATATACCAAGTAACATTATAATATATGTTCAGATGCTTTCTATTATAGATTTTTTTATAGAAACTCTATTTTATCTTTAGAAATCATATATTGCATTACATCTAATGTGAATGCAATCTTTTATATTCTAATTGCTTTATATTATGATAATGTGACAGGAATAAGTCAAAGTTGTTATATAATTTCAGAATAATAAATCGAGAAGATTTGAATCTGAAAATTGAACTGAATCAAGAAATAGACTTGCTTCGATTAAATAATTTATTTCTAAAATTTACGATAAGTATTATTACAAAAATTACAGCAAAATTCAATGTAATATCATGTATATAGTATATATTTTTTTCATACATGTAACGATACAAGTGAAAATTTTTAATTTCTTAAAGTTGAAGCAAACTAAATTCTAAGAAGTTCATATATGTCTGTCCCATGACATAATTAGATAAAATCATAAATACGATTTTATCGCCTAACCATATATTTGTAGAAAATTATTACGGCGAAAACATCGTTATTATACGATTTTTGTTGATCCAGATGTTCATTATGAATATTAATTTTATCATGTCTATTAAAACTTGCCTCATTAGTAAATAATTTTATATATAAATTTTAGATTTAAAATATGGAGTCTCTGTATTTTTTTATGAGATCCACATATAACAATTGTATCGTTTTTTGATATCGTTGGTTTTAATTGTAAGTTTTTTTGATACTGGTACAAATTGATCTTTTCGAGTAATATATCATGTTGTTACTGATTTCTTCTGCAATGCACTTTGTGCTTGAAATAATATTTGCCACGATGTAAAGTCAAGCTCTTTTCTTACATTCCGAATCATATCGATGCTAGATCTTTTGACTTTTAATGTATTATATAATATGATATCTCGCAATTTTCGATCAACTCTTACAGATATTATAACATTTAGCTTATTGAGATAAAATTACATATAGTTATCTTTCGCTTTCGTGGCATTTCTATTTGCTACATTATGATATAGACGCATATTTGCAAGTTCTTAAAACAGATAATTCATTTTTAAAATCAATGGTGACGGAATACACATTATATAAAACTGATTGAAATTCTATATTTATCGCACCGAATTTAATGTATTTTGCATTACAAACAATTACTGGTAAAAGCATCGAGAAACAGTGCAAAATTTATTACAAGAAACAAAACAAACTAGTCAACAAATTTTCAATAACGCGTAATTTGTCTTCTTTTCTTAATGTGCTTTATCCGCTCAACATTGACCATCATATTTGCTATGATAATCAAATGCTATTCGGAAGGGCTTCCGAATCGATACTAGATCGGTTTTATTTATAACATATTCTTTTTTTCTTGCGCGATCCAATATATTTTTCACAATTGAATTGCAAGAATAATATTAAAATTAAAGTTAGTATTAATAAAGATTGTGAGTTGATAAAAAATGTATGATGAGCGATTTCAATTTTTCACAAATTTATGAAATGTATAAATTGTAATTACATTATCTTGAATTTTAACAGATTATATTACTGTTTAATAATTAGTGCATTTATAGATTACATATAGGCAGAGTAACGATAAACTGGCCAAATTCCCTACTATAAATCACAGTTTTTATAAAAACATCGAAATCTGTCTTGAAAAGAAAAAAAATATGTTGAATATTTCTTATTCATTTACATATGTAGGAAAACCATATAGTATTTCATATTATATATGTAAAAAGAAGAAAATATCAGTTATAATCATTTTTTTACTCAGCGTCTTTTAAATATCATTATCAAAATTCTTCAAATATTTATTAAAATATTATTAAATATAATATTAAAATGTTAAATGCAATATTAAATTTTGGTTACGATATGAGTGAAATGAGCATAAATAAATTCTTTATTCCTAATTCTGAAAAATTTTTCACTTTCAAAAAGAATATATAATTTTGCGGCTCTTGCATAGAGCCTAATAAATTCGATTTTTTTGCAAATATAACATGCAATATAGGCAATCTTTCCAACTTCGCGTCATCAAGAACATTCAATCCTAATATACAGATGCTCTAATTACGTTACTATATAGAAGACATATTAAAGTATAGTAGATAGTTTAAAACCATCTTTAAAACCATCTTTTAAGATTTCTAACCGTTTTTTGAAATTGTTACTATAATTGTACTACTGTATACTGTTATTATTGTATAACTTCTGACTAAAAAGATTATCCTAGTGAAGAAATTTTTTTATTCTTTATAAATTTTATCTTATCGAATCCAGATTCAGATGAGCTCTTGTATATAAAAATGGCGAATTATATATCAGACAAAATAATGGATAGGCTTATATTTTATAGGCTCTTCATGAATGTGACAAGGATTATAATTATGCTTAGTTGAATCCTAATATTAGCCATTCGAATTTCGGCAAATGGTAAATGTTAGAAGACCTCGCAGAAATATATTACATCGCCAGCAACTTTCTAACAATAATTATTATAGAATTCTTGTACAGTTCTATACATCTTATTTAATTCAATACATGTTAACACTTGAGAAATAAAATATGAGTTAAGAATTGATCTATATCTATCTACATCTGAGGGCGTTGCAGAAGCCTGAATCATGTATCGTGCATTATTGCCGGTTATTATTATGAGTTTTATTATGTTAAATATCTAAACTATCAATGTCAAAGGTATCAATTTCGTGAATCTGTTGTAACACCTCATATATCGATCCGATTGAAGTTCGAGCTATGGATATGAGAAAATGCGTTGCACATAACCTCTAAGGCTGTGTGGGACCGAGTGCTTTCCTCGCGTTCGCGTCAATTCAGCACTGTGTTTGTAGCCATGCATGCGTGAATGAGTGTTAATATCCTTCAGTTGTGACATGGAGTACAACATAGATGCATATCGGATACTCAATACCCATCGATGAGAGGAGTAGGCAAGCGGACTCCATTCGATGGTCCATGAATGCGATCGACGGCGAACGTCCAACATTCTCAATGGAGTATCAGGCTGAGGAACGTAGTCTTGCTATTGACATTTCAATATGAATATAAATATAAATTGACATAAATATAAATAAAACGTCGAACAGAAAGTCCTTCTTGAATGCATGAAAATAGGTGGAAAATACAGCAAAATATTACAGCAAGACTTCACGCTTACGAAATGCAAAATAGATATGGGAGCAGCAAAAGATATATCTATCAGTGGAACCAATATACGATCGGATATTATTATCCCTAATAAAATACAAACTAACATATCTAGAAAAGAAAAATAACTTAACAAAAGTTTTCTTTTTCTTTTTTTTATTATCATCCTAAAAATTATTAAACTGTCACTAACGTAACATTTAGTAATATATATGACAGTTAGATGTTATAAAGTCTTAAAGAGTATATGTTCAGTAATATATAAATTTATACTGGTCAGGCGCATAAGTCTTGTGCAAGTCTTCTTTTCAGTTTGCGTGGAGTTTTGACGCTTCTCATAAGATTTGTTGTAAGAATGTTAGTATGTTCTTTCATTCTATCAGCATATTCCTAATTGAGATTTATTTTCTCATTTCTAATGTATGGCGTGTTATCACAGCATGTAGATCATGAAGTAATGTGACATTGATAATGTATCATGATGCATTAATGATAATTCTAAAAAATTTGTTTTGGAATTTTTATAATATTTCTATATTCGAATTGGAGACCGTATCCTACAATTGAATATTGTAGGCCTAAATAGGTTTGAGAATTACCTATAATAACAGCTTGTTTTCAATCGATACTTGACACTTACTATTGCCGAGACTTACTAATCAATATATTTTCCCCAGTTGAAGTCCACGTTATTTTTGCTTGATAAATATATATTTTCTACAATTTAGTCTACAGTCTAAGTATAACTTTAAATATTTAGCATTTCCGCTTGAGGGATTCTTGAGCGTTCAGTTACTATGGGTATATCTCATTACGAGTAGTGAACATCATATGTATTGATATGTATTGATTTTGTCTAGTTAGCTTTGATTATCCAATTTTTTAGTTATTTCTGAATATAGTAGAGACTTTCCTATAATCTCAAGGATACTGCTATATGATTGTTATAAGGCACAAATATCGCTGTCTGCATAGGCTACAGTTCTGGAATCCAGACTGACCAAAAGATCTGCGATATATAGCAAATAGAGTACTGGTTCTTATACACTACTTGAGGAACTTTAACATTAATCACTTTCAGTTGTGTAATTACTTCTCCACATTTAAAAGTTTTGTGTAAAACAAGACCTTATGATGGAGATCAGTTGGAAAGCTGTTTTCAATTTTGTAAAGTAAGTAAGTTTTTAATTTTGTAAGTCCTTGATGCCAAACCTTGTCGAAGGCGAGAAGGACCATGCAGTTTCTATTTGCTACCATATCGTTGTTTGTTCTTTTACAATTCTGTATATTTGCTTTATGATTGCATACTCATGTTGAAAGTCTAATTGATGAACGGGAATAAATATATGCCTCTCTATTAGAGATACTATTGAGAGTCATAGAAGTAGAAATTTCTCAAATAATTTCGATAATACCAACAGTAAGCTGATCAATCTATACGATTCAGCAAATGTTGCCGATTTGCTACGCGACTATATCATAATAATTTGTGCTATCTTCCATTAGGATGGAAAGAAGTCCCGTTTGACGAGTGCATCACAAAGTTGAGTGATAAATTTCATTTCTATTTTTTGCAGCTTTTGCAAAACCTGATTGGTTATGAAATCGTAACCCCGCGCTATTTTTTAGATTTTTATTATTCTCACTTCTTTAACAGAGAAAGGCTTTTTCAAGAAAGACTTTTTCAAGGCATCTAGATACCTAGCGGTAGCAATAATAGCAGTAATAGTAATAGCTCCGAGAATATCTTATTTTCCACCTCTAAAGTAATCTCAGGCGAGTTAGGCTTAAAAACCTTGGAGATATGCGTAACGAATGATTCAGCCTTTTCTTGTTCACTTCTGGTCACATTTTTTCCCGTCTTTCTGATAGGCGGGTATTGTATTTGTGGACGTTTCAATCTCTTGCTGACTTGACTTTCCATAAAAAATAGTTGCAGAAAAGCTTAACTGCTTTAAATATTCTTGTATTTCCTGATTTTTTTCAAGTTCAGAAGGTTTTCCAAGGTTCAGGATATTTATTAGTTTGCCATAGCTTACGAATAGCCATAACTTCTTTTTTTCTGGTAGCTTATCTTTTATTGCCGATGAATATTCGATATTGATATCTGGATTGCTACCTGTCGACATTGCACTCCAGGCTTGTTATGCAACATGGTTTAATGTTTTCAACTTCGCAGATAATATTGTCGCCGGTTTTTAGTGAGATAAAGTTGTCCGTAGTTTTCAGCTCCTAGAAATAAGGCCATTTTGTTTTGGCGTTGCAGAGAGTGCAAGGTATATCTTTAGTCATTACTTTATTATTTACTATGATATTTACTGGAGGATGATCTGAGGATAATTCAAGTCAGAATTCGGTGCAACAATAATCTTTCAGATGCTCATAATAATGCCGAAGTCCAGTAGATCAGAAATTTTTTTGTTGTCAGATAATCATTAAATGATATCTCCTGTTGACAACATTGCCAGATTCATAGCTTAAATCGCTTTGGGAGTTCTCGCTCTTTGGGCGTGATCCATCTCGATTCCCAATATGTTTGGCATTATAATCATTTGCAGCAATGAAACGGTTAACAAAAGTTTTAAAAATATTACATTCCCATTTAATGGCTCAGGTGAATATATAATTGAAATAGTAATACAACCATTCCAGTCATCAATCTCAATGTTAGCAGTCTATAAGAATTCTCTTTGATATTTACTAATTTCATAATGTCTAATGCTATTTCTTATGATAAAAGTAATTCTTTCATGGACTTTTCCGTCAAGGTGCATTGTGTGATACAATGTATACCCAGAAATACATAGCTCTTGTTAATGAAATGTATTTGAGAAAGAAATAAAATATCTATGTTTTGACTGAAAACAAAAGTTTTGATTTCTTGTCGAACTTTCTTGACGAATGTTTAGCCAGCTCGTTGATATTCTAAGTTGCTATTTTAAATAACCTGTACATTATGTTATTCTGGTGACAAGAGTTGTTAGACTATTTCACATTATCCTCATCTTTTCCGAAAACTCCTCACATGATACAATTCTGATATAACATTTACCATTATTTATCCCATAGGGATAAATATCCCGTAGGGATATTTGGAGGTATTATTTGTTCCTGCGTAGCCTTGTTTATTTTCACTTCTTGTGACTGAAGTATAGAATCTTCCTGGACGAATCTAGTATGTTTATGGTTATGGTTAGAATGTTATTATTTTTCTCCGTAATGTAAAGAAAAAATGTTTTTGTAGATCTTTATAGACTATACAACCTTTGTAATTGGCTAAGTAGTTGCTTTCGCGCAGTACGTATTTAAGGTCCTTGGATTTCTTTCTGCACGGGTAGTTAATAATTGGGTGATCTTTTGCGCATTCCATGCATCTCGGTTCATGGCAACAAAAATTTCTCGTATGGCCATACAGCTGTTCTTGCATTGAAGAATTTCACGTTTTAGGTGTGGTGTTAAATTTTATTCTACATTGAAAAAATAATCTCATCTCGTAAATGTTTTATTATTGTTTCCTGGCTTTAGTTTGATATAAAATATGGGGAGAGCCTTATCAGTGTCTTACTTCTTATTATTCCATATATTGGTAACTTGATCTTCAATTTCTTTTCTGATAGTATTCATCCTCTGTAGCGTGGGTGTGTTTAAGAACTACTTTGAAATTCCTCTCTTGCTTCGGTTTACATTGAAGAATAATACAAATCCTGCATTAAAGCTTTGCTATCAAAACAAAATCGTATTCCCCGTGCGAATCAACCATTGAACAAAGTCTTATAGTGCGAGAGTTACTTAACACAAATACCATATAATACTCAAAAGATAAAAGAGGAAGATCAGCGGTAAAAAAAGAAATGGGAATAGCCCCGAATAGATAATGTCTCATAAATAATCTAAAACAAACAGCTACTGGCTAAGCACATCTGTTAACAACTTTGAAGGACTCGAAGAAATACATGATGAAATAAACTAGAGTGGAGAAAACATAGTTAAACCCCATCCTATTTTTGTTGCAAGCAATTCTTAGTGACTATTTCAAATGCTAGACGAAATCATCATTGACAATTATAAAATCAAAATTATAAAAAATGAGCAAGTCAAAATCTAGCCCAAAAGCTCCATTGCTTATGTCAACATAGTCAAAGAATACAGAATTCCATACAAACGGAAGCAAGAAAGAAGTTTCAAAGTTGTCCTTAAACATATGCCTCCTTCAAAGAATATGAATGGATTAGAAAAGGAATTTAAAAGCAAGGAGATACAGTTACATATGAAACATCAAGAAGCAGGGCAATAGTAAGATTATTCCTGTTCTATGTCGCGTTAAAACCCGAGAGCAATAATAAAGCTATACAAGAAGATCATTTCAAAATCATCATTTCAAAGATCATTTCTTCACTGCAAAATAAAATATGAGCCATAATTAACACACGCCAACACACAAAACGTGAAATTCTTCAATGCATCAATAGCCAGCGATATGAGAAGTTTTTGCTACTGTAAAGAGAGATGTATCAAGTACGCAGAAAATCATCTAATCTCTTATTGCCCACGCAAAGGAAGATCTAAAGATGCCAAATGTATATTATGCGAAGGCAACTTTCCAGCCAACTAGGGTGATAATCTAGAAAGATCTACAAAAAAGATTTTTTCCCGCATTACAGGAAAAAGTGATGACACCCAAACCACAATCACGAAATCAATCTGCAAGCATACAAAATAGACCTGTCCAATCAGAAAGATCTCATATTTCAATCATAAAAAAAGTGGATAATCAACCATAATTCAAAATAAACAATCTATTTCAACTTCTTAGTGCCATATGCTCAATGTAATGTGTACGCATACGTATGTTTTATCGCACAACGAACCCTCTTCTGCACATCTGATTATAGTGACAGCGTCTGGGATATCAGTTCTTGATGTTGCGGAGCCATAAGTGTTGAACGACCTGGTCCTTTTTTCCCCTCGATCTTTCTGGTGAGAATAGTTTTTAGAAGGATATATCTGGGTCCCTGCAATATGTTTCCCAAGTATGATGTTTTCTGTTGTGTGATTACATTCAATAACGGTCGATGTGTTGGCATGGAGCAATACCTCTTCAGACATGTGTCTTGTCCAGGAGATTTTTAGATTCTTCTTCGGGTTGACATCTCAAAAACAGGTTATACAGATACCTTTAAGTCTCGGACAATTTATGGCAGACGTTATATAGGAATTGACTCATATAGTTAAGAAGTTCATGTAAAAAATGAGCGTAATATTAAACATCCTAAAAACTCTCGCTACCAAAATGATGGAATAAACAGGATATTTAAAATAGCAATATGGAAGGCCAATGAACTGACTAAACACTCGCAAGAAATTAAAACTTTCATTCTCAGCTAAAACATGGAGATTTTACTTGTTTCTGAAACACACATTACACAGTCAAGAATTACTTCCTGTATATATCGCATATTGCACATTAGCAAAGCACATGGGGGAATTGCTCTTATCATAAACAATAGCATCAGACATTATAAAATTAGCAAATATCAAAGAGAATTTTTGCAAGCTGCTAGTATCGTAGTTGAAGATTGAAATGTTTTTATTATCATTTTCATCATATCTCACTATCTCAGCGTGTTGTAAAAAGTGAACAATATATAACCTTTTTTAATACTCTAACTAACCGTTTTAACGTTGCAGGTAATTTTAATACCAAATACACGCATTAGGGATCGAGATTAATCCTATCCAATGGGCGACAGTTGCTCAAAGCGATTGATGCCATGAACTTGGCAATCCTGTCAACAAGAGAACTGTCCATCTGACAATAAAAGGTCCCTGATCTATTGGATTTCGGTATCATCAAGGACATTCCTAAATACTGCCGCACTAAATCTTGTCTTGAATTGTTCTCATACCATCCTCCAAAAATTAATTTAAAAATAATAAAATAATGTCTAGAGACTTTGCATGTTTTACAATGTCAAAACAAACTGATCCTACTTTCAGGAGTTCCTTACAATTCTTGACAATTCTATCCCTCTAAAAATAGATGATGACATCGTTTGAGCAGATAAAAACTTTAAATATGTTATATAGCAGACCGTCTGGAATATAACGCAAACATGTGGCAATCTAAACATCAATATTGACCATTCATTTACAATAAAAAACTAGTAGAAAAAGCGTAGCTACGTAAGCTGTGACAAATTAACAGAATGAAAACCCAGAAACTGCCCAGAACTGAAAACTAAATTAAATCGAGTCATCAAGGTATTCAAAAACTTGTTAAAAAACCAGAGATACAAAAATATTTAAATAAGTTAAACTTGCAACCAAATACTTTTTATGGCCACTAACAGAGCGTTCGCAGACACAATACTCACTACTAGTAGGAAGCAAGACTGGAGTTGGATTGGAGAAGTGATGAAAAAAAAGACCAAAACATTCGCTATACAAAGTCTTTAAGCCTAATCTGTGGGAGATTAGTTTAGAGAAGGAAAACAAGCTATCGAATGCTGCCATTCTAAATATCTCTACAAAGTTTTTTACCTTAAAGAAGTGCGAGTAATAAAAAATCTGAATCCAAGGAAAGCACCAAGCTATCATCTTATAACCAATCAGGTTTTGCAGAAGTTGCCAAAAATAGAAATAAAATTTATCATCCAACTTTGTGATGCACTCCTCAAACGGGACTTCTTTCCATCCTCATGGAAGGTAGCGTAAATTATTATGATTTACACGCGTGGCGAATCGGCAGAATTTGCTAAATCATATAGACTAATCAGTTTACTGCTGTTCTTATCGAAATTATTTGAGAAATTTCTACTTCTAAGGCTCCTGATAGTACTTTTAATAAAGAGGCAAGAAGTTAATTCAGTTTGGCTTTCAACATAAGTATAAAGTAAATACCATAAAGTAAAAAGTAACCATAAAGTAAATATACAGAATTGTTAACAAACGTTAACGATATGGAAGCAAGTATTGCATGATCTTCTTTAATATTTTGCAGATTTTCGACAAGATAGCACCAAGGACTATTTTACAAAATTAAAAACAGATTTCCAACTGATTTCTACGCTGTCATAAGATCTTATCTATTACATAGAACTTCTAGAGTTAAATGAAGAAGTGAAGTGAAGAAATAATCACGCAATTAAAAGAGATTAATGGTAGAATTTCTCAAAATAGTGTATTAGGACCAGTACTCTATTTGCTATATATCACATGTTTTCCAGTCAATCTGGATTCTATAATTGCAAACTATGAGAATAATATGGCTGTACTTATGGACCATAACAATCATATAAAAACGTCCCTGCGATTACAAGAAAGTCTTCCTATATCTAGAGATGGCTAGAAAAGTGGATAATCATAGCTAATAGGACAAAATCAATCCACGTGACATTTATTACTCGTAAAAAATGTACCTATCAGTAACTCTGAACAGTTTTAGAATCCGTTAGGCTAAATATATCAAATATTTAGCATTACATCTAGACCGTAGACTGAATTGGAAAAAATATAAACTCACCAAGCAAAAACAACTTGAATTTGAACTAGGAAAAATGTATTGATTATTTTGCAGTAAATCTCAAGTGTCTGTAAACAAATTGTTATTTTACAAGACAATTCTCAAATCTATTTGAGCTTATGACGGCGGATCGTGGTGCATAGCATCCAACTTAAATATAGAAATATTACAAAGATTCCAAAATAAATACTTTAGGATTATCATCAAAACTCTATGGTATGTCATCAATGACATATCACGATCTTAACGTGCCATATGTCAGAGATGAGACGTAGAAAATTCAGGAGATATGCTGCAGGAGGATGGAGAAACATATTAAGGAATATCCTAATTATTGATGATTTCATGAGAAATATTAAGACACAGTGCAGGTTAAAAAGAAGACTTTTTCAAGATCTGGATGCGTCTACCCGGATTGTAATTATGTAGGGTATATGACAGTGGCCCTATGCTCTTCAAGACTTTCACATATCTAACTACTATTATGTATTACTAAATGTCACGTTAGTGATAGTATCTAATAATTTTTAGGACGATAATAAAAAAATGGAATTGGTTCATTATAATCTCGAATATTAATTATAATCTATATGATCATTCCTACTATATTAATCTGATACAGGAATTAAACGAAGCTGAAGTTGAGAATTTGATTTTATAGATGACATTCGATGCATTGAAATAGAATCAAGATTTCTCCTGTTATATCGATTTCAATAATGATTTACCTTATATTCCATTGTAGTTCATAGCAATGGTAACTTCAGTAGACATAATTACTATTATGCTCACCAGAATACTCTTACTGATCTATTAATAGGTGTTCAATCAACATTATTGGAGTCTCCATGTTTGGGTTAGAATATGTAATTTTTTATATATCAAGTTACCAAACCACATTTTTAAACATATAATCAGTAGTTTAATTTACTTAGACATCCAAAATCATTAATTGGAATATTTTAAAAAGATTCATCATCTTCATTTTTATTTCATCAAAATAATGTTCTTAATGCATTACTCTCGAAATATTATGCTATTCTTGAATTAGCAATATTATAATTATTTAATATGGAAGGACCACTCTTATGATCTTTAAGATTTAAGATCTTTAAGATCAGAATCTCAATTTTTTTGATTTCTATTTTAGGCACTACCTGTTTTAGGTTTATAATTAGAATATTTTAGCAACCTCCAATATACAAAAATACATTCTATCCATTAAAATGGAGGCTTTGTCGAGAAATGATTTAGTTGAGAAATGGTTTTCTGAACTTGGCTTTATAGACAGAAATCCAAACCAGATACAGTGAAATCATTAACTGCATATTACATGAGAAATATCTGAGTATATTATCCAGTAAAGTTTTATCGTTTCATAAAGATTTTGTAAAGATGGAAAGACATATATTATTACATGTTTCAATATATTCATATACACAACAAAAAGATATATGTAAGAAAATATATGAGTATTGAACGAATATATTAATGAACTACGACTGACCAATTATTTGGATAAAATTAGAAAATATATTTTCTAGAAATAGAGCAAAGGCTAGAAATTAAATTATTTGCTTTCCACTTGCGTTTGCAACTTAAAAAATTTTTTTTAATTCAATGATAATTTCCTCATCATCATATTTGAAAGTTGCAATATTTTTATTTGTGAGAAATTATTATTCATATTTCCGCAAATTGCGCAAATTATTGTTGCGCAAAGTCATTTTCAGGATCATCTATGGATTTTATCCTCATTAAAACGATCATTAACCATACCTTGGATTGTTTTCCTTGAGTTGACTTGACAGAATAATATTAAACGCACAAGGCTCCTAGAAGTATGAAAAATCCGTAGAAATTTTATAAAAAAATATCCGCAATATAAAATAAAGGATCTGAAGAAATAAGTAATTGTTTGAGGATCCAATATAGATATTAGATCCAAAATTTAACTAGACTATCAAATTGGCAGCCCAAAATCTAAAAATACAAATTTATTCGTAATTTTGTAATTTCTTCAATATCATAGTCAAAAATTCCATAAAAGAAGTTAAAAGTATGTGATATAAAGAATGTAAAGAATCTCTTAGGCTTATGGCATTTAATAAAAAATAACTAGAAATTTTTTTTATTTCTCGTGTTAAATACTAATTTGTAATAAAAAATTCGAGAATTCCCAGTTTAGAAACTCGACTTGATTCATATTAAACCGAAAGTGAGTATCGAGCTCAAGATAACTGATTTAGTTGTTATCATAAAACCATACAACTTTTATTCGAAATATTTTTAATACCATATTTTCGAATTATTATAACGTTAATATTGAAGAAAGATATCCTGTATATATATATATATATATATATATATATATATATATATTTAATCGAGTATGTGCAGTATAACCCTAACATCGAGAATGAAGAAAATGACATTTCTCAGTCATCGAAAGTTTCATAAGCTATAATGACTATAAAAAAAATTCTTATTCCCCAAGACAATCATATGTTTATAAAATTTATTCTACCGCTTTATTTATATGTGCAGAAGAAGGACACGATTCATATTATGTAATAAACATATAAATGCTTAAACGCTACATTGAGTGTAGGCACTATAAAAAGAAGATGTGTATATATATATATATATATATATATATATATATGTATGTATAAAATGTATTATAGAAAAGCATTTATAAAATGGATAATATTATAGCAAGAAAGTAATACATTCGAATATCATTTTGATAAAATCAAGAATGTCCAGAGTATCTTTTTAAAATATCCCAACAATTGATTTTGGAGGATAGATTCAATAATTTCATATATTTAAAGAATTATATATTCTAACTCAAACACGCAAGCTCCAGTAATGTTGGTTGAATTACTATCAATAAAGATTTTCTGATGACCAGTAATAATAATTTGTTTTAAATAAATAAAAATCAAAAGCTTAATAATTTTGAGATATAAAAAATGAAATGAGCTTATAAGTCAAGTCCATAAGGCTAGAAGGCTCTATAGCTTGAAAAACTTGAAAACTCGTTATAGACTCTAGATTCAATCATATAATTTCTCTAAGTCATTTAGGCTAAAAATATGCTACAGCTACTTTTTTGAGTATTTTGATAGAAAAGTCCAAAGTATTTAAATTAAGGAATCAAGGGAATTACAACTGATCTGCCATGTTTAATATAACTTTGATCGAATATTATTTTTAAATGCTCTTCCAAAATATCTGAAGTCTGTTTATCTTGGATAAAAGATAACCTTTCAACCAAAAATATAAACTTTAAGATCGGAATATATTCACTAAATATAATCACTGTATAATCGGAATATATTCATTATATAATATATTCATTAAAAAATTGAGATAAGTAGTATCTTATAAATATTACTATAGATAAATAGATAGATATTTCTTGGAAAAAAATTAATTCATTGAAATAATGCTTATTCAAATGAAATTGATATTGATGTTTTGTTTGAAACGCTTGTTTGAATTGAATTTTGTTTGCATGAGAATCGTCTATTGATCATACATGATCATTATAGAATTCGTAATTCTATTTTATGTGAACATATAATTCACTTCACTAATAAATAAAATGCAGGCAATATGAATTCAGCTATTGTTTCGAAACTTTTAAACTTTTAAATAGTATCGGATATTCAATCTGGAGTCTATATCGAGCTTTCAAGTTTACGAGTTTTCTAGTCTTATAAACTTATAAGTTCATTTCTTTCTTTATTTCATACTTACTTTGCTACTGCCTACTTTGTTAAGCTTAAACATTATATTGTTATTGAGTTCAAGTCTGAGTTGAAAGTGTTTTATATGTCTTTATTTAATTCTTATATTAGAATTTATATTAGAATTCTTATATTAGAATTCTAATAGAATTATATTAGAATTAATATAATATTTCTATTATATTAGAATATAATTTATATTAGAATTCTTATATTAGACATTATATTTTCTTTTATTTCCAATAAATAAAATAATAAAATAGATTAAAGAATAAAACAATAAAAATATTTCACAACACAATAATGAAATTGACAAAGTGTTAGGGGAAAAAAAGAAAAATATAATGAAATATAATCAATAGAAAAAAGAAAAAAATTTAATGTTAACTATTACGAAATGGAAAGAAAATGCATACGAGAATTATAGGAAAATGAGAGACAATGAACTTGTAACAAATCTCCGCCATTGCGCCATACGAAACACCTCATGTATTTTTAGCTTCATGGATCTTTCCCCGCGTCGCGAATTCTCTTGCTGTTTTACATTTCTATGTGTAATATGAAAGTTTTTCTTTTTCTCTTTTCTTTCCCTTTCTCCCTTTTTCTAATTGAACATGTTATCAAAATTTTTCAATCTGAATGTCAAAGTTTGTCATATAAACATTTACAAATTAAGAACAGAATCAAATATTTATTTATAAGTGTACGAAACTATTTGAAATAATTAAAAATATTTTATATTATCTATAAACTAGATATTTCCGATATTCGCAATTTAATTGCTGAATAGTTATAATTTATACTGAAGGACATTACAAAAGAATATAGTGACTGCTTATATTATTTACAGGACGAATTATTAGATAAATAGATAGGATAAATAGGATAAATAGGATTAATAGATTTAGAATATTCTAAGTTAATATTACTTTTATATACATATTATATACATCATTTATTGTCACAATAAATACTTGGACAGTCCTTTTCTCCATTGATAAAAGTTATAATGAATGTCATATCTAGCACAACAATAATAAAGCAGTTCTAAAATAAAAGGTTATTGCTAATAGATCGTGTGCTAAATCGTGCGATAAACACGTGATAAAATAATTTATTGAATAACATTTCCGTAATTATCAAGTTTACGAGCTAGAAATTCGTTCAGAAAAACAGTGAAAAGCTAGATGTTAACAAGATGTCAATTCATGTTATGAAGACAATATATAACTTATTTGCAAAATAATAAAAAGTAAATAAGTAAATAAGTAAAATAATGAATGTTTGCAACAACACGCATTATTGCCTCGGAAACAAGTAATTTTAGCAAATAATTTGATTAGAAGAATTGCTAAAGATATTTAAATATAAAAGCTGAAACGAAATGTGATATGAATATGACAAAAAAATCAGCAATAATAAAAGAAATATATCTGATAGGTGAAACGTAACAACATCCTGTCTTTGTTAGAAGTTGAAAAATTCATTAATCAAAGAGTCAATAGTAAAAAAGATGATAACAAATTATTAAATTATCAAATTATCGCATAATATCACAGAAAATACAATATAGTTGTATAAAAGCAATTATCGAAGATCATGAATTTTATAATGCTATATAAGTCTGGTATATTAAAGAAACACATGTTAAGACATATTAAGAATATTACAGAATAAATTAATTATCAATACACAGTTTAAATAACTTGCAACATGTATATTTCTTTCATTAGTATTTTTATGAATAATGCATTATTGATGGTATTGCGTAAGAGGTGCGTATTATGAATTTTAATAATATGGAATCTCATTAGGTGGAATACATTATATAAAAAGAGACTCGTTAGGTAAATATGTTATACAAAAAAGGTTAAGTGGAATATATTATATAAAAAGTATTACATTTATTGCCTTATTTTTTAAAGTTTTAACAATTTTCCATTACTGAAAATTGAAATCATATATGTTATCATTATTCAGAATATTTTAAAAATAGAAACCAAATTTTAGTATTGTATTCCTTTTAAACATAAAAAACATATAAATATAAATCCGGAAACTTTTCTCATCCGAAATATAAACATTTTCTGTTTATGATAGAATATTGCAGAAATACTTAAAACTTATTAAAGATATTGCTGAAAATAATTTTCTTCTGCAATAGTATATGCTTCATGTTTCAAGAAATTATTTTCAAAAATGTCTGATATATTCTGAAGTTTATTATATAATAATCATAAGAAGTGCAAAGGATAGTGAAGAATAGCCTCTCCTACCATCAAACTCACTCTTTGTCCAAAATGGACTTCTGGCATCCTGTTCCTATAAATGAGGCTCTAACAACCAAGTATGAGCGATATAACATCGAGGATGACGGAAATAGCATTTCTCAGTATTATCGAAAATAATGGGAACTAGGATAGGATAACTATAAAAAAAACTCTTATTCCTCAGGGCAATAACATCTTCACAAACTTTATTATGACAGAACTAAATCGCAAACATTCATGGCTCTACAACATTAGGAATTGATACATCTCAGATGTTGCCACTTTATTTAAATGCACAGAAAAGAATACGATTTGCGTGAACATCTACATGCTACATTGAGCGTATAGCACTATAACAAGAAAAAGAAGAATCAGATATTTTTTTAGTGTTTTAAGAATTATCAATAATATTATTAAATTAAATTTTTAGGTATTCCCACAAATAAAAATCCAACAGAGTTTGGAAAATCGGAAAAACATGCAGATCATGCAAATAATCATTCTTCATTTACCAATTCACTAATTGATATAAGTTTCATATCAATATTTTATATAAGATATTTTTAAGCAATTCGATTAAAATAGGATCTATATCGTTATATATAAACATTATATGGAACATATAGTACATCTTGTAATAATGTTGAAAATTCATTTTCTAAAAATTGTATGTAATTAGTTGAGTGAGAAAGAAAAATTGATTAAATTAAGGCTTATGTGATTCACGAAGCAGAGATGTTCTTTTTTTCCTAATTATAAAAAGATTTCAAAAAGATGTTCGTATATTTGCATAAAATTCATGCATTTTTCAGAACAAACAAGATAATAATATCTCTTTCTGATAACTTTCCAGTTTTTTCTTTTTCCCAATATCCTTTCTTCCCAAGAAAAAAAATTTATTCATACACAATTTTAACTTATATGCATGAAAATTGATAATGGCATGATTGATTAATGGTACGAGAATTTTCATATATTCATAGATATTCTATATATTCATAGATGTAATGATTATGAATATTCAGAATAATATCTCGCGTAAATTTTGTCACATCTGAAAATCAAAGATATTTTTTGCTAATATACTATTGTAAATATCATTATCAAAAGATTACTACATGATTGATAATCCATTGGTAGAAGTTCTTCTACTCGCTGTATAAGATATGATAAGAATATAATACGTGTTTTCTCGTAAAATTCTTTGTATAGTTAAATTTATAATATTTTGTATTTCTAATGCAAATCATCTTCTATTGAATTGTGGATTTTCTTCAGTATGTCTGTTTTCTAATTTCCAAAATTCGAGCATCTGTTTCGTCCATAATTAATTGTACTAATTATACAAATATCCACTTTTCTTAAATTAATAATATACTGGAATAAATATTCTTAGCAGAATACTTTCTTTGAGAAAAACTCTTTCAATATTGATACGGAATTTTTCTATTAACTGTAAGCTTCTATTAACTTATCCATACATGAAGTACATATCTGCTCATTTGATGATGTTCATTAAAATGCTGTTTATCAGAATAAACTATCTTGATAATATTGTTTCAATTATTAAATGTTTAAATAAAAACTAATTTATTATAATTGTTTATTGCTCAATATCAGAATTAATTGCTTTGTTATCTGTTATAACATCAATGCATTAAAGCAATTTATCTTAAGATTGAAGATAAAGTTTTGCGCAAATTATGACTATTGGGAAAAGGAAAAGATCGGAGAGTTATCAGAAAAAGATGTTATTATTTCCTTTGTTCAAAAATATTTTATATGCAAGTCTGCAACGAGTATGTCTTCGAAATGATTTTATAGTTAGGAAGAGAAAAAAACATCTCTATTTTTTGGATTTCAGAAACCTTAATTTAAATTGAGGCCTTGATTTATCATTAAAGGAAATTTTTTCTTAACTTTTGTAATTGTAATAATTATTAAAACAATGAAAAAATTCTTGATTAAATTGAAGAGTAATTTTTAGTTGATATGTGAGTTGGTACTTAAATTATTTTATTTCTTATATGAGATGTATTTACTGGTTTTTTAAATTATGGTTTTATCATTTTTAGAATGTGAAATACTGTAAGAAATATTTTAGATAATTACTTTAAATATTTCATTCCAAAGAGAAAGAAAGAAACCAATATTTATTTTCACATTTTGAAAATTTGATATTTCAATTGGCAGAATAAATGTATTTGTATCTGAATGCTTATATATTAACTTATTAATCAAAATTATTTTATAAAAGAATTCTAAAAAATTTAAAAATAACTCATTTAATTGTAAGTTCTATACTTCCTGTATCAGAGATATTATAACAAATGTATAAGTATCTCTTGAATGACCTCATCGATAGGCATAGGGTCTTGCTTAAAATTTAAATGACAAAAATTTTAAGATAAATCTTTTATAGATGAAAATTAAGAGTTTATCAAAATACAATATTACATTATTTATTTCTAATTTATAGAAAAAGAAAAAGTAAAATAATATAGCAAAGTTTAACCATCTTTTTCTGAAATTTATATTATACAAAATATTTTAATAATCGTAGAAAATAACAAGATAATTGAAAAGCGAATGATATTTGTTTCTTAAAAGAATAGTGGCGAATAAAGGATAAAGTCTTTGTATAGAAGAACTTATTTTCGAGAATGAAGATTTTAAAAATCTGTTAATATAGATAATATATCTATCAATAATCAGTATACGTGTATTAAACTTCATATATGTTTCTGCTTATATTTGTAAACAGCAATGTTATAAGCAATATTATATTGTTTTTTGTGCAATATTATATTGCTATTATCTTATCTTATCAGTTTATATCGTCTTATTTATGAATGATTTTATAAATGAAAATAAAATTAATTTTAAGATTCGTTATATTAAGTATTCTAAATGTTGACCACGTTACATACACAACTTTATTCTTTGAACTATTATGCAATAAATTATTATTAAATTTAAATTATTATGCAATCTAGTTGTGTTTTCTTTAATTCTTTAAATGCTAAGACATGCTTGCTTCTAATTCTTCTATTATCTTCTTTATTATTTTTGGATGCTTTTTACATTTAATAAAACTCCATAAACTTTGGCTTTAATAAAACTCCATAAAATATCAAAAGATGTTAAGTTGACTAATGTTAACTTAACTTGGTGACTAATTTATAATACGACGGTTTAATATTGACAATTTAATATTATTCGCAATATTCATATTGCATAAGAAGTCTTTTACTTTTTGAATGGAATGCAGTGCTGCTCATTTTGTTAAGATTTTTAAATAGTCGGAATATATTTTTTAAATAAAGAAAAGCATTACATAAAAAATTTTAATATATTTTATTCAAGCGGTTTTGATAAAAAAAAATATATATATATAGAATCCTACAATTTCCATTGATTCTAGTTTAAACATAATATATATAATAAATATACTTCAGCTTTCTTGGAAATAAATTGCTATGTACATTGTTATGTAAATTGCAAGTAATATGGAGATCCGATCATTATTCCACCATAAATTATACACATTGAAGTTTCTACTATGTGTAGAATTAAAAAATTTTAATTTATCTATTCCTGAAATGTACAATAAAAATTTCTGATTACTACGTTATTCTAGCAGCCAGAAAACTATTCGTTAAATGAAATGAGACATAAATCTTTACATTCTTTGTACATGATAAAGGTACATTATATTTCTATGCATTATATATGAATTGTTCAATTAATGAAGGATACATTGTATTTTATTAAATTATCAATTTACTAACAGGATATTGTAAAAAATTACTTATACTTATTTAATTCAGAATTATTAGTCACACTATTAATAATTTCATTTTCTGTTTTCACATATTTGTCTCCTATTATATAAATCGTCTCTTAAAAAACACGAAAACGTGGGTGGCGCTACATGTGCGTGCATCATGCAGTCAGTTGTCGGTATTATTTTCCAGTTTTGTGGTTGAATAATTAGACCAACGGAGTGGAAGATGTTAAACCTTGTGAACCCGTTGTGATATCCGTCACATTGGCCAGACTGGAGGCCGAGCCATGGCAATGTGAAAATGCATTACATGTGGCTAATCTCTAAGGCCGGGCGGATTTGAGCGCTTCTCTTGCGTTTGTGTCTAGCATCAGTGTTGAATTTGTCTGTGTAAACGAGCTGATAATATTCTTCAATCATGATAGATGGAGCATAACAACGAAGAAAATACATCCAGTCCAGAATACATCCAGTATCCGTCGAGGAGAGGAACCAGTAAGCAGGCCATTCTCGACGGTCAACAGGCGATCGTCTAATGTTCTCAGCGGAATGCCAAGCTGAAATGCAAGACCTTGTTACTGACATTTCTTTATTATATGAATACGAATCTAAATCGATGAATGAAAGATTTCTATGGAACGCATGGAAACAGGCAGAAAACAAAAATAAAACATTACTGAAAAACATGAATCCCACGATCACGGGATGCGAAACAGGCATACTGGAGCCTGAATGTATAACTAATACACAATCGGAAACTATAATCCATAATAAAACATACACAGTCAAAAAGAGCAGCTTAATAAGAGAGCCCCCAAGAAGGGAAGTCTATGATAAAACAAATCCTGCTACAAAGTTAGGCGTACACAAAAAAAGATTGGTCTGGACGAATCGACTATTGAACGAGATCTTGTGAACGATACAAGGAACACTGACACCGTAAAATAAATTACACACAATACACAAAAGATAAACGGGCGCTTTGTGGAAAGAAGTTAGCGGTAAAAAGAGAACTCGGAACAACCCCGTAATATCAACGCCTCGAAAACAACCAAAAATGACTAAAAGCCACCAGCCAAGCAAACCTGTGTCTATTATCAATTCCTTCGAAGGACTTGAGGAAGAGCTCGATGACGCGAACACTAATGTTATGTCTTTGGAAAAGATAGCTAAATCCCCATCCATTCTCTTTGCTAGAGATAATTTTTCGTCGCTCTCACAACTATTAAAGGAAATCGCCGCTGGCGAATACGAAATAAAAGTAATAAATAGAGTTGCATCGCATACGTAAACATTGTGAGCTTTAAGAGCTTAAAAGTAAGAATGTGGAATTCCACACATACAAACCGAAGCAAGAGAGGAGCTTTAGACCTCAAACATGTGTTCTCAAACGCTTCAGCGAATTTGAATGATAACGAAAAAGAAATTGAAAAATAAGGACAAACAGTTATCAATATATGGAACATCAAGAAATATGACATTAAAAAGGCCCTTCATATGTTCTATGCCGAGGTAAAATCGAAACGCAATAATAAGGACATTTACAAGTTAGTTCAGTATTCCAATGCAGAGAAAATTTGAACCACCACAAAACATGACATTCCTCAATACATTAATTGCCAGCGCTACGGCCAGACACAAAGTTTTTGCTTTCGTAAAGCGAGATGCGTCAAATGCGCCACCCAAGACTATCCAACTATTAACTGCCTACGCAGGAAAAAATCCAAAGACGTCAAATGCGTACTGTGTGAAGGTAACCACCCAGCCAACTATAAAGGTTATATGGTCTATGAAGATCTACAAAAGAGATTTTTTCCCACATTACGAAGGAAAATAGTAGCATCCAAATCACAACCACAACTGAATCTGCAAATATTCAAACTAGGTTAGTACAACCAGGAAAATCCTAAGCCTCAGTCACAAGAACTGAAAGTAGACAACTAATTAAACCAAAATAATCAGGGAACACAAAAAAATGATACCTCCAGGTCTGGGCTAATTTGTGGCAGACGCTATATAAGAATTACAATATGTTGCAGGAATACATGGTAAAAATGGGTGCAATGCTTAACGGCCTAGCAACGCCTAGTCACCAAAATAACATAACGATCAAGCCACTTAAAATAGCAATTGAAATGTCAGCAACCTGGCTAAACATTCGCAAGAAATTAAAATTTTTATTTTCAGTCAAAACATAGACATTTCACTTGTTTCGGAAACACATTTCACTAATAAAAGCTACTGCCGTATCCCTGGATTCATTGTATCACACAATGCACCCTGATGATAAAGCTCATGGAGGAACTGTTCTTATTATGAGAAGCGATATTATGAAATCAGTAAGTACCAAAAAAAATTCTTGCAGGCTACTAGCATCGTGGTCGAAGATCGGAATGGCAATATTATTATTTAAGCCGTATACTTACTATCTAAGCATGTTATGTTATAAAAAGGGAACATTATATAACTTTCTTTAAAACTTTTGATAATCATTTCATTGCCGCACGTGATTATAATGTCAAACATACATGCTGGAAATCGAGACTGATCCTATCCTAAAGGGAGTGAACTATTCAAACCGATTGAAGATGTGAACCTAACAATCTTGTCAACAAGAGGATCCACTTATTGGCCATCTGAAAATAAAAAGATCCCTGATCTACTGAATTTCGATATCATCAAAGACATTTCTAAAGATTTTTGTCGCACCGTGTCCTATCTCGAATTGTCCTCAGATCATTCTCCTGTAATTTTTAGAATAAATAGTAAAATAATGATTAAAGGCAAATCTTGCACTCTCTATAGTGCCAAAACAAAATGGCACTATTTCTAGGAGTTACTGAAGACTACACTCGACAACCCCATACCATTACCAACCAAAACCGATGACAACATTATTCGTTCACTTGAAAGCTTTAACAATGCTGTACAACAGGCCGCCTAGAGTGCAACACCGATCAGCAGCAACCAAGATATTAATATCGAATATTCATCTGCAATAAAAGAAAAACTAGCGGAAAAAAGAAAGTTCCGCAAGCTATAGCAAACTAATAAATGCCCAGTTACGAAAAACAAATTATATCATCAAAGCACTTAAGAAAGCTGTTAAACTCCCCTGGAAAGGAACCAAGGGATACAAGAATATCTAATTAAGTTAAGTGTAACCTCGGAACTCTCTATGGGAAGTCATCAAGAGACTGAAACGACCGTAGGCACAATATCCGCTTATCAGGAAATAGGACAGGAGCTGGACCAGAAGTCAAGAGGGAAAGACATAAAATATTTGCCATACATCTCTCCAAAGTTTTTAAACCTAACCCGCGCGAAATTACACTAGAGGAAAAAAATAAGTTGCTCTCTGATGTCATTACTTCCTTCACCCTGAATGCCATTACAAGGCCCTTTATTATCAAAAAAGTGAGAACCACAATAAAAAACCTGAATCCAAAAAAGCGCCGGCTTACAACCTCATCAAATACTGCAGAAGATGCCAGAAACGGAATAAGATGCATCACCTAACTATGTAACGCAGTCTTCAGAAAGAGATTCTTTCCAATGGAAGATAGCACAAATTAATATGATCCAGAAACCTGGGAAATCTACAGAACTTGTAGAATCATCAGCAAGTTATGGTACAGACCAATCAGCCTACTGTTTATCCTACCAAAACTATTCGAGAAACTTCTATTTCCAAAGATCTACATAATAATGAAGAGCCAAGGTCTAATTCCCGATCATCAATTTGGTTTTCGAGATAGGAATGCAATCATAGAGCAAATACGTGAAATCGTTAAAAGAATAAACAACGATTTGGAAGCCAGTAAATACTTCTCAACGGCCTTTCTTGATATCTCGAAGACTTTCGACAAGGTCTGGCACCTGGACAATTTCATAAAATTAAAAACAGCTTTCCTGATCTCTATCATCATAAGATCTTATTTACTACACAGAACTTTCAGAATTAAATACGGAGAAATAATCACTCAAAAAAGATTAACTTTGGAGTGTCTCAAGTGTACTAAGTGTACTAAGTCTCAAGTGTACTTAGTGTACTAAGGTCAGTATCTATCTGTTATATCGCAGTTATATCGCAGTTATACCACAGATCTATCGGTTGCTCTGAGTTTCACAACAGCAATCTATGCGGACGACATGTAGCTCATATCAATCACTTCGAAGCATCCATGCGACTACAAGAAAACCTCCATCACATCCAGAAATGGCTAAAAAAGTGGAGAAATAAAACTAATAGAACAAAATCTATGCAAATGACATTCATTACCCATAGAGAAACGTGTCCAGTAACTCTGAATGGCCGAATAATCCCTGAAGCAAAATATATCAAATGTTTAAGACATCTAGATCCAGACTAAACTGGGAACATATATCTATCAAGAGAAAACAACTTGTATAATTAGAGAAAATGTATTGGCTACTCGGCAGGAAATCATAATTGTCGACTGAAAACAAACTACTATTGTATAAGGCAATCATCAAAACCTATCTGGGTTTATGGTATTTAATTGTGGGGTACGGCCACGAATTCGAATATAAAAATATTATAAAGATTTGAAAACAAAGTCCTTAGAATTGCTGTTAATGTGTTACCTTGGTATGTTACTAATGACACTCTGTACCATGATCTCAACGTGCCATACATTAAAGACGAGATAAGAAAACACAGCCAGAGATATGCTGACAGAATGGAGAAGCATTCTAATATACTCACGAAAAACTTTATGAAAAACGTCAAGACTTTAAGCAGACTAAAAAGAAGACTTTCATAAGATCTAAGCGTCTGATCGATGCAATACTATAGGGCATCTGCCAATGGGCATGTAGTTTTCAAGACTTTATAACATCTAAAAGCCATATGTAGTACTAAATGTGACGAAATGACAGCTTGTAATAAAATTCTAGGATGATAAAAAAAAGAAGAAACACATTCAAAGAGATTTTGCTTTATTCAAATAATTATGTTATTAGAATAACGACAATGCGGATAATTGCCTGCAACAACAAATGCATTGCCTGTAACAACAAATGCATTGCCATTATATATTCACAAAGCATAAATTACGTTCACATATTTTCAATTAGTGTATCTCAATATCATGAAGGAACGAAAGAAATTAAAAGTAACTAAGATCAACAATAAGTAAGATAATAGTTATAACAGAAAGCTCGCAAATCATGATATTGTCTACATACAAAGACGAACAGAAACAGAATTAAGTTATGCATATATATTAATAACTTTTTTCATTTTCAAAAATGAAGCTTCATTTACTTTACCTTAATTTTCAACTTACTTCTTCATAAGAAATCATTTTTCGTTTGCTTCACAATTGCTCGGACATTTTGTATTTTTCCCATAATTTATATATATATATATATATATATGTATTCAGTTATTTATTTATTTATGATTTATATATTTCTAATTATTATTTTTATTATATTATTATGTAATTTGGTCGAAGGTTAGAGAATAATCCTCGAACAAAAAACCTGGTCCTGATTGGGGGTTAGACGTTAGGCCAATATCTTAACACTATAAAATCATACACTATCAAAAAGCCTCGAAAGTTAGGATGAATTTACGGAAACTTTGTAAAAGGCTTTGAAGAAGGACTATGAATTTCGGAACTTGGATTGTACAAAGTATCAAAGACAAACTTGATTTCATAACCAAAGACTTAACAAACTTGAAAATGGATATAATAAGACTGACCGAAACAAGACGGGAATGGTCTCGGAAAATTGTGAAGATTATATACATCTGTACAGCAGTCTGTCAAAGGAACAGAAAACAAGACATAATATATCAATTCTATTAAAAGAAAACTTAAAGAAGTATATAACGGATTCGGAAAACATTGATGAAAAGATGAAAATATTACCAAATTGAATATTTATTATGGTAAAGACTGATAGTGATTGGGGCACTATCAGCTATCAGATGCACTATATATGCACTATCAGATAATAAGCCCATTGCAATAAAGGAAAACTTTTTCACAAAATTGCATATCGTAATTACAGAAGTACATGACGACAGATAAATTCTATTCTTTAGAGATTTTAAGAGAACTGGAAAGAGAAAGAAGGATGAAACAATAAGCTCACACGAGAAGAAAAACGACAATGGTAAAAGACTTATTTGTCAGACATTTGTAAATACAATAATATTGTTAATGGTTTCCAGAGACATGCACAAGTTCACTTATACATTAAAAAATTAAATTACATGAAATCTAAAATCAATAATTGACTATATAATCATCAAACGAAATTCAAATTTGATGATCAATGATGCCAGAACATACAGAAAAATAACTTGTGGATCAGATCATCAATTATTGAAAGCAAAAATATACCGTTCACATACCGTTCACAATGATAATCAACAGAATAAACAACCCAACGGATAATTAGAAAAAATTAGAAAAAATAAGATATGATAAATACAATTTAGAAATTTTACATCAAGAAAGTCTAAAGAAACTTTTCTAAAGGAGACTAAATTTAAAACTTAAACTTTAAAATTTAAAACAGAAATTTCTCTTCTTCTCAACAGATAAATATTCTTAATCAAATATGATAATTTAATAACAAGTATCAAGCAGCATAAGTATGAAGCAGCAGCTGTAACATAAGGATACAAATAAAAAAAACAGCAGCAACATCTGATGGAATATAAAATTTGTTTACGAAAAACAGAAAAGAATATATGGAATTGACATTGAAAAACAAAATACTACTATATAAAACCATACTAAAACTAATTTGGATACCGTATTCAACTCTGAGGCACAGCTGCAAACTCCAATATTGAGATATTGCAAGAATATTAATTAAAGATCCTTAGAATGATTATTAATGCTGATACATCACAAATGACACATCATGATCTTAAGATACTAATCATCAAAGAAACTATCAAGAAATTGTGACGGATTAGAACAGCATTCAAACAATCTTGCTGCCAATCGTATGAAAGCAAGAAGAATAGTGAGAAGATTCAAAAGGAAGAGATCTATAGATCTACTAAACTAACATTCCATGATTAGACTTTTAAATAGCATACTTACAATGCTGCGAATACGCTTATATATTATACAGGGATATGATTCTGGTTATTTACCTTCCCTGACATAATTATTTGAACAAATCTATTGCTGAATGTTCATTTATTGCAACAGTGGCAATAAATATTGGATGTCAAAATAAAGTAAAAAAGTTTAGATTTTCGTGTTCGTCATCAATGCTTAAATATTTAGTTTTTTCGATGTTAGATTTTACTGCTTATATTCTTCGATTAGTTTCTTTATACTCTTATACCCATATTCTTTTATACTTATATACTTATATACTACTATTTCTATATAATATACTTTTCGTTGTTATTAGCTATTACTACTTCGTCATCTGCTAGGATGCATAGTCTGTAAGATATATAGGCAGATAATATTTATTCCTATCCTAGGGCATTGTTTTCTTCACCTTGTCCATTTTCGTATGGTTTTTGCTATATATATTTTGAGGAACAATCGAGATATACGGCAACCTTGACATAACCCTCTCGTCATCATGAATTCTTTAGATAAGTATTTAACAATTTTAACTCTCGATTGTGCTCTGTTGTATAGATCTTGTAATCTTAATTAGGGAGTGATTAATGTTGGATTACTCTAAAGTTTTTCATAACTTTATTATTACGTTGTATGCTTTTTGTATCTATGAATATTATATATACTTCTCTAATAACTGCCATTTTCTTTTCTATTTCTTATTTCAGACTATATTGTTACATACTCTAAACTAGATTATTTTTCTTAATTATTTTCTGATATTCAATCTCAATAAGGTCCCTTCTGCCATATAGTCTGCTCATTGTACTTGTTATTGATATGTAACTATTGGGATTTTTCTTATCGCTTTTTTTATGTATTGAGGAAATATATGTTATCTTCCGTTCATCCGGCATTTTTTCTCTATTTAGAGGTTTATAATTATTTCTGGTTTATAATTATCATTATTATTTTATAAAATTTATTTATTCTACTTTTAAGCAGTTCAACATATATGTCTTCTGGATCACACGTTTTGCTCCTCTTTAATATCTTAATAATTTTTATTATAGTTATTTGATCTAACTTCACTTGTTGCCTATGAATATTAATATTTAACCATTGGTTTACTGCATGTATGCTTTTTCCAGTTAAGTTGCCTATCGAGATGCATGCCGAAATATATGGTGTCTTTGGCTTGTAGGATCTGGATTCCATTTAAATAGACAACAGAAAAAATTGAAATTCGCGTGGTAAATGTAACAATTGACATGTTTTGATTGCTTTTGATCTGCTAAAGTTTTAGCCAGTTTTGTATGAGGTTTAAATCAAAGATATTTGGATGCTATGTTAGGGTTTTTGTGTATAAGTGTGTACAAGTGCAGCCATATCATCCGCGAATATAACAATGGAAACATTTGTATCTGTTTATAAATTTCCAATGTACAACAAATACAGAAATGAACCAAAAATATTTCCCTATAGGACTCCTGATTGGATTCCGAATTTCTGTTATAACATCATGTTGTTTGATCAAAAAATATCTTTTACTAAGATAACTTTTGAGTAAAGCATGAAATTTTTCTAGTAAATGTTTTTGAATTTTAGACAGCAGATCATTATGTCATACTTTGTAAAAAGTCTGTGAAACATCAAAAAACACTGCAGCAATACTTCGCCTCAAAAACTAAAGTAATTTTGTTTCTAACTCTCTTCAATTGTTTGAAAACCAAATTGGTGATTAGATATTAGTTTCTTTTCTACTATCATTAGATTAGGCATTAGTTTCTGAAGAAGTAATTTTTTGAATAATTTTGATATGACGGATAATAAGCTAATTAGTTTATATAATCTAACGTCGACCGGATCGTTATTGGATTTTAGAATCTTGATTATTTAAGCCACTTTTTATTGGAAATAGCTTGCTCTCTATGGCATTAAATAATTGAATGGGATAATTTATATCCAATTCTGGTAGTTTCTTCAAGATTCGACCGATTATTAGGTTGTATGAAACTTTTTGCGTTTATGTATTAAGAAATACTGACTCTTATTTTGCTTTTAGTAAAGTTCATTATTTCAGCTATTTGACACTGTGATGATTCTCAGCGATCAAAAATGCCTATTTCTTTTCAGGATTCCTGGTATTAAGAGTGAAAACTCTGACGAGATATTTTGCAAATATATCTCCTTTTTCGTGGTCAGTTCTTTCTCAATCGTCTTTTTTTATAATAGGAAGAGAGAATTGGTGCGGTTATTTCAGTATTTTAATAGCATTTCATAAAATGTAATCAGATGTTTCAGAAAGACTGAGGTTGCGCAGATACATTTATATGCCATTTTTCCTCACTAGCAATTTTTTTAAGTTCTTAATGACTTTGTTTAACTTACTCTTTATTATTGAAGATCTATAGTGTCGTCATTGTTTCCTTAAATTACGGTTTTCCTTTAGTTCTTTTCTTATCGTTATGGATGTTGAAATATGATGTTCCTTGGTATTATTAGATAAGGTTAAGTTTCACGCTGCTTGTTGGATAGAATTGAAATGTTCTGCTTGTATTATATCATTATGTTTCTAAGAGACATTTGTGTATTTAGTTTTTCACTTATTCGCGGAAAAGATCTTAATTTGTTCTTTTGTTATGTAGTACGCAAGGTTGCATCTTTTTTATTAACATTGATTATAATCGAAGAATGATCGAAAGACAACTCCAGACTTGTTTTAATTGAAAAATATGTTTTCGTTATATTTTTTATGACCCTAAAGTTAATTATATCTTTTTATCATGACTTTTCTTGTCAGTAGACCAACATGTTGGCATATTTTGTCATATAATATTCAGTCGATTATTAATGATGATTTTATGAAACGCTCTATCTTTAGGATTTGTTAGTCTGGGTCCCTAATATTGACGTTTGGCATTATAATCATCAATAATTAAAAAATGGGCCTAGAGTTTAAAAGAAATCTTCAAAGTGTTCATCAACAATTATATGTTTTGGAGGGCAACATACAGATGAAATAACAATAAAGTCAGACCGATTTTCAATTTTTACAGTAGTGGCTAGTAAACAATCATCTTTAAAATTGTCTCGTTCATAATGTTATATGTTGTTTTTAATGATAATGATGGTACCACTATGTGCTGTGCCATCTGGATGTGTTGTATAGTATACTGAGTAAAATGATATTTTAAAGTAATATTTTTTGATAAAGTGATTTTCCGACATTAGTATTATATCCACATTGTTGTTAAGGATGAATATTTTTACTTTGTTCATGTGTTGGCTAGAACATGTTGTGAATAAGCCATTAACTCTATGCTATTAGTTTAAGCAATTTGGCCATGTGATGTTTTAATAATAAAGTGTTTAATATTGTATCTATTCTCTCCAGGAGATTTTTTACCATAGTCTTTAATTCTAGAACATCTTTTGTTTGCTGTTCTTATACAGCGTTGGTATTTGAGTATTGTTTTGTTTAGTAACATCTTGTAGAGGTGGAGTTTTTACTGCTTGAATATATGAATAAATAGTTTGATTTTATTCAAACTGTATAATGCTAGTGAAGCTGAAGAATTTAATGTTTTTTTTTTCTTAGTATTAACAACATGTTTTTTCCTTGTACACTCGGCATCCCTTATATTTCTCAGAATGATTATCGTTACATAGAATACATTTAGCATCCTCAGATCTCGTTTTCCTTGGACATTTTATAGTAGCATAATCTCCGCGCAATTGACGAATCTCACTTGGAAGAAATTTGTTGTATGGCAATATTGCTGGCATTTAGAACATTGCAGCACTTCATGTCTTGCGTGAGATCGCTCAATTTTATTTTTTGTTATAATAGTTTATATCATATAATTATATCCAACTCAAAACTTCTATAATATATATATATATATATATATATATATATATATATATATATATATCAATGGCAAAAAACTAGAGACAAGAAACACGGATTTTCATACCTACAATATGAAAGAAGGAAGAAGTTTTAAAATTGTGTCAAAAAATGTCCATTTAGAAGAATTAAAATAAGAGATAAATAGTAAAGGCCACACAGTAACAAACATATGGAACATGCGACGAATAATTACAAAGAAACTCTTACCCATGCTTCTTGTGGAATTAAAACCAGTAGCAAATAATAAGGATATATATAAAAAACTTCCCATTGCAATACTAAGTAAAATTTGAATCTCACGTAAGGTAAGACATGAAGTACTCAAAATGTTCTAGATGCCAGCGATATAGTCAAATTTCTGCAAAAAATTTCAGCTTCCAGCAAGAAAGATACATCAAGAGCACAGAAGACCACGCTACTATCAAATGTCTAAGAAAGACAAAATCTCAAAATTTTGAATGTGTTTTGTGCAATGGGAAACATCCTGCAAATTATAAGGGATATTGAGTGTATAAGAAACTACAAAAGAACATGTTCCCAGCACTTAGAAAAAAGAATAATTAGAAAAAATAATTTCTCCAGCTCCATTAACTAACAAGCAATATGAGCCAAAATAAACAAATTATTCATAAGCTCAAGCGGTAAAACATTCTCCATCCATCCAAAATGACATTAAGCAAAACAATACACAAATACAAAATGCTGCACAAGAACAGCAATCAGATGATATTTTGAAACTAAGGAATATTGATAGAGGGTCTCTTCGAGAGAATGAACTCAATGTTAAACATATTGACAGTCTTACTTACAAAATATCATAATGGCCCAATCGCTGAAAATAGTCGCATGGAATGCAAATGGCTTGTCACAACATATGAACGAAGTAAAAATGTTTATCCTTAACAACCAAATAGATGCTAATATCGACAACTTACCTTACCAAAAAACATTACTTTAAAATAATATCTTACTCAATATACCATATACAGCACATCCAGATAGCACAGCATATGATGGTATAACCATTATTATTAAAAACAACATACGGCATTAATTTTAAGAGTGATGTTTTTTACAAGACACCGTTATAGAAATTGAGAATTGGTCTGGCTCTGTCGTTGTTTCATCTGTATATTGCCTTCCAAAACATATAATTGCTAGCGAACAATTTGAAGATTTCTTTGAAATCTTAGGCGCAGGCTTTATAGTTGTCGATGATTATAATGCAAAACACCAATATTGGGAATATCAAATCCTAAAAGCAAAATGCTTCATAAATCATCATTAATAAGCAACTGAACATTATATCACAACCTTATATGCCAACATATTGCCCTACTGACAAAAAAGTCATGATAAAAAGATATAATTGATTTTGGAGTCATAAAGGATATAGCGAAAACATATTTTTCAATTAAAACAAGTCTGGAGTTGTCTTCCAATCATTCTCCTATTATAATCAATGTCAATAATAAAGTGGTCAAGAAAACGCAACCTTGCGTGCTACATAATAAAACAACAATTCAGGATTTTTTTCGCAAACAAGTAAGAGTACACTAGACGAAATGTCTCTTAAACACCATAGTGATATGGTACAAGCAATAGAATATTTCAATGCTACTATCTAGCAAGCAGCATGAAACTTAATTCCATCTAGTGATATCAAAGAATATCACATTTCAAGATCCATAACGATAAGAGCAAATCTAAAGGAAAAAGATAATCTGAGGAAATAATGGCGATACTAGATATTCAATAATAAAGATTAAACAAAACCATCAAGGACTTAAAAAAATTATAAAGTGCCGAAAAAATGCAAGCATATATCTGCGCAATCTCAGTTACTTTCAAGCATCTGATTACACTTTATGGAAGTGTAATCTACTAAAAAACTAAAACAACTGCAACAAACTTCTTTCATTATGAAATAAAACAGTTACTGCGTAAAATCTGACTAAAAGAAAGCAGACATATTCGTAGAAGGGTCTTCATTCGCAGAATCTCATCAGAGTCTTCATTCTTAATGCCAGGAAGGTAAGTCCTGGAAAGGAAGTGACCGTTTTTGGTCGCCGAGAATCAACACAGAGCCAAACGATTGAAACAATGAGACTTACTAAAAGCGAGATAAGAACCGCTATTCCGAAACACGTAAACGCAAAAGAAGTTCCAGGATACGATGTAATAACCAGTTGAATTTTGAAGGAACTACCAGAGTTAGGCTTAAGTTACCTTGCTTAATGCTATACTGAATAGTTAAGAGCTACTTCCCATCGCAATCTCTCAATAAAATATCTCAAATAATCGTTCCGAAACCAAATAAGGATACGGTTGATGTTAAATCGTACAGACCTATCAGTTTATTACCCATCATATTAAAACTATTCGAAAAATTACTTCTCCAGAAACTAATGTCTGTGATAACGGGAAAGAGGTTAATATTTAACCACCAATTTGTCTTTCATAGCAAATATACAATAGTCAGACGAGTTCATAGAATTACGGATAAAATTAGTTTAGCCTTTCAGGCGGAGAAGTATTCTGCGGTATTTCTTGACATGTCACATGTATGGCCTATTTGAAATAACAATCCAACAACATTTATCAAAAAAATTTCACGCAAAATATACGCAAAAGTTATCTTAACAAAAAATACTTTTTCATCAAATAACGGGATGCTAACAGAGATCTGCGAAATCAAATCAGGTGTCCTTCAAAGAAGTGTCCTTGGATCATTTCTGTATTTGTTGTATACGGCGGATTTACCAGAGACAAATGTTTCTATTTCGTGGATGATACAGTGGTACTTGCAATATACAAGAACCTTAGCATAGCATCTAAATAGAGATAAATTAAACCTCATACAAAAATAATTGAAACTTCGACGGATCAAAGTCAATGAAAAGAAATCAATTTATGTCACATTCACCACGCGTGCTGCAACCTGTCCTGCTATCTATTTGAATAGACAGGCCAAAGACATCAAGTATCTCGGCATGTATCTTGACAGAAAACTAAACTGAAAGAAATATATATCCAGTAAATGCAAGAACTCAAACTAAGTAAAATGTATTACTACTTGGTTACTAGGCAGGAATGCACAACTGTCTCTGGAAAATAAGATACTATTATACAAAACTTACTAAAACCCATTTTGACATACAGTATACAACTCTGGACACAGCCACAAATTCTAATCTTGAGATACTGCAAAGATACTTAGGATTCTATTCAATGATCCTTAGGATAATTACTAATGCTTCCTGATGCATCATAAATATCACTCCAATGATCTCGAGATACCAACGATCAAAGAAACTATTAAGGAACTCTGTCTAAGATATTACGACAGAAAAGCATCCAAATAATCTCACTGCTAACCTTATGAAGACAGGAAGAATAGTAAGAAGACAAAAGGAAGAGACCTATAGATCTATTAAACTAGTTAAACATTTCTGAATAGCATACTTGCAATGTTGCGAATACGCTGATGTTTTGTATAAGGATTGGTTGTATATCTTCCCTAATATGATTATTTAGACAAATATATTGCTCAATGTTCTATATATAGTAACAATTGCAATAAATATTCGATATTAAAAAAAAAAGAAATTATATATATATATAATGTTATTATGTTATTGCGTGTGTGTGAGTGTGTGAGTGCGTGTGTATGTGCGCGTGCGCGCGCGCTTGTGTATTACATATTATATCATATTTTGTGTAACATTATGCATGTATCTTTATATATTACGTATATATACATATACGTTGTTATCGCACGAAATTTATAAAATTTATAAAATTTAAAAAATTTTTTATTTAATAAAAATATCGGAACTACGAGCATTGCTTTCGATACATACCGCATCGGAAATAATAAGTGTAGAAACGATATCGTGTCGTAAAATCAATTTTTACACATAATTTGCATTGATATATTAATTCTGATATATTATGAAATCATATGTTAAAATTAGGTTAAATTAGATTAAATTGTCACAGTTAAATATAATCATACTTTTTATGTAGTCTTATTTTGAGATGTTTGCGGGAGGAACATTTCCTTTATTGAGTCTTAAGGATTTTTACTTCTAGAAAAACTGATTGACAAAAGATGAGATTTAAGAGCACACTGACTTTTAGGTAGGCCGGATTCGCAGCTTCTTAATAACCAATTTAAGGGAATAAAAAACTGATTTAGACAAATAAAAACTCAATAAAGAGAAATAAATTATGTAGGGATGGTTCTATCTCTTGACGATGATGTTAAATGAATGGGTTTTCGACACCTCAGATTGATAAAACAATAAGTAAAGAAACTCTTTATTACTCTTCACAAAGATATAATCCCTCGATAGGCTAGCTAACTCTATAGCTTCGCCATTCGCAACTCTGCAACTCTACTCGACTGTTGCGTCGACGCACACTGCGTCACTCGCATACTCTCTCGTCTCTCGCATACTGTCTCACACTCTCTCCCACTCTCGCACACGCTGACTCGTCTTTGCCGCCCTCATCCTTTATATGCCCAAAAATGGTGCTACATTTCAGAATCGTCGGCTAATCGCTATATATCATCTGGATGAATGATGTCGCCCCACGAGCTTCCGGGCATCAACAGTTTTTCCCGCGGTTGTCTTTGTTCTAGACGCAAACACACGCTCGTGCGCATCGGTTTGTTTGATTACACGCCTTTGATATATGCCGCCACCGATAATTCCTTTCTTTTATACTGCAATTATTTGGATGGATCGAAGTAGAATACCCTGCAAGGAATTCAAACATCTTACAATAGAGAGAGTAATTCTCCTATCAATCAATTATCTTGCAATGACCAATGATTTGTATCCAATTATTAGCAAAGCCATCTTCACCCGACTGTATCAGCTAGCGTCGGAATCATGCTCGTCAAGTTAAATCAGAGGCTTGATTGCTATGAGTTGAACGATGCTCTCTGCAAAAACTCGCACGTTGTGCCCATCGTTGTTAAAATTCCCTCTTGAAGAATAATTCATCATTGTTAGAGAACGGAATAGATTTCATCAGAGAAATCTATAAGTACTCTCTTAGGAAAATTTCCTAGATATAATTCCGGGTTTCCTGGAGGAGTTTAGTGTCCATCAATTCCATTTTATGAGAAAATGCATACTCCAATGTATATCATAATACATGCATATATATATATATATATATATATATATATATATATATATATATAACAATTTGATTCATCATGTCGAATAGCGATAATGAAAAGAACAGAATAAAATCATTGAGCAATCTTGGATTAAGATAGATAAGGAAGGAATAAAGTTGAATTCGCTAACCAAATTTATCCCAAACATATTTGTAATGGGAGAGCGAACAATCCTGGAGGATAATCTAAGCATCACCTGCATAGATATCGACTTTTCCCTAGAAATAGAAAAATTACTGAGATCGAAGAGAGCGGCGACTGGATTCCGAAATCCATTTCGTTGGATTCAGCAATTGCACAACAGAAATGTTGTCGTTTCCCTCTCGGAAAAAAACAAAAGGTAAAACTTGTTTCGGTGAAACGGGTCCACTTAAAGTTACTTAAGAAGAAGATGCGGAATGAGCGGATTGCGAAATGAGAAATGCATTTGCACTTACATGGACGCACTCACCCGCCCCAAAAGCATTAATTGGATCAGTTCCTCATATTGGGAGAGTTGACTCTTTGTGTGTGTGTGTGTGTGTGTGTGTGTGTGTGTGTGTGTGTGAGAGAGAGAGAGAGAGAGAGAGAGAGAGAGAGAGAGAGAGAGAGAGAGAGAGANGAGAGAGAGAGAGAGAGAGAGAGAGAGAGAGAGAGAGAGAGAGAGAGAGAGAGAGAGATTGGATTTCTCAGTGACTCAAATTGCCGATTTCTCGAGCTGTCTAGATCTATAGCCTACACCTATAGTGAGAACTTCTCGGCTACCGCTTTGATGCTATACTACGAGTTAGATTTCAAAGGCTCTTAGGGGAATGGCCGAATCCTTTCGAGATCTTAGCTTGGAAATATTGGGCCTTAGGCGGACCTTGGCCGTTTTTGTTGTTCCACTGATAAGATCATCTGTTCTTAGTGAAGATTGTTGCCGTCACAGGTAAGGGAAAGGAGCAATCTACTTCTTGCTTTTTCCGTCTTGAAAGATGAATTCACTTTCTAGATTTATTCCTCCTTTCTCAGGAGAGACTTTAACAATCTTTTATGAATTAAGCGCAGTTGCATTAAGAAGCTTTTGGAGGTCTATCTAGTACTCTTTCTTCAAAGTATAAGAAGCAGAAGGGTAGAGAATGGAGTTCTGCTCATTATGCTTTTTCGTGTTGATATTCTAGAGGAAGGGAAACAGACAGCTATGTTAATCCGTCCCCTCGGATTAACAAATCGTTTAGAAAGAAAGCAAGTATTCAGATCTTCCTCTTCCAGTAAAAAGAGAGATAATGAATGTCTTCATCATTTCAAAGATAAAAAGGCGCTTATTGGCTTGATTGGCGTTTGATTGACCATCTTTAATCTGACTGGTTGGGGGAAAGGCAACATCTATCTAGAAGTGGAAGTGCGTGGCAATATTTTTGGAATATTCCAGATGCGCAGTACATAATGCACAGTAATATAGGTATCCCCTTGGAGATCCTCGAGGCCAAATCGGCTCTCAAGTTGGCACACATTATATGATTATGTAAAGGAAATCTGGCCAAATTTCTTGGTCCATATGAAGGATTAGACTTCCAAGTAGATATAAGAAATTCGTCACGAACAAGATTAAGAAGACAGTCATAAAAACGGGATGTTCCACATAGACATCTATAGAGAAGATTTGCAACTTCTGCCGAAGATTTGAAGATGTGAAGTATAATATCTGGCTTTAATAGAAATGTTTATGGCAGAGTATCTCTATTTGGGCATCGTCTTGGATGGATCTGTTCAATGGTAAGTTATTATGTCTGTACTACCGATGTCTGACTCTAAAAATATTTGATATATTGCATTAAGACACTGTTGCTGAACTAAAACTGTGATAAAGTAGGCGATATTAATTAATTGCCCAATCTGTCGCGCTTTTCAGCGTATGCTTGTAAGCTCTCACAATTTATAATTCGAGATGTATTTCATATCTTCTTAAGAAGCGGAAATCACCATAATCACATATCCACAAAAAGAATAGCATGGTCTTGAGTTCATTCGACTCTGTTTTAATCTATGTGAGGAGCTTTTTGCAAATGAGCAAGTGAACTCCACAGATAATTTTCTGTGCAACACAAAAGAGGCTAAAGGAAAAAATGCTCTCCCTTAACGAGCTCCTCAAGCTTGCTATCATTGTTTTCCTCTTGGGAAGGAGGGAGCATAAATTAAGTTTAAAGCATAAGGTTTAAATTATTTCTCAATGTATGGATCTATTCTATCTTGAAATAATCCGTAATTAATAAATTAGAATATTTTTAGCTGGACCAAATGTCGTGAAGTTGTGCTATTTAGTGTTTCTTCTTCTCAGATAGAAGAAAGATAGTACAGAGAAGTCTTAGTGAGTAGGAAACTTATTCTCAAGTATCTCCAGACTGGAGGAAAATCGAATCACTTTCTTCAAAATTGATCAACCCAAAGAATCTTTTAACAAAATTTGCTTTTAAAAAAAAGATTATGTGACAACAAATACATAATCACCTAAATTGCTTATCTTATTATTATTACATAAAAATAACAAGTAAACATAAAAGAAATAATATTTATCTACTTAACATTATCAACATTCATAGTGATAATTGAAAACATCTAAAATACTATTATAATACAATCGTAATATATTCGTAAGACTCGCATATTAAAATACGTTTAAACAGATACCATATTTCTTTGATCTACAATTGTGGCAAAATACATTTATAGCTTTCTGTTCAATCGCAGGTCCATTTAAAAAATTTGCTTATAGATACTGAATACTACTATTGAGTAGTAAGTATTTAAGCTTGTCAACAGCTTGTGCTGTTTAACAACTCATTTCTTTAATACTGCATATATTTTATTTATAATTCGCAAGTTATAATTTTCGTAAATCCTAATAATCGCTAGTCTATTATAGATACAATTGATTAATTATGCGATTTCTTAAACATTTCTATAAATTGTATATATTGTATAAAATATATCGTACAATTTATACAAATGATATCGTTAAATAATTTTTAAAATTAATATTTATAACCAGATTAATCGAATTCTATAAATGTGCACATCAAACAATGTTATTAATTGTTTTAAATTATTTAAATTAAAATTTACGTTTCTGACATGGTACTGCATAAATATTGATTTCTGAAACAATTATAATTTATCGAAAAAGAAATTACATGTTTTATTGCACCAAACACGCAGAAAATATATGTGCTATGACAGAAAAATATTTCTTAATTTGAATAGTAACATACATATCAATAGAATTACTTTGCAAATATTCCACTTGATAATCATATTAATATTAACAGCATCATTGTTATTATCTTATTACAGATGTTGAACAAAGATAGTAATATATGTCAAAATATTAAATATAATGAATAATGGAAACCTATATTATAATAAACACATTATTATATTACTTCGTATACACGGGAAACGCTCATTTCGCTCTTGCATTTGATATGAAACGGTCTTAATATAAACAAATGATATATTCCTTAATAATAATAGAAGCAATGTAAATAAAAGATAAATGATCTTTTACTTCTCCTATTTATTTTTCTAAAGTATATATATGAATAAATAAATATAGTTGTTGATCGATAAAGTAATGATGGATATAATTATTTATCTTTAAAATTAGATTTCAAAATTAGATTCTTATATATGTATTGAATTATCTTAATATTTGAGCATCCAATCACATTATTACATAAAAGAATTAAAGAAAAGATAAGATATTTTAATGAAGCAGAAAATATCTTGCATTTTTAGTTTAGTCACAAATAAAAACTTGGTATATATTCAATGAATCATTAATTCAATAAAATAATGATGAATGATTAATATTGATATTTTTGTCATTCTCGATAAATATGTAATTATATATGTAAGTAGATATAATAATTCTTGTAGAAAACATTTTTTAAATATAATATTATAATATTTCTCAGATTGATTATTTTTCCTTTTCGATATACATGTTCGAAAATGTTATAATTGTTTTTCATAGAGTATAAAATATACTGGTTTTATTGGATTATATCAGAAAAGTTATTTAGAAACTATATTCTATCTTTATCTAGAAAAATATATATGCAACAACTTTTTAATTCTTATCAAAATATCTATATATATAGAATATAGAAGATATAGAAATATCTTTATTTTTCTATATATAGAAAAAATAAGTTCATCCTATTAATTTTCTTCATTTATGCCTTCCAATTTCTTTCTTTCTCTATTTAGATTCACCAAACTAATTTAGATTTCTTTCCATTTTAATCCTTTCTAGATTTAGAATTCGGTTCATCACTCTCATCACTCTCATCAATCATTATTTTTTGATAATTCAATTATTGATCCATTTCTTTCATTAATTAGAAAAATATTAAGATGTTCATTGAATGAATAGCGTTTGAGTCTTCTTGCAGAAATAATTGCAATTACTTTTTGGATCTGAATATGTACAATTCTATTAACACCTTTATTTTCTACTTATACTTTCAGTTCTGGAATATTAAGATGCTTATTGAACTAAAAATAATATAGTTTTTTTAGAAAAGAAAATCATTCTTTGATTCCAATTAGAATAATTTATAGTCACTACATATCCGTATTCCTTCCTGCAAATACAATCAGTCTAAACTTGAAATTTCTCCAATTTATCCTTATGCTTTTTCTTTTTTTAAATAAAGAGACCCAATTCAAAAATTTGATGGAATAAAAGATTATGCAGATTAATTATAATAGAAAATAGATCTTTTAATCTAAGGGCACGGTCTTGCAATTCATTTTTAAATAATCTTTTCTCTCATTGCTTGAATTGATAATCGCAATAGTGATTACAATATACAAATCGGCGATCACAGATTGGTGATCTGCCTCTTCCTCTTATTCGTCTATCCCATTGGATTGACTTAAAGATTTGATTCCTATCTGATTTCTGGATTTATAATTCCTAGCTCCTCAATCTTTGACTTTTCAATTATTATCCTGATTCTAATGAAACTATTAATCTATTTTCACAATCTTTTCTCAGAATTAATTTGATTCCTGGACAAATTTCCCACTTACACAAAATCTATAAAGCGGATCTATTGCATAGTACTCTGGATCTATATGAAAGATTGTATCTTACCAGTGCAGATCGAGATTCTAGTAATATAATTGTCTCTAACTAGTCCTAATTCTTCTATTCTTGTTCCATATGTTCCTACTCTCACATATAACTTAATTTAAAATTTTTTCGCGCAGATGCAACATTTCAAAATTGAAATTATATAATAATGTTTTAAAATTAAAATATATTTTGTATATTTCTAACTTACCTTATATATTTTGTAATTTCTTATTTTGAATCTCTGTATATCTCTGTATATCTCTGTATATTTATATCGTATATATGTTATTTTCTATTCAATAATCAATTATGTATTTATTAATTAATTTGTTTTTATTTTAATTTAACCTCTTATTCAATTCTTCACACATTAGATCGCATATAATCTTGTTCCGAATAACAAGATTTGGGTATCTTAGCTAAAAGGAAAACCATTGAATTAAGAAAAAGAAAATAAAATAGATTCTTGGTCACATTTTTCATCGTTTATTTTCCATTGTCATTGAGAATATTGTACTTCCTCCGAGATACGCTCTTATTTCATGGAGATTGGCAATTGGATTTCTGTTCTGCTTTTTCTTTCAAAGTTCTTCCTTCCTATTTCGAACTCTAACATAATAGTAGTAGAAAATAATAAAAGCCATAAAAATACATTTGATTCCTTTTTTTACATAATGCATGCGAATTATGTAAAAGATAGTGTAAAAATTCATTTCTAACAAAATTTAAAGTTTGTGTTAAAGTTACGTAGACTATGCAAAAAGCAATTTATAATAGCATATAGAAATGCATTCATTAATTCAAGATATTTCATTTTATTAATAAATGTATAAAGAAGAAGCTAATGAATGAAAATAACCAATTTTTGAAAAAGCTTATTCATTATGTAAAAAAAGTGTAAATAAAACATGTTAAAAAACCGTATAAATGTGAATAAAACATGTTAAAAAATCGTGTAACTATGTAATTGCGAATGGAATGTGCTAAAAAAATGTATCTGTGAATTTATGTAAAAAAATATCGTGTAGAAAAAGAACTAAATATATAATAGATTCACACAAAATAAACTGATTTTTCATTTGATATTATAAAAGTATAGAATGAATATTTATAAAAGAACATATAAATTTAAAAGAAATCTTTCAATGTGTGAAAAATTGTTCAAAATGTAAAAAAAGTAATGTAGAAAAATGAAGTAATGTAGAAAAAAATAAATTAGAGAAATATTTTATAACATACGCTGACATTTATTTTAAACTATTAAAAGAAGTGAAAAGTTAGCGAAATGATTAGTGAAATCAATATTCTATTGATTGCTATTAAAATAAACATTCCTCTAAATTGGATAAAAATATAATAGCTCATTAAATTGATTTAAATTTATGATACATAAAAAAACTAAATATAAGAAACAGCTGCTATAATAACTTTGACTAAGTTTTAATCGCACTAATGTAAAATTATTTTTTATCAATTTGACAAATTATGACATGATTTAAATTACGATTATGTGATATATGAAGTACGAATGAAATAAGAGTATTCATTGTAAAAATATTAAACAGAATAATGAGAAAATACGACATTGTTCTACAACAGCATTTTGCTATTCAATTGACACAACATAACTTTAAAAAAAGAAGGCACATATTTAGGATATGTTTTCTATCTTTATTGTTGTATCTTTATTATTATTAAGATTCATAGTTTTTTGCGCACGTTTTATGCACAAAATGATGTAAGGTGCTATTGTATATGAAATGATAATATCAACTTATTACTATGCAATTACCATGCAATTATAATGAATAATATAATACTTAATTTATTTATATAATAATTTAGCGCTATGCTTTCTTTTATTACAAAAAATTTGCTATTTTCTTATATTTTTAAATGTTTTTAGTAATTATATTACAATCATGTTTTTCAATTAAAATAACTTATCATGTATTATATATTCCGTAAAGGAAAATTTATAAACGAAACTATGAATTATTTTTTAAAATATTTATTTATAATGCTCTTGTATCTAACCTTTCAATTATAACAGATATAAACAAATATACTATAATAAAACTATAATAAACTATAATAAACTATTACTAAAATACTATAATAAAATATGCTTTTTTATACTTTCCTCATATATCTATTTGTATTATTCTTTTTAATTTTTGAAATAGTAGATATACTAGTAAATATAAAATATTATTACAACGTTTTATAATGAAATATGCTTTTCTATATTTTCCTTTTATTTTGCAATTAATCCAATAATCTTTCGATCTCTTAATCTCATAACGTAAAAAAGTTATAAATATTATTATGTTTGATATTTTTACTTCTTTTTTAATAATAAATATATATAGTAAAATATTCTTTTATGTATTTTTTTTATATTTTACTATTTTCTGATGTTTTATAGGAATTTTATGTAGCTATTTATCTTATTCTTGCACTTTGCTTCATTCTATTTATGCCAAATATTCCATCTTACTTAATCTAGTTAGTTTTATCCGAAATTAATAATGATATAAAAAAATGTTTTAGATGAAAATGAAACGGTTTCTAAAAAAATGTTTATCATATCAATTCTTTTCCAGATGAAAAAATAATCTTCACTTTTTTGAAATATCTATTTCGGAAATATCTATCTTTTACATCTATAATTGTAGCTTATTTCAAGACAAATATAATAGTTATAGAAAGTTAATAATATCATAAATGTAATAAATAACCGAGAATTGTAAAAACAAATTTATTTTATCGATATCGTATCCATTTGCATCAAGAATTAGAAATTTTATCTATAGAATGCAGTTTATTTCAGAATATTATTAGCTTCATCCCGAATGATAGGATATTATCTATTATTCGTTTTAGTTTTCAACGAAGCAAATTTTAATAATAAGAATATATTATAAGAATACATTTAATAATAAGAAATTAATAGATATAATTATTATCACTGATCTTGCGAAAATTTTTACTATCCGCTAATCCAATAATGTGATCGTCATCCTATATCAGATGATTTTTTAAAGTTGAGTCTCATATCGGATACATATTAGGCTTTATTTTTATGATAAGTATTAACAGGGATATAAGATAATATCATTCAAAATAAACTCTTTGTTCTTTTAGAAAATGTTGATTTTGCGACTCAAGTATGAAAATACTCTTGATCATAATACATAATATTTATGAAAGTCTAGAAATAAATTTTCAAAACATTAGATCAAATAATGGATCAGCATGCTCAACAAATGTAACTATTAGATTTTTTATAGAGCTATATAAAAAATGAAATTTTTCAAGTTGAACAATATTAGATGGGATTAAAGGAAAAGTAATAATAATTATAAATCGGCGGAATAGAGAACAGTTTGAAAGAAATGACAAAAGTTCACGGTATGCAGAGAATTCGAGTCTATATTCTATTTTTCGTATTTTATATTCATGTTAAATATATAAATCAGGCGGTAATAGCAAATGATAAAAAAGATATTGAGTACATGGTAAGGAAATTAATGGAATAGTATGAGAAATGGCGGCTAATAGTAATCATCCAAAAAATGAAATATCTATGCAATGGAACAGTAGCAGAAAATCTGGTAATGGAAGGAAGTTAGAACTTGCAAGGAATATAAATATTTGGAAATAACGTTGAATTGGCAAAAGATAAATGATCAAGAAATAAACTACAAAATAACAAAAGTGAGAAGGATAATCACACATCTGTATGATATCCTGTGGAGTAAGAGTATCATGAAAAAGAGAAAGTCTACGATTCAAGTCAATATCTAGAAAACCATAAAAAGTGTAACGCTATATGGCTGCGAAATATAGAGATTAACTGAAAGAAGTAAGAGAGTATTAGAAGCTATGGAAATGGATGCTATTCGGCAATCTGAGGATTTCACGGAGAGAGAAGATTAGAAACGAAGTCAAATAACGGATGGGGATAGAAGATTCGATAATAGATGACGCAGAAAGGAAACAATTAGTCTGATACGATATGTGCAAAGAAATAAATAGAAAAAGACTCCCAAAACGAGTAATAGAATAGATACCTCTAGGGAGACAAAAGAGAGGAGAACCAAGAACACGGGAGATGAGGATACGGAAGGCGATAAAGAGAAGGATTTAACAAAGAAATAATAAAACAACAGACAAGAATGGCAATAAGAGATCGGGCAGGAGAGGTAGCGCAGTATGTTCTAACTCGAAATTATATATATATTGTTTCCATTCTAAAATATGTATTTCCCGGAAGCATTCCATCTAAAATATTTTTTTGTATCATCAGTAATTTTGAGAAAAATTAGCTGGATTTATAAAAATCAAATATTCTGTATATACAATACTTCAATACATTTTCTATAAAATTAACAAGCATTGATAAGTAATGTATTTAATTCGTATCTTTCTTTCGTAGCCTTTTTTTAAAGATAAGCTTTTATATTTAATATGAAATTTGTCGTATAGCCAACTTATACCGTATATATATAAACTTATCTCACTATTAAAGCGAGTTGACTATAATGCAATGTATTCGTATCTTATTTATTATAAAAAGACTGGAGTATAAGATTCCCGAGATGAAAATGGATAGAAGAATTCTCTTCATCATAATAGTACAATTTAATCTTAATAATTAATCGTTTAAAATAATGAATAAAATTAAAAACTGTATCAATGAGTGCTGGTTTCTATGTGATGAAATCATATGTTTCTTTTCAGTCAATCATTTTTTCATCTTCAGAAACAGAAAAAATTGAAGAATTGAACGAACTAAATCTGGAAAATACTATGCTTAACCAATCTGATGCTTCTCATGCTAATTCTGATTAATATAATTAGCTGTCAATTCATGCATTGGCTTATTATTCTGCTGAATTATAACTTCTTAATTCGTCCGTCAAATAAGATGTTCTTGTTTCTATTTTGTTGTTTAAACAATCTAATAATAATAATATTACTTATCTATTATTATTTTTCTATGTTTCAGGTATTTCATAAAAATTATTCCACAGAAATCCCAAAAAATAACTATAACTTTTCAGCTGATAAAATCTTCTTTGTTTTTCTCCGATGTTAATTTACGCAAAAAAATGACGCAAAAAATGTTTATTATATTTAAATATAATCTAATAAATATGTTTAAATATTATTAGGGAATATTATTAATCAATTATTAGTAAACACGGCATATATCAAGCAATGAATTATTTTATATCCAGATGTTGATATAAAATGCAACATGTACTATCATAAAAAATGCCAGCTTTTGCTACTTTTATTGAATTCAATTAGTTAATTTATTCTGTTGACTTTTCTAATTATTTCTTGATATAATATGATACATATATATATATGCTATTTCTAATACCTATAATACCTTTTTTTAAACAGATAATTTTAATAAATAATAAAAGAAATTAAAATTGAAAAAAATAGATAAAAAGAATATCATAATATACATATAGATAAAGATTATAAAAAATTTGTGTATATTGTATCTGTGCATTCATTTCGTATATAATTTTATATAAATTGTGCGAGCGCACGATATTGTTTTTATCAATATATGATTAAACTTACAGTATTAAGTTGTGTTGGATCAGAACCAGCAAGTAGAAAAATAATCGCAACACAAATGAACTGAGTCACAGCTTTATCATTACACAATATTTTTCCTATTGTAACAGTTGTTAAGGACTGTGGAAAAATATCATATATTTTATAGTTTTCGAGAAATTCCTGGAAACAAAAAAAATATTTATAAAGTTATTCAACAATATTATTTTAATAATATATAAGATACAATGCCTTTTTATTACAGATTTCTTAAATTTTATAAATTTATATATTTTATGATTCCCATAAATATACTAGCAGCATTAATAAGTTCATTTTATATATAATTATACTTTATTATCCTTTATTAGTCTCTAAAAAAGAAATAATATATATATATACAAATATATATACACAATTATATATACAGGATTTAATCAACTCATTAAAATTTCTTTTGAAATTATTTTTGATTCAAAATAATATTTCAATGAATGAGAATTATTTGAAAAAGGACGTAATTTTATATTACTTTCTTCTAGATGAAGGCGTTGAAAACATATGAAGATTCCCTCCAATTTTTTAAATAGATTGCTCTTCACATCTACGATTACAGTTCATTTTACGACACACTGCTTCAATAATTACTATATTGTAAATGTTAATTATTGAGCATTGAAACATTATTTTGCTGTATTGAAACATTATATTATTGAATTCATTGTTCAAAAGAAAAATTTTTAATATTGTTGGATTTTTATGGTATGGATTTTATTTTTATTTTTATGATAACTAATAAGGAACAATAAGAATTATGTATCATAATTTCATTTAAAATGAGCACTGCATTTTTAGAGAACATCAATTTTGCAATTAAAAAACGTATGCGATTTCAACACAGTATAATACTTTTGATCATAACGCAAATCCCTTTCCATGATAGTCCACAACTAATATTAATAATTTTAATAATATTCATAATATTAATTATGTCAATAACATTATGTCAATAACATTATGTCAACATAATGTTTCAAAGCAAAATAATGTTTCAGTTCTTGATAATTAACTAATTTTCAAACATTAACGATATAATAATTATTGACTTTGAGTAACTTTGAGTGTTCATAGTATCTGTTATATTGTATGTATCTTGAGATGGGCTATAATCATAAATGTTCGAAAATGACCAGATCTATTTAAAAAGTTAAAAATAATCTTTATATCTTTTTGCAAACGAAAGACAGAAAAGCAAGATATGTTCTCTTCAAAATCAATCTATTTTCATTCAAAACATTTTTGCATAATTCTTGTATAATTATTTCTGATCAGCTTTTGTATAATTTATAATTTCGAAGAAGTTGAAATGGAATATGTAGGGAAATCTCTTCTATAAAGAAAGGGAAAGAAGTAAGACGAATTGAGAAACTTCGATGATAGAAATATACTTTAATATATAACAAATATTTACGTAGTACAATGAATAGCGATCGAATCATGTAAGAAATTGCATATAACTCGGACCGATCGATTGACTGAGGATGAAAAGCTGTTCAAATGCTAATGCTAATTTGAATATACTATTTCTGTGACATCAAGAGACAACAACTCTCCGTGTATTAAAAAGCCTTGATGCCTTAACAGAAAGAGCTCCATTAATCAATAATGATAATCACATAGACGATTTCAATAAGCAATCATTTCTCTTTGATTTACGCCGTTCTAAACTATCGATTGCACACACATCTTCATTTTTTACCGGCCACATATATGTATATATGTGTGTGTGTATATGTATGCGTATATATCTGTTAATAACAGATACTTTAGAACTAAGATAAAAATTTTGATACGAAGATGTGATTATAATAGTTCTTAAATTTTAAGGTAACGAATAAAGATGACAATCAAAGACTAAAAATTTAGCGTATTCAGATATGATGAAGAAACAAGAAGTAGAGTAGACTCAATGTGTAATGTTCTTGCGATTACATCGTAAATAATTTCGAAACAAATAAAATTTTATTGATACTTGTTTGTTCCATTTTCGCATATAGAAAGTATTCTATAGAAAGCTGAAACTAAATTATTCGTTTTTAAAATAATTGATAAAGTTTGTCCGAATTGATCTAGGACATCCCAAATTTATTCAGAAGAAATAAAAAATGATCACCGGATTGGATCTATATCTGTATTCGGATTTAAATCCATGCGACTTATTGTTTTGAATATACATTAAAGATCATTATTATTCCATCCGAAAACAATATCAGATTTACTAGCAATTATTAAAAATTATTAAAAATTATTAAAATTAAAGATTATTAGCAACATTGAATAAAATATGTTAGAAAAAGTTTTTATGACTCAAAGAGTTTTACAGAAATTCAAATGCTCATTGAAATGAACACTTTGAAAATATCTATCATTAGCTTTGATTGATTATTAAAATATTTTTTCATCAATAAATTTAAATAAATTGATATATAAGTATTTTGTTAAATTTTATTTATATCTATTAAATTTATATCTATTAATTTATATCTATCTAATAAAAATTACAAGAATTTTCTCTTTTCTTGTTTTTTCAAAAACTGATAGCTAATTAGTTTTAATAACCTTTTATAGGACATTTATTTGTTACTTGTGCATGTTATAGAATGATTTATTATAACGAATATCATAACAATAAATGTTTTCTGTCAAAATAAATATTATTATCTCTTATGATACAATCTATTTCTCTAATATTGATTAACATATTGAATAAATATTATTTTGTTATAAAAAAGTTTTGTTATAAAAAAATATGATACATTTGGAAAAGAAAATGCTAATAGATAACTGTGATATATTAACTATGTTTAATACAGTGAAAATGCAACTCTTCCTGCAAAAGATTATATTATGCATTTCCATAATCATAAATTTTCTTATTATTTACTACTTTCGTATTAATCAATTACTTCGCTCGAGAATTGATAATACTTGACAACACTCGATGTCATATGCATTGATATGCAGTGATATACCAGTATGAATAATGCTGAAGAAACAATTTCATCATAAAAAAATCCAACTACACGTATTAAAACTAATGCTTAACATTAAGCAGAATATATTCACAAGTGCAACGAATTTTAATAGAAAATAAATAATATCCTTATCATTATACAAAATTCATTACTGCAAGATTATGAAAACCGAAGAATATTTAATGCAAAAATCTAATATTATGTTTATTAAGAAAAAATATAAACATGCGGAAATATAAAGATTTTAACGTTTTATTGTTGAAAGATAAAAGAAAGAAATGCGTTATTTTTAAATGTAATAAATAATAAATTTTTTATACTAAATAACAAAATATTAAATAATATCTAAACCCTATTCTAAATCTTATTACTCTAAATTTAAACACGACAGAAATTATCTATGTTATCTATTCATCTATTCATATATTCCTATGCAAAAAATATTAGAAAAATCTTCCATCGTATTTTATATAGAGCCTTACACTTCAGAAGCTATTTTGGATCATATCAGAATTGATCAGAATATGTTCTGATGAATCAAATTATTGTTTAAAAAAGTAAACAAGATAATCAAAATAATCAAAATATAATCAAAATATGAAATCGAAAGACTATGCTATCATCTTATGTCTTTAATTATCCTCTCCCAATGATTACAAGCTGTCACAGCGTGATATTTAGTAATATTTATAATAGTAAGAAAAAGTCTTGGAGAAAATGCCTAACAAAATATGCTTTATAAAATTACAATCCGATCAAATACATAGGTCTTGAGGAAGCCTTCTTTTTAATTTGCGTGTTATCTTGATATTTCTTATGAGATTAGGCATGAATATGTTAGAATGTTTTTCCAATCTATCAGCATATCTCTAACTAAGTCTTCTCATCTCGCTAACATTAAGATTGTAATGTATGTATCAAGTAATATATAGATGTAAGTATAATGATAGTAGAATGTAAAGATGTAATGTATCATTGGTCAAGAAGCATCAAGAAGCGTTGACGATAATTTCATGATATTTACTTTGAAATATTTGAAGTATTTCTACATTTAAATTGGCCACAATTAAACGCCATAGGCTCAAATAGTTACGAAAATTGCCTTATCTAAAAGCAACTTGTTTTCAACTGACAGCTGTGATTTACTGCAAAAAAGGCAATACATTTTCCAGTTGAAGTCTAAGTTATTTTCGCTTAATGAGTATATTTCTCCTAATTTAATCTACGGTCGAGATGTAGTCCTAAATATTTGACATTTTCAGCTTGAGAAATTCCCAGACTGTTCAGAGTTATGATAGTACACGTCTCTTTATAAGTAAAGAATGTGTCGTGCACTGACTTTGTTTTATTAGCTTTGATTCGCTTTAGTCACTTTTTTAGTTATCTCTGAATGTAAAAGAAATGCAGAAATTCTTCGATAAGATTGTTATGAGACAATCAAATCACAAGAATAGGTGTACCATTCGCATAAGTTGCAATATAGTATCCAGAGCGATTGGAAGATTTGCAATGTATAATAGATAGAGCGCCAGTCCAAGTACACTATCTTGAGAAATTCCAAAGTTGGTCTCTTTTAATTGTGTGATCATTTTTTCATATTTAACTATTTCTGTATAGATAGAATTTTATGACGACATAAAGATCAGATGGGAAGTTGTTTTTAATTTTGTATAGGCCAGATCTTATCAAAAGATCTATGAATCATCGAGGAAGACCGTTATACAATACCTGCTTCCATATCTTTACTTCTTTTTTGACAATTCTGTATATATACTGTGTGGCTACGTGCTTGCGTCGGAAATCAAACTAATGATTTGAAATTAATTTATGCTTCTCTATTATTATGCAGAGTCTTGGAAGTAGAAGTTTCTCAAATAATTTCAATAGGACAGGTAGCAAGTTGATCGATCTATACGATTCAGCAAATTCTGCAACTTTACCACACTTCTAGATCATAATAATTTATGCTACCTTCCATTGGTATTAATAGAGAAGACTTGTCTTAAGGACTGCATTACTAAGTTGGGATTAATAAATTTTATTTTAATATCAGGCAACATGTATAGGACTCGGTTAGTTAGGAGATCGTAAACCTACGCCTTGTTTAGATTTAGATTTCTAATTATGGCTCACACTTTTTTATGATGAATGATTTGACAGAAGCATTTCGGCAGCAGTAATGGCTTCAAGAGCTGCTCCGAGAACAGCTTGTTTTTCTCTTCTATAATTATCTTTCTCGAATTCAAATCTTAAAGACATTGGAAAGGTAAAGTTTTCAGCTCTTTCTTTATTGTTTCTGGCCCAATTCCTATCTTACTTTCTAATAGACGTATGTTGTGTGGGCGGACGTTTCAATCTCTTGGTGGCTTTCCAGACACAACTAGTTGCAATCATAGGATTTAATTTGCTTAGATATTTCTGTATCCCCTGGTTTCTCTCCGATTCCAGCAGATTTTTGAGTGCTTTGATAGCTCGATCTAATTTGGTTTTTAATGCTGAATATTTATTGATTTGCCATAGCTTACGTAACTTTCTTCTCTCTATTGGTTTATCTTTTATTAAAAACGAATATTCAATAATCGTACTACACATCAAAATTGCGTTCCAAATGATCTGTTTGGTCTCACAACATGTCTAAAGCTTTCAAATGTGCAAATGATATCATCAGAAAGATAAAAGTATCAAGAGTAATCATCAGAAGTTTCTGGTAAGGACAGTTTGTTTTGGCGTTATAGAGAGTGCCAAATTTTCATTTATACATTTAATTATTACTTTAGTAGTTATTGTGATAATACTGTTGTATTTATTGTAATTATTAATCTGAGCACAATTCAAAACAGGACTTAATATGACAATAATCTGTAAGAATGCCCTTGATAACGCCGAAATTCAGAAGATCAGGAATCTTTTTGTAGTTAGATGATCAGCAGGTGGGTTCTTCTATTGATAAAGTTGTCAAGTTCATAGCATCAAGCGCTTCGAGGAGTTCCCCCCCCCCCTTTGCGTAGGATCAGTCTTAATCTTCAATGTATGTGCTTGGCATTATAATTCTCTGTAGCGATAAAACGGTTACCCGAGATTTTATATATTGTTCACTTTTTATAATGTGCTTAGAAGGGGGATATTCGCTGGAAATAGAAATACAAATATTCTTCAACCGCGATACTAGTCTGGAAGAATTCTCTTTGGTATTTGCCAATTTCATAATATCTCATGCTACTTCTTATGATGAGAATAGCTCCTCCAAGAGTTTTGACGTCAGGATATATTGTGTGATGCATCTACGCAGAGATTCGGAGATAGCTCTTGTTCGTAAAATGTGTTTCAGGAACATAATATATCTATATTTTGGCTGAAAATGAAAGTTTTTATTTCTTGCGGATGCTTAGCAAATCCGATAGCATTCCAAGTTGCTATTTTAAGTGTCCTGTCCATTACGACATTTGACGAGAGACATTTCTTATAATCTTTAATAACGAGTTCATTTTTTCCATGAACTTTCAACATATATTTTAATTTTTGCATATCGATTGTTTCATGTTTTTCTAAATTTCTAATTATTATTTGGAAGTCTTGAACTAATCTCGAAAGATTATTTTGATGTATCACTTGTCTGTTTTCAGTTCTTGCGATTGTAGGATCTTTCTAATTGGGCGAGACTAGTTTGTATGTTTATGGATTTGGATTATGATTATAGTTTGGATGTTATTACTTTTTTCCGTAACACAGAAAAAAAACTTCTTTATAGATCTTTATAAACTATACAACCTTCGTTTGCTGGGTGATTGGCACAGTTCGCATTTAACATTCTTAGATCTATCCTTGCATGGGTAATAAAAGGTGATAATCTTTTGCGCACTGCGCATCTTGCTGTATGAAAGCAAAAACTTCTCATAGCTATATCACTGGCTATTAATGCATTGAGCGATTTCTCATTTTAAGTAGCTCAAATTTTATTTTGAAATGATTTAATTAAAGAAGTGATTTAATTTCGTTATTTAGCTCAACATAGAACATGGAAAGAGTCTTTCTTGTATCTTGCTTCTTGATGTTCCATATATTAGTAACCATATAATCATGATTTTCGATTTCTTTTCTGATATCATTTACATTTGATACACATCATCATCATCATTATCATCATCATCATCAGTATCATCATCATCATCAATATTTCAGCATTCCCACGTCCATTGTTCGACATACGCCTCATCTAGATTTCTGCACTTGTATCTGTTTTGAACTGCATTTATTCAATCGTTGTTGGATATTTTAATAATTATCCTCCTAATGAGGTCGATCCATCTCGTTGATGATCTATTCCTTTCGGTTTCTATTCCAATGATCATTTTAATCCAATTATTGTCTGACAAGTTGACTATATATCCCGCCCACTTAATTCTCGTAATTCGTTCGACAATATCCGTTATTTTAATTCAATATCTGCATTATGATATATCTGCATTTCGTATATTATCTCGACTTTATTCCCAGTATTACTTTTCCCATATTTCTTTGTGTCATTCACAGTCTATTTGCTGATTTCTTTGTCCCGTCAAAATGTCGAGGCCATATGTTTTTTTGGCAGCTTGCATATATTCTCTTTTTCAGAAAAGCAAGATTTTCCGAAGAAGTGCTCGCCGCTCATCCTAAATCTATTCGCCGCTGGATTTTACAGGTTTGGTTATCTGCCAATTTTTCTTTTATGTCTCAAGTACTCATATAGAAAGGATGCTATGGATGTTGTATTGCGCATCGCGCAGTTTGCTGCCAGTTCTTATTTTGAGTTTCGTCATATGCTTGCATATCTCAATTATTACTTCCAAAAGTACCAATCTCACGAATTCATTATAATATCTAATACATCGGTTTGAACAGATGTTGAGCTACGGAGATAAGAAAATGCATGGCATGGAATTAACTTCCAAAACCAAATAAGACTAAATGTTCTCTTTACTCAAATGTTTGCATCTACTCAACATTATGTTTATGAACATATGTGTGTGTGACTTGTCAATTTTCTTCAATTGTAGTATATGGAGCATAACATGGAAGAAATCGAACAATCAGTATCTATCGAAGACACGAGTGAGTGAGCGAGCTTCTCTCGATAATCAAGAAGCAACCGATCAAGTGGAGTTCTCAGCGGAGTATCAGATTGAGGGAAATAGTCATGCTATTAGCATTTTACTTTATGAATATGAACTAAAATCAGAAGAATTACAGAGTGCATCAAGACAGATAAAAACCAGAACTGATAGAAACACTAACACAGAATCTTCATGCTCATAAAGTGCAGAATAGATATGGCTACATTAACGCATGAAACTGTCTGTAAGACGAATACTCAATATATACTAGCATACTATTACTATTCTAGTAAAATGCAAACTAGCCTATATGGATAACAAGAGATACATAACAAGAGTGTACTTAGTGAAGCCCATGGTACAACAAATCCTACATCAAAACTTTGTTAACATCAGTACAAGATCATATTCCTCGTGCGAATCAACTACTAAACGTAATCTTATGTACGACGCGAGGAGTATTTCAAATACAAATTCCACACAATACTCAAAAGAAAAATGAAGAAGACCCGAGAAAGGTAGTTGGTGGCAAAAAGGGAAATTGAAACAGTCCCGGACTGATAATGTTTTTTAAACCCAAAACAGGCAATTATTGGCTAAATAAATCTGTACGTATATTTAACAGCTTTGAAGGAACCGAGGAGAAGCTCGACGATAACGCAAGAGTAAAAAAAGCAATCAAACTTGCTTCCATCTTTGTTGCTAGAATATTCAGCCGTTATCTCAATTGCAAGAAATCGCCGTTCGCGAATGAAATCAAAATTATAGATAATGAGCAAGTTAAAATCCAATCCAAAAGCTGTTTTGTCTATGTCAACATAGTGAAAGAACTCAGGATATGTAATTTAATACATATAAATCGAAGCAAGAAAGAAGCTTCAAAGCTGTTTGTAAATATATATTCTTCATCGAACATAGATGGTGTCAGAAAAGAAATTGAAGAGTATAGATATACAGTTATCAACATATGGAACATTAAGAAGCAACTAAGGTTCTTCTCGAGAACCTGTTCATGTTCTATGTCGAGCTACAATCTGAGAACAATAATAAAGATATCTATAAATAAGATAATAATAAAAAAATCAGATTATTACTTCATTGCAAAATAAAATATGAGCCATCACAAAACGTGAAATCCCTCTGTGCATTAATTGTCAGTTATGGTCATATGAAAAGTGTTTGCTTCCATAATGCGAAATGAATCAACTGCGCAGAAGAATACTGAACATCCAACTTTCGATGCAAGGGAAAATCTAAAGACATTAAATGCGTGTTATGCAAAGGCAGTCACCTAGCCAACTACAAAACTTATATGGTCTATAAAGATCTCCAAAAAGATGTTTTCCCGTACTACAGAGGAAAGTAATCTCCAAACTACATCACAAATTAAATAGACCCACCCAATCAGAAAGATCCTATGCTTCAGTAACAAGAACTGAAAGTAGACAATCAACATTATGTCAAAATAATCAGGCTACACAGGAACAAATAATATCTCCAAGTCCAGAACCACATGTAATAAGCATTATATAAGAATTACAGCATTTGGTGAAAAAGTTCATGGAAAAAATGGGCGTAATGTTAAACACCCTAACAATGCTCGTCATCAAAATGACGTAATAGACAGGACACTTAAAATAACTTGGAATGCCAACGGGCTAGTTAGACATTCACAAGAAATCAAAACTTTCATTTTTAGCAAAAACATAGACATTTAATTTGTTTACTAACAAGAATAACTTCTGTATTCCTAAATACACATTGTATCACACAATGTACGCTGATGGCAGAGTTCATGGAGGAACTGCTCTTATCATAAGAAGCAGACATTAGACATTATGAAATTGACAAAGAGAATTCATGTACGCTACTAGTATTATGGTTGAAGATTGGAATGTTTGTATTTACATTTCTATCGTATATTTACCACTTATGTTATAAAAACTGAACAATATACAACTTTTTTTAAAACACTAGGTAACACTAGGCGTTTTATCGCTGCAGAGGATTATAATGCCAAACACACGCATTCGGAATCGAGATCCTACGCAAAGGGCGGTAACTTCTCGAAGCGATTGATGCCATGAATTTGGCAACAGGGGAACCCACCTGCTGACAACGAAAATTGACAATGAAAAACCTGATCTCGAATTCGGCATTATCGCAAGAACATTTCTAAAGACTATTGTCATATTGAGTCTTGTCTTGAATTGTACTCACTAATTCTGATTAATAATTATTACAATACATACAATACAATACATTTTATACATAAAATTATAATTAAATGCATAAATATAAATCTTGCACTTTTCACAATGCTAAAACAAGCTCGGTGTACCTTCAGTGAACTGATGACTATTCTCGACACTTTTATCATCCTAAAATCGATATCATTTGTGTATTTGAAGGCTTTAATCATACCGCATAACCAGGTCGCTTTGAATGCAATCCTGATATATAGCAACCTAGATACAATTATTGAATACTCATTTTCAATAAAAGATAAACCAGCAGAAAAAAGAAAGTTACCTAAGTTGCAAAATCGATATGTCCAGCACTGAAAACCAAACTAAATTGAGCTATCAAAGCACTTAAAAATCTGCTGGAGTGGAGAGAAACCAGGAGACGTGAAAATATCTAAGCACGTTAAGCCCGTTGCTGCAAGTAATTACCTTCTCTGAAAAGAAAAGCTTTTTATGGAACCAAGAAACTGAAATGTCCGCAGATACAATATCCGCCTATTAGAAAGCATGATTAGAGTTGAGCTTGAAGTGACGAAGACGGCCGAAACATTCGCTATACACCTTTCCATCTTTAATTCGTGTTAACTCGCGTGAAATTATTTTAAAGAAAGAAACCAAGCTATTCTTAAATGTCGTTACTGCTCCAGATATCCTAGATACAAAATCCTTCACAATTAATGAAGTGCAAGTCGTAATAAAAATTCTGTATCCAGAGAAGACGCCGAACCTTCGATTTCATAACCAATCAAGTTTCGCAGAAGCTGCCAAAAATAGGAATAAAATGTATCAGCCAACTTTGTAATCAGACAAGACTTCTTTCCATCACAATAGAAGGCAACACAAATTATTATGATCCAGAAGCACAAATTTGTAGAATTTACTGAATGATATTAATGAGACCGATCAACTTACTTGGGTATCGAAATTATTCGAAAAACTTCTACTTTCAAGGCTCCCCACAACAATATAAATTAATTCCCAATTATCAGTTTGATTTCAGACATAAGCAAGCATAGAACACATACGCAGAGTTATTAAAAGAATAAATAATATGGCAGCATAAATAATATGGCATGGCATGTACATACTATACAGCGATTTTTCTCGATATTTCATTGACTTTCAACAAAGTCCGGCACAATGAATTACTTTACAAAATTAAAAATAGCTGCCCAACTGATCTTTATGTCGTCACAAAATCTTATCTATCAGATAGAACTTTTAGTGTTAAATATAGAGAGGTAATCACACAATTAAAAAAGATTAACTCTGGAGTTTCTCAAAGTAGTGTACTAGAACCGATACTCTATTTATATTCTGCTGTACACTCTACATATATTCTGCTATAGATCTCTCCACTTTAGATTCCACAACTACAACTTATGCGAACGATACAGTTACACGTGGCTCATAATAATCATATCACAAGCATCTCCGCGTTTATAGAAAATATAGAAAAGTCTCTCCTAGAAGTGACGAGAAAATGGAGAATAGAAGCTAATGAAACAAAGTCAGCACATATGATATTCACTACTTATTAAGAGACATGCCCATCAGTAACTCTGAGCGGTCTGAAAATTTCTCAAACTGAAGATGCTAGATATTTAGGACTACACTTCGACCATAGATTACATTTGAAAAAAACATATATTCACCAAGCGAAAACAATTTCGACTTCAATTGGAAAAAATGTACTGGATATACTCGGTAGTAAATCACAATTATTGGCTGAAAACAAGCTATTATTGTACAAAGCAATATTCAAATCTATGTGGGTCTATGGCGTCCAATTGTAGGACACGATGGCCAATCCAAATACAGAAATATTACAAAGGTTCCAAATATCTTAGAATTATTGTTAGTGCTCCATAAGTATGAAACCAATGAGATATTATATCATGATCTTAACGTGTCACAGGTTAGAGACGAGATAAAAAAACTCAACCAGAAATATGTTAACAGAATAGAGGAACATCCTAATATATTCACGACTAATTTCATGAGGAACGCCACGCAGATTAAAATTAAGATTTTTGTATCTGACCGGATTGTAATTCTGTAGTGCATATGTCATTGGGCATAATAAAAATAGAAGTTATTCTCAAACCATTTCGCTACAATTTTTGTGAACAGCTTATAAAGATCTTCTTCTTCTTATAATGTCATATGCTTAATGCAGCATATGGGCGTTCACACATTCATCGCATAATTCATCGCGTTCATCGCGAATTGTGTCTTCCTCTGCACATCTGAATAAAGTGGCAGTATCTGGGAAGTTACACCAGTTTCTAATGTTGCGGGGCCATATTGCCTGTGACCCGATTCTCTTTTCCGATCTTTCCGGTGAGCTTTTCCTGATGATTTTTTAACACCTGGATGGAAGCCATTCTTTTGGATTTTCTTGCCATAGTCAAAGTCATGAACACATGATTGTCTTGGAAAATATGGATTTTTTCTGGCAGTTATCTTCCTGTCACTTTCGATGATACTGAGAGATACCATTTCCTTCATTCTCAATGTCAGAACTATATTGTTCGTACTCGATTTTTTGCTAGTGGACGCGGTTTAGTCCCCAGCCAGGCAGAGTTAATCTTTTCTTTAATACAAAACGATTTGTATGTTAAAAGAGAAAGATTATGAGTGGACGTTATGAGAAAAGTTATGTTCGGACGTGAAAGGAGAGGAGAGGGAGCTGTTTCGTATTGTTATAATGTTGGAAATCAAATCTTCTGATTGTCAGACAATCGCTCTTTTTGTCCAGGAAACTTTTTTGGCTATCCGTTCTTTTATAAAGGTGCAAGAACTTATTGATGTATAGTTCTTCAAATTTATCACATCTCCTTTTTTGTGTACGGGTATCACTATGGTGTTTTTTCAATATTCTGGGATCCTACTGTTAGATGAGATTGATAATGGAAGCCGTCCTATCCAACAGTCTCTCTCCTCCCCAACTAATGGTTTCTATTACAATCTAATCTTTACCAAATACTATATTTTTTTATTTCTTTAAACACATTTTTGACCTCCTTTACTGTTATATCTGATAAATCTTCCAAGCCTTCACTAATTAATTTCTTTTTTATTATAATTAACAAATTGAAGTTGCTTTTATCTTGTCTATTCCTATATACTCATGATTAAATCAGAATAAAGTCAACAGAATAAAATCTTTTGAGATGTGGACATTAAGAACTTCAAGAGTCTCTTACTATACATAAATACATAAAATAATGTATGGATAAAATACATGTCCATTAAAGAAGTATTACTCCAACATACATGGATAGTTATTGAAACAACAGTTAGTCAAGTAACGAAAAGAAAACATTTACTTGGGATACATATTACGGGGACCCAAACACATCCTTCTAAGACCATTTTTATCTGAAAGATTGAAAGAGGATCAGATCGCAGATAACATTTATGACTCCGCAATGTTAAGAACTGGTGCGACATTCTACACGTTACCACTTTATTCAAACATGCAGAAGAGAGCACGATTCGCATTGTGCGATAAGCACATGTACGCCTACACACTATATTGAATGTATGACACTATAAGAAGGAAAATACTTCTATGTAATTCTTTATAGAAATCTTCCACTGCTTCTAGTATTTCTTGTCTGTTGCTACTTCTGTCTTTAAGTTTGAAGATCTCGCATTTTTCTTGACATGGAAATGTCCATTGGATATCCTTCATAATATCTTCATGTTTCTATTGCTTCCGGTAGTTTGTTTTATCATTTCTATATTGAATTTTTTGATATCCTTTCTTATCTCCTTAGTAATCATTTTATTTAGCTTTCTTATTTCTTCTGAATTTCCATTCTGCTCTTCTCTTTTCTGTCTTTCTGCCATTAACTCTTTGGTATTCCTGTTTAATTTTTCCTCTTTCTATTTTGGTTTTGTAGAGTATGTTTTCTAAGCTTTCTGTACCACTTCCGTGATTATTTAATATTTCAGCGTTCTTCGTATGTTTTTCTAAGGTCGTCGTTATAAAAATTTTCGTATTCTATAGTCTGACAGATTCCATTTTGTCGTTTTCCTTTTTGTTCTGATCATTTTGGCTTTTGCATTTTTTATATTTATTTCAACTATGTCTCGTAGTGTTTGATAGTTATTTCTCACTGAGTATTTGTTGAATACGATAATGTCTATGATATATTTCTTCCTTACTATTACAAAGAAATCTATTTCTCTGTTTGTCCATCCGGACTCATCGAAGTCCATCTCCTACGTGGCTTTTTTGGAAAAAGCTATTCATTAAGTATGGTTCTGAAAATGTAGGAAATTTGTCAATATTTCATCTCTCCATCTGCCATTTAAGCAGAATTTTTCAATCACTGTCTATTTTCTTTCAATCACTTTTCACTGTTTTTCTTTTATCCATTTGTTTACCTGTTTTGGCAATAAAGTCTCCCATGGAAAGCAATTGTTTCTTTTTAGTCTGCTATCTCGAAATTTTCGTAGAAATCCTCGATTTCTTCCTCATGCTCGATAGTAGAGAGCGTAGACTTGTATTATCTTCGTGTTCATTTTTAGAGAGTGTTATGTCACTCTTTCCGAAATATTTATCTCTTTATAATATTTATGATTTTTTCCTTAAGATTTTTGTTTATGAGAACGCTTATGCCTTCGCTTAATCTTGTAGAATTTCCAAAAGTAAAATATATATTCCGACTTTAAGTATGTAGTTCCTTTCCTTATTTCGCAGAATCGAATATTTGGTATTCTTTAATTCTTTTTAAAGCTTCTTTAACTTTCTAATATAATAATATAATAATGTTCATTGTATAAATATATAATATTGTTCATCATGTAATAATGTTAAATATTTTAGTGTTCTTTTTATTTCTAGATATCACTGTTTTGATATCCCCCTCCCCAGAATCTGTAGAACTGATTGATTTTCTATTAATATGAGATTTTGCTTTTCCTGTTTTGCTGACCTGGAGTATTTTTCTGTTTGTCTTAAACAATGACATTAAAAACTTATAGAGCCAATTAAAATATCGCGCCTGCCATACGAATTGGCGAGTTGGATATAGGATAACGGTGAGATGGTGTGTGATTAGGTTAGGAAAAGGCTTATAGGGCTTGCATCCCCTTTAGAATTGGGCAGAAGCAAGAGCTCGCATGAGAAGGGTTTGCTAACTTTCTGAGATAAGTTCGTTTTCCACCGTGTTTGTAAGGAAATATTTAATCGCTCCCATCTCTTATCCCAATATTATTTGCATAATAGAATATGTTCGAGAATATGTTCGATATGTTCGATAAGAGTCGAGAAGCGGAAGAGCTTTGTATTGGATTAAGATTAGGAATCGAGCTCGATTGTCAGGCAATCGCTCTCATCTCTCAGCTACTTTTTTGTATAATGAATGCATTTAAGAATAACTTTAAAATTCCTTTCTTGTTTCGGTTTGTACATGTGAAATTCCGCATTCCTACATTGAGTATAATATTTATCTTTCATTAGTAATTATAACAACAAAGATGGAAAGATGACTGTTTGACTGTTTTCTCTGCTTTTTCGTTACTCTTTATGTCATCGTATACCTCTTCAAATCCATCAAAGCTGTAGATATAGGCGGATTTGCTTAGCTAGTAGTAATCAGTTTTGAATTATTTACGAGATATTGTCTTGAAGCTATACCGATTTAATTTTTTGCCTCAAACTTTCTTCGACGAATATTCTTCATTTAGATTCTAAGTGTTATATAGTATCAGTATTCATCATACCATTCATGAAATCTTATTCAATAGATAATTCGCATAGGGAATGCGATCTAATTCTGCTCTTAGTAAAAATTTGATGCATAGTTTGTTGCACTATGGATTTCTTAAGTTTATTATGTTTCTTATTGTGTTGCTCTTCTTGCTCTATGTAAATTAGATAGTAATTCTTTGCACCGAAATCTTTTCCGTGTTATACTCCCTATTCCATAAAATTGAAAGGGTTGCCATTTGCTCCGTGGATGCTATTTTATTTCATGCTATTTCATATCTATTCTCTTAGTATAGCCGATGTGCGCTTTCCCATCCGTCACTCAGAGAATGCACCTTCGACATCGAGGAGTTGCCCTCTCCTGAGTGCAAAATTTCCAATCCATAATAGATTATCTTTAATCCTTTCTACTTTTGAAATCATTATTACTTCCATGTTTTCATATTAAGATTTTTATTTCACAGTCTGTTCCAAAATATTAGTTTAAAATATTAAAATGTTTTTAAACTTTTTGTCAATAATATTGGGATATCCTTATATTTATCCTATAATGTATTTATATGTATAATGTATTTATATATATTTATATGTATTTATATATGCTGAAATTTTTTTCTTAACTTTTTTCTTAATACTCTATATACGCGTACAAGAAGTTATATATATACATATATATATATATATATATATATATACATATATACCTACATTTTATTTTTCATATTTTAATTTTTTCATTTTATTTTGTTTATATATAAAGATATTTAGTATTTAGACAGTAGATAGCATATATATTATTAGCATATATATATTATTGTAGGATATGGGAAAAGAACCGTTAGTAACGGTATTTGTTGTAATGTTTGTAAGAAAAGGAAACGTTAGAAAGGTAGGAACAATTAGTCAAGGTGCACGTAGATTAGAAAGTTGTACCCAGGTCAAAGGGCAACCCCTGGCGTAGGGATGATATGACCTGACTGAATCGAATTGATGTGTAACGATTGGCCGATGACCCTGGGGTGAGACACTGCTTCTGGTATATAAAGGACGAACAGAGGAGCAGAAAGACAGACGGACGACGACAGACGACAGACATAGAAGAGACGAAGGACAGAAGAGCAGACAAAGAACAGACGAGGAGAAGGTGCGTGCCAACGATGTGTACCAGGAAGCGGTAAGAGAGTCTCAAACGGCGAAGCTATAGAGTCAATCGGCCTATCGACAAAAGTTATACCTATGAAACAGAATAAAGAATCTCGCTACTTCTTGTTCCATCAACCTAGCGTCGAAAACCCATTCATTTAACATCCAGTATCGCGTAGGAATATATAAACGCCGCTGTATTCTCTACATATCTGGGGATTCCTCCGGGATTGTATCCGTTCCTACATTATTTATTATACAAATGTTATGTACTCTTTTTTAATACTTCCTATATATATATATATATATATATATATATATATATATATATATATATTGAGTAAGTCTTAATAAACATAAATCGAAAACTCAATTGTTTCTGAGATATGAATAATTTTCCACATTAATGTTATGACTGACTTATTCCACTTATAACATAAAAGAAAGAATAATTTTAATATTCGCAGATATCTTCCTTCCATTTCAATGTACATTTAAGTGTATTTCAATCTATATTTAATATTTTTTTCTTATAAAGTGAATTTTGTCGAAAATTTTAGATTTTTCAGATTCAATAGTATACTGAATTTATTCATATAATTTTTTTAAATCATTTATCAGCGAAAAATATATTTTTTTAATATTATTATCCAAAATATCGAAGGTATTTAAATCCAATGTCTGCAATATATAGGACATATAATTTGTCCATTATATTCAATCCGTGTTTAAGACCATGTTTAAATACTTTATTACATTGCATATAAAGTGAGTTGAAGATCTATCATGAATCAAATAAATAATTCTTCAACTAGAAACATAACTCTGAAAACTGAGATAATGTATTAGCTAAAATATTGAGATAAGTAAGTCACTTATTGGAAAAGATTTAATAAGATAATCTCTTATAATATCCATCCAAGCGTTTAAGTACATAAAAATTATCTATTACTCATACGTGATAAAAAGAATTATAGAATTATAGAAAATTGTAATTTCATTTTGTATATAAATACAGTTTCATTATTAAATAAAATTCGAATTGTGAATTGCAGATTCGATGCATATTTTTATTATGCATTAATCATTGTGAAAATTTTAATTTTAGAAGAGTGCTGTATTCATTGAATATGACAAATAAAATAATTGCTCATGAAGAGTTCTTTAAGCAAGAGAGCACTAATTTCTGGCATCGAATATCCTCCTACATTAATTCCATGGGGTTTTCCTCTATAGTCCTTAAAATGTAATTCTTTGTATCGAACATATAAATCTAAATTTGCCAGAATGACAAATTTTAACAATGAATATAATTTATAAAAGTGTTGGTGAAGATATTGAAACAATATATAAAAGAAATCTTGATCAAGAAATGTTTCTGTGTATAATTATGCAGCTATTTTTATTAACACGATTAACATATTAAAATGTATATCTACCATTTCTTGATTAGAATAACATATTTTTACAATATTTTTAATATGATATTTTATATATTATATATGATAATCGTCAAATAAATATATAATCGCTGGTTGGATCGCAATCTATAGTGGCTGAATTATTGCAGATGAAGTCTTTTTAAAATATGTAAAACATAAATATTATATAAGGATATTCAGAACGCGCTTTGCAAAGACCGAAAATCTTCTTGTTGCATGCAACACGAAAAAATCAATGAGTCAATTATGCTACATATATACAAAATTATCTATATTTCATAAAACATAATAAGTTTTGGCTTATATTTATTAGAATTTTTTTATTGAATATATTGCTTATCATAGACGTTGAGTTTCTTTTTAAACTCTATATAAACATAAATGCTCGACAACAAATAACTTAAATTTAAAAAATTATTTTATATTATAAAATAAATCGAAAATCAAAAATAACGAGATTGCAGACATTTCTTTTTTAAGTTGTAAATATTTGAAAATTTAAATAAATGATTCGCATATCAACCAGCGGTATAATATTCGCTTGATGTAATACTAATTATAATCAACTAATTACGCTTCCGATAACCAAACTACAGTAAAAATAAATCTTTATCTTATAACATCTAATGTAATAATATTCAGCAATATCTCTTTTTAATACAAGTCTGTCTACATAATAATGCACACATAGTACGATTATCTCATCCACGTGCGTATTTATAGAGAAATCTATATTACATATAATATATTCCATCGTGAATTTCCATATATGTTATATATATAATCCGTTTTTTATATAAACATATAAATATATAAACATATATTCATATAAACATATTATTAAAACATATAATCCATTATCATTGATAAATGATAATAATAATTCAATTATAAAATTCATAATTCAATTATTAAATTCATAATAATAATATAACCATGTCTATCACATTAGCCGTTAGTAAATGCAAACTATTTCCTTCTCACTTTCAATACTATAATCCTCTCGGCAAGGACATAAAACAGACAGCAATTAGATTGAGAACCGTAGACAATAATCGCGTGATCCAGAAAATTCGAAAAACGATACTTGATAAGAAAAAGTGAAATAAATGACGACGTATGCGTCGTTGCGACATTGTTCGCTTTTATCCACTCATCAATTGTTCTTACTTACGTTAGGATTCACTTAACTTTTGCTTATTCGCCTTAATTCTAATTCTAATTCGTACTCTCATATTTTAGTTTTCACGGTCTTATGTTTTTTCAGTTTTTGTGTTAGCTAACGTTCTTCTTGTTTACGAGATCAATTTTGTACGAGTACAAGAACATAATCGTGTTTGTTCATAATCATAATTTTCTTCAATATTTTTTTGTGATTCTTGAGAATAAATCTCGCGCTGCGATAGACTAATCAGCCATTCTAACGATGACTAGCACAATAAGCTACACTTACTGATTTCTGATGAACGAATATAAGGAGAGAGTTTGCTTTGCACTTCCATCATGAAATATTTTGATCGCAGAGAAAATTACACGATTCATTCGAAAGATTCGAAAGGAGTGATCTCGAATTTCATGCTCGTATTCTGAGTATTAAGCCGCGAAAGCCGAAATGTAATATCACATACTATTATGTGCATTTAATATATCATTAATTGAAATCCTACGTTTTCCATGCCAAGTTTATCTATAGCAATTACTAAAAAGTGTATTGAGAGAGAAAATGAACAACATATTGAAACAGAAAGCAAAATTGTCAATAACGCGAAACTTCATGCGTAATCGCAATGTGAATCAGTTTTGCTTCTATATATATATATATATATATATATATATATATATATATATATAGAAATATATAATATATATTTCTCTTTTATTCGCGATCCAAAATATTTTTAGCAACAATTATAAGAAATTAGAATTAATGTGAAAAATATATATTTAACGAGTTTTATTTTTTATTCAGTTTCTAATCTATATAACTTACAATAGTTTCAATATTCTGGATTAAACACTTAATTTGTCTAACGATTAAAATGCTGTTGGCGACTCGCTGATCGATCAATATCGATTGGAGTCTGCCGAACTTACGCTTAGAAAATGAATGCTCAGATGTGGATTAGGTAGTAAAGGATACCCATCAATTAGTGCCGAACCATTTTACTGTGTACAATATAATACAACTAAAACTTTCCTATATGAGGAATATATCCGTCGTTTAAAGAGTTCTCGAATAGAACTACTTATTGAACAAAAGAATGAAGATAGCAAAAACCATTGAAAGTCGAAACAAAAATAGTGCCGATCATTAATGTTGATCGAAAAATGTTATCATTTGATAACAAGCCAGGAACTCTCGTCCAACACCGAACTACTCGTTTCACCCGAGGCTGGAAAACAATCCGCCATATCGTGATTATCCTTGCTTACCTATTCGCGATTTCAATCCGTTAGTCAATGCTTCAACAAATGAATTATAAATGTATAAATAAACTAATCGATTCCCATAATATAAATCAAAATGTCCGATTAAAATATTTTTAGAAGATTTTAATCTTTTTAGAAGAAGACGGCATATTGAACATTGTTCCAAGTTTTGCATAACAAGCCGAGTTTATAGGTCGGAACTAAGAGCAGCAAGAACTATCACAATGTGACGAGCTTTCCCTAAGTCTCGAGTGATTCGAGATAGAAGTCACATAGTAAGATTACAATTATACATGACATAAATGGCAACATCATTCGTACAACATTAAGGTTACAACACGCGGCTTTTTATGCTTCTGCGGTTATTGATGAGGAACTCAGTTATTGCTAATTAGTGGTACAGATCTTACAAGTAGATGAATATATATTTTTGTTGCTCTTTATTGCATATTTTAAGCACGGCAGATTTATGTTCAGTGAAGAGGCAATCATTTTGTACATATTGTAAATACTGCACATATTAAATTGAGGGACGTTTAATCTTCGATTCTTTCTTAACTTTCTATTCTTTATTAACCAAATCCATATTCGAGCATCCATCCGCATAGCATAAGATCAGCAGATCCTAACTGGTGAAGATCGACCGATGAATTCTCCAACAAACATTATAATGTTATAAAATAAAAATAATATAATATTTCATGACTCCGTAATGTATCTAGATTTTTCTGTGAACATTTGCCTGAATGGATCAATTATGTGGTGGATTATTTATGTCAACAAGTTTGTATTAAAGAGAGATTATATATCAGATTAAAAGCTAAGGATACATATGTCAGAATAATTTAATTATCACGTGATTGTTCAATGAGATAATAAATTACCGCTGAATTATATCATATATGAAAATAAGCAGATTGCCATATAATAGGCGATTTATGCAAATATTCAAATATTTAAAATTAAACCTTGTCCATAGTCTGTTATTCATCAATTTCAATTTTATCGTGAAGAATCATATTTGAAGTTATAGGAATCATGGCTGAATAATTTTTGCGTGCGCACGCGTGTACTGTGTATATATAATTTTCTTATAGTATGTATCAACTTAATTAAATCTAATCTATTTAACTTGACCTAATCTAATCTAATTATAGCCCTATATCTTATTAATCTTTTTATCTCTTACGATAAAATCATACGTTAATAAACATAAACCATTTCGAAGATACTACAGTAAAATTTAAATTGAACCAGAATATCGACAATATGGCAATCTCTCATGAAAATTAATTATCTTTTCTTCGAATCGCTATTATTCTTTTAGCATATAGAAATCAACAAATGATATGAAAATGATATGAATTTTAGTATTAGATTTATCACGAAATAATAAATTTATGACGATTCATATACATGCTACATCTACAATACATTATACGTTATATGCTGCATATACATCTACGATAGTTTTTCAATTTGGAGAAAAGTTATATTTGAACTCGTTAGATTGCATAAAATCAAACAAACGGTTAATGCTAAATGTTTTAAATGTAAAAAATTAAGTCATGCTACAAAAAAATTTTAGACATAATCTATCAATCTATTTAATATATAAGGGAATGACATGAAATGTTATTATTGTAGGGATCGTTCTATCCCTTGATAATGATGTTAAATAAGTGGGTTTTCGACGCCTCGGGTTGATGGAACAATAAGTAAAAGACTCTTTATTCTTCTTCACAAAGATATAACATCTCTCGATAGGCTAGCTAACTCTGTAGCTACGCCACTCGAGACTCTTCGACTTTCTGATACATACCATCTCTCGTACCCATTGTTCGTTTGTCTCTCGTCTGTCGTTACTCTCGCATTGCTATCACTACTACTTTTAGTCTTCTTCTCTCATCGTCTATTTTCGCACTCTCGTCGTCGTTACTCTCGCATTGCTATCACTACTACTTTTAGTCTCCTTCTGCCGCACCCTATGCGATCGTCCTTTTTATACCCAAAAGTGATGCCGCTTCTCAAAGTTGTCGGCCAATCGCTATATATTATCATTCGGTCTGGACGAATCACCTTAACGCGAGTGTCAACAGTTTCTTCCGCGGTTATCCTTTGTTCTGGACGCATACGTACGTGCGCGTCGGTTTCTCCGATTACAACCTGCCGCTATCGACAATCCCTTTCTTCTATACTACATTATCATTATTACAAAAGCAAGAAATATGAAAATATGGAAATTTTTTTCTTACAAGAATTTTGAATTCCTAGATTATTAATTCGGAATTTACACTATCTTTGGCAAATAATATTTCGTTACTCAGAAATAAGAAAAAATTCGGAAATTATTTTCAGTAAAAGAAGAAAGATGAAAATATAATGTCAGACAAATAAATCGCAGTAATTGCATTTTGATTAATATTCTGGTGATTTGATGAAATTTACTATATATATATATATATATATATATATATTAATATATTATTATATTAATTAATATAATATAATATAATATATATATATTAATATATTAATTAATTAGCTTATCACCAATAGTAGAGAAATTATATGTAATGATATTTAGTGATATTTTATAATAATAACCAAGAAATCAGTATAACCAAAAAATTGGTTGTAATGAAAAAAAGAATTTCATAAATATAAGGATTTGATTAATTACAGCAATTTATAATTTAAGCAATTTATAAAGCATATTTATATTTTTAGACAGAAATAAGTCATATATTGTGTGCAGAAAATTGATTAAACCGGAAAAATCATATTGAAAATAATCAACTTGAAAAATTATTAAAAATATTTTATGAATTAATTCTGAAAGAGAAAAATATGTCTAAAAAAAATTAAAATAATTTGTATGCATGCGAACAAAATAAATAAAAGGACCAAAAAAGTGCACATAGATATTTCTAGATCAATCTAGATTTCTAGATTGATTTAGTTACATAAAATGGTAATAAAAAAATATCTTAGAACTTTTCTGAATGATTTTGCACATTATATATTGACTAATAAAAGAAAATTCGAAGTATCAGATAATATTAAAGGAAATTAATTTAAATTAATAGAAATTATAAAGAAATTAATTCACTGTTATCTTTAATCAATTTTAACCCTTCTTAAAATTTAAATATTTTCCCGCTGTTTTTAAATTTGAGTTACAATATCAACTTGACATTTAAGAAATATTGTATAAATTGATAACAGATAATACAAACAGATAATATAATTTCACAAAACATTAATAAATATGATGATCTAAAAAGCAGAATAGATTTTTTAGAACGTCTTTGTCGAAAGATAATTGCTGTCGAAATAGATAAACAGATATGATTTGTTTTATTGATCGAAAATAATATGATATATGCAAAAAGTGATATTAGAAATTTCGTTATGTAAATGTAATATTTCGTAAATTTCGTAATTTCGATCTTTCCAATTAGAAACATTTCAGGTGACTAAAAAAATTTGAAGAAAAATATTAATAGTTGTTGAACAATTAAAAATTCCGCTCAGATTTGATAGAAGCTAGTTTTACAAGTCAGAGTGAACCAAAAAGCGGTTTTTCATCCTTTGCATAAATTAAGAAAGATCTAAAAATTAGATTGATAAATTATATATAAGCTCGATCAATCAACTTAGTTGACAATAAAGAATAATGATATGAGACGTGACGTGGTTATATTCTCACTGATAAAATTTAAACGGGAAGATTTTATATAAAATATCCACAAGATTTTTTGTATAAATCGACTGGCAATAATAACTGGCAATAAAAAATTAGTTTTACGATAATTCTGAATATACTAAAATAATGTGTATTTAATATATTATCGAGCATTAACTTACAGCATTATATTACAAAACGACTTGCTCCATTTCATGAATGGTAAATTTTTCCCTTAATTTCAAATAAATTCAATTAAATAGATAGAATTAAATAGATAGAATTAAATAGATAGGTAGAATCATTCAATAGATTGTTATTTATAATTTTTTTTATTTATCAGATTATGATCAAATTTTAGCAACTTATAATATATTATTGCTTCATATTTCCTTAAATATACCATAAGATTTTCTTGGCACTGATATTTAATTTCATAATCAATGTCGATGACTAATTAAGTTAATCCATAATTTTTTCATTTAGAATTATTGTAAAATCCATTTTTATCGTCTTTTTATAAAAAATTCGTTCAAATCTGGTCAGTAAATATATAATTGTCTCACGTTGTTTTATTGGATGAATGCATATATATTCTATCAGTCTAGATCTAGATTTTTTTGTTTATTTTAACAAATTGCTAAATCACTTCAGTTGTAAAACGTATTCTTATTTAATATAAACGAAATTCTCACTCAACAATTGCTCAAAACTCTAGTCAAAATTTTTTTAGTTATCTGGGATCTTTGGAATCAAAATAATCGAAATCATTCTTCGAAATTTATGAAATCATGTTTTACATTTTATGTATTATAGCATTTTCAAAAGTAAAATAAATTATATGTGCAATTTCCGCAACCTTTATTTTAAATTGAAACGTAAAAAGAATACAATATGCTTTTCGAATGACATCATATTTATTAACGAAGATATATTTACTTTTAAAATGTATACAATGCTTATAAAATGTTGATTGGTATTTTAAAATCTCAAAATAGTGAAAAAACATTTAAATCTTAAACGGAATTAATTAATTTAACATTACAGACAAATTAATTTTTAATAATTAATAATTGCGTGCCAAATAAAAAATATTGAATGCAACTAGTTCAAAAAATCATGCATAAAATTTAGAAATCCTTACAATTCTCTTGAATATAGAATAATATTCTATTTGAAAGATATCATAGAAATAGTTAACACTTTTCATTCTCTAGTATGTTTTTTTTTTAATTTTAAAACCAGATAAAAAATTACATTTGTGCATAGTCAAGTGAACATTTATATCTTGATTTTTGCATATATGTGTATGCACATGTGCGTGATTACATATGCATGTATATGTACGCGTGTATGTACGTATGTATAAGTATGTGTATATTAATGTAGTATTAATTAATTAAGAATAAATTTTAATATTTACCTTTATTGGTGGAATAATATTAATAATTTCATAAAATGTGGGAGACATTTTTACCCACAAAGCAACAGGAGCGAGACAAATGGCCACTTTTAGTTTTGCGTTGTATTCTGGCTTCATTGACAAAAGAATAAATAATGTAGTGGTGCCCATCGAATAACCAATATAATTTAAGCTTTTTTCTTGTGTATAATTAAGGACATAATCGAGCATAGTTGGTAAATCCATCATTCCCATCTCATGAAAACTAGAAAACAAAAAATATTTTGATTTCAGACAATTGTTTCCTATAATTTTCTTATTTTGTTATTTTTAATATATAGCATCTTAAGCTATGTCGAAGTTAATTCTATATGTTAAATAAATCGAAAATCAAATGTCAAAATTACAAATAGAGAAGTTTCATATTTAAGTTATAAATGTTTGAAAATTTGTATAACCTACCAGTGACAATCTACCATGACAACCAGTCTTTGATACAGATTAGATAACAGCGTATATAGTAATAGTCAGATTATAGTGATACATAGATCCTTAGCTCATAACAATTGATGTACAATGTGCAACAATATGTTTCTTTAGCATATATAAATATGCGTAAATAATTTACATACTGCATGATTATTTCATTCATTTATACTCAAAAAAATTCAGATATATTATAAGATCACAGCATTATAATGAATATTATAATAAATAACATTATAATAAATATTTATTATAATCTCTTTCTTTTCCATACTTCCATGCTACAAATTTCTATGCTTTTATTTCTACTTCTCCTTATTTATATTACGGAAATTGCTCAGTTTATTCGTACAATCCATTTTAATCTTTAATTAAGTGATAAAATCGGAGACAATAAAATTACATAATAATTAGGTAGAAATGAAGTAGTTGAAGTTGTATTAACTAAAGTTATATCATAATGAAAAATTCAAAATACTCACATTCAACATTGTTTACTTTCTCAATCTATGTCAGTTCTTGTTTTAACAATAATTAATTTGTAACGATTATTATTACAAATATATTAGATCATGAAAGAGCAAAATACATTAGCAAAGCATAGTAAATGCACGGATCATATTCATATAATTCGTAATCTTATATTGTAATTGCAAATTATATAAAGAAACTCAAAATACTGAGTAGGTTCTATAAAAGACTTTAATGCAGAATCTTCTCTTTTATATCTATTATTTTATATCTATATCTTATACTATATCATATATTATATCAATATCTTGTAAACTAGAAAATATGAATGTAGAATTGTCTCTGAATTTTAATATTTTTAATTGACTCGAAATCTTCATCTTAAATATTTTGATATAAATAAGATTATTAAAAGTTACAAAGATAAAAATCACATTTAAGATGAAAATTTCATTAGAGTAAAACTTCAATAAAAATAAAAATTGATCAAAATTGTAGTAATCGGCTGAATAATTAGGCCAACGGAGTGGAAGCCATTTATCTCGTGAACCCGTTGTAATATCCGTCACACTGGCAAGATTGGAGGCTCAGCCGCGACAATGTGAAAACGCGTTGCATGTGGCTAACCTCTAAAGCCGAGCGGATTCTCTTGCGTATATGTCTAGCATCAACGTTGAATTTGTCTGTGAGTATAAACGAGCTAATATTCTCCAGTCATATTGTACTCTATCACTAGATACAGTTATTCGATGGGCACCACTACATTATTCATTCTTTTGTCAATGAAGCCAGAATACAACGCAAAACTAAAAGTGACCATTTGTCTTAGCTCTGTTGCTTTGTAAAAATGTCTCCCACATTTTATGAAATTTGTACTCCATCACTAGATAGAGTACAACAAGGAAGAAAATACAGTCCAGGGAACTGAATACCCAGTATCCGTTAAGCCAGTAAGCGGACCATTCCCGACGGTCAATAGGCGATCGTCCAATGTTCTCAGCGGAGTACCAAGCTGAGATGTAAAGCCTTGTTATCGACATCTCTTTATGAATTCGAACCTAAAACAATGAATGAAAGATTTCCATGGAACGCATGGAAACAGACAGAAAACAAAAATAAAACATTACAGAAAAACATGAATTCCACGATCACGGGACGCGAAACGAGCATACTGGAGCCTGAATGTGTAACTAATACACAATCGAATACTATAATCCATAATAAAACACAGACTGACATATACAGACAAGAAGAGCAGCTTAATAAGGGAGCCCCCAAGAAGGGAAGTCTATGATACAACCTACCCTGCTATAAAGTTATGTGTATAGAAAAAGATTCGCGTCTGGACGAATCGACTACTGAACGAGAACTTGTGAACGAGGGACACTGACACCGTAAAACAAATTATACACAATACACAAAGGACAAACGTGGGCGCTTCGTGAAAAGAAGTTAGCGGTAAAAAGAGAACTCGAAACAGCCCCGTAATATCAACACTTTGAAAACAACCAAAAATGAACAGGCAACCAAGCTACCAACCAAGCAAACCCGTGTCTATTATCAATTCCTTCGAGGGACTTGAAGAAGAGCTTGATGATGCGAACACAAATATTATGTCTTTGGAAAAGATAGTTAAACCCCTACCCATTTTCTTTGCTACAGATAATTTTTCGTCGCTCTCACAACTATTAAAGGAAATCGCCGCTGGCGAATACGAAATAAAAGTCATAAATAAACAAATTAAAATCCCACCATAATGCATCGCACACATAAACATTGTGAAAGAGCTTATAAGCAAGAATGTGGAATTCCACACATACAAACCAAAGCAAGAGAGGAGCTTCAAACTAGTCTTCAAACATATCCAGGTTTCAGCGAATTTGGATAACATCGAAAAACATATTGAAGAATTAAGACAAACAGTTATTAATATATGGAACGTCAAGAAACATGACACTAAAAAGACCCTTCATATGTTCTATGTCGAGCTAAAATCGAAAAGCAATAATACGGACATTTACAAGTCAGTTCACTATTCCAATGCAGAGTATATTTGAACCACCATATCCAAAACATGAAATTTCTCAATATATTAATTCCCAGCGATACGGCCATACACAAAGTTTTTGCTTTCGTAAAGTGAGATGCGTCAAATGCGCCACCCAAAGTTATCCAACTATTAACTGCCTGCGCAAAAAGAAATCCAAAAACGTCAAATGCGTACTGTGTGAAAGTAATCACTCAGCCAACTATAAAGGTTATATGGTCTATGAAGATCTGCAAAAGAGTTTTTCCCCCAAATTACGAAGGAAAATAGTAGCACCGAAATCACAACCACGAACTGAACTTGCAAATATTCAAACTAGATTAGTACAACCAGGAAAATCCTGAACCTCAGTCACAAAAACTGAAAGTAAACAACCAATTACAAACCAAAATAATCAGAAAACACAAGAAAAAAATGATATCTACAGGTCCGGACCAATTTGTGGCAAACGATATATAAGAACTACAATATGTGTTGCAGGAATACATGGTAAAAATGGGCGAAATGCTTAACGGTCTAGCAACGCCTAGTCATCAAAAGAACACAACGATCATTTAAAATTTGGAATGTCAACAAGCTGGCTAAACATTCGCAAAGAATTAAAACTTTTATTTTCAGTAAAAACATAGACATTTCACTTGTTTCGGAAACACATTTCACTAATAAAAGCTATACGGCTATGCCGTATCCCTGGATACATTGTATCACACAATGCACCCTGATGGTAAAGCTCACGGAGGAACTGTTCTTATTATGAGAAGCGATATTATGAAATCAGTAAGTACCAGTAAGTATCAGTAAGTAAGTAAAAGAATTCTTGCAGGCTACTAGCATCGTGGTCGAAGATCGGAATGGCAATATTATTATTTAAGCCGTATACTTACTACCTAAGCATGTTATGTTATAAAAAGGGAACATTATAGAACCTTCTCTAAAACCCTTGATAATCGTTTCATTGTCGCAGGTAATTATAATACCAAACAAACGTGCTGGGAATCAAGACTGATCCTATCCTAAAGGGCATGAACTATTCAAAGCGATTGAAAACATGAATCTGGCAATCTTGTCAACAGGAGAACTTATTGGCCACAATAAAACAATCCTTGATCTACTGAATTTCGACATCATCAGAGATATTTCTAAAGATTTCTGTCACACGCAGTCCTGTCTCGAATTGTTCTGAGATCGTCCGCCTTAATTCTTACAATAAATAGTAAAAAGGCAAATCTTGCACTCTCTGCAGTGCCAGACAAAACAAAATAGCCCGATTTCCAGGAGTTACTGAAGACTACACTAGACAACTCCATACCACTACCAAAACCAACGACAACATTACTCGTCCACTTTAACAATGCTCTACAACAGGCCGCCTAGAGTGCAATGCCGATCAGCAGCAATCCAGATATTAATATCGAATATTCATCTGCAATAAAAGAAAAACTAGCAGAAAAATGGAAGTTCCACAAGCTATGGCAAACTAATAAATGCAGTTACGAAAAACAAATTAAATCAGAGCACTTAAGAAAGTTGCTAAACTCCCCTGGAATGGAACCCGGAGATACAAGAATATCTAATTAAGCGCAACCTCGAAAACCAGCTCTCTATGGAAAGCCATCAAGAGACTGAAACGACCGCAGGCACAATATCCGTCTATCAGGAAATAGGATAGCTAGACCAGAAGTGAAGAAGAAAAGGTCGAAACATTCGCCATATATCTCTCCAAGGTTTTTAAACCTAACCCGCACGAGATTACATTAGAGGAGGAAAATAAGTTGTTCTTTGAAGTGACGACATCACTTCTACCACCCTGGATACTACTACAAGGCTTTTTACTATCAAAGTAGTGTGAGTCACAATAAAAAACTTGAATTCAGAAAAGGTGTCAATTACGACCTCATAATCAATCAAATACTGCAGAAGATGCCAGAAATTAAGGGGTGCCAGGGTATAAAATCATCACCAAACTATGTAACGCAATCTTCAGGAGAAGCTTTTTTCCATCTCAATGGAAGGTAGCATATATTATTATAATCCAGAAACCTGATAAATCTGCAGAATTTGCAGAATCAGCCTACTGCCTATCAAAACTATTCGAATATAGAAATATTATAAAGTATTACAAATTTTCAAAACAAAGTCCTTAGAATTGCCGTTGATGCACTTTGATATGTTACTAATGACACTTTGCACCATGATCTCAATGTATCATACATTAGAGATGAGATTTAAAAACTCAGCCAGAGATATGCTGATAGTGTGGAGAAGCGTCCTAACATACTCTTGAAAAACTTCATGAGAAGCATCAAGACTCTACGCAGACTAAAAAGAAGACTTCCACAAGATTTAAGCGCCTGCCAATGGGCATATACTCTTCAAGACTTTATAACATCTAAAAGCTATATATTACGAATACATGTCACGTTAATGACAGCTTGTAATAAATTTCTAGGATGATAAAAAAAAGTTGTAGTGAAATTCTAATTGTAATGGAGTGGTATAAAATATGAAATAAAGTTTCGGACAAATCGTAATTTATCTAACAGCTTCAAAAGTTACGGAGAAGATAGAAAATCTTAAGAAATTTTAATGCATGTCTCTTTGTTTAGAAAAAACAATACTGTAAATTAAGCATTCATATCTATGCTACTTAGTCTATATGCTGTTATAGTCCAAGTTATGAATATTTTATCAAAACAACATAATTAATAACAAGAGATTGAAATGTAATTCTCCGAAATTTTAATAGTAATGTTTATGTGGATAAGTTTTGACATGAATTGTGTTTTCTATATAATTGATCAAAAAATAGTACAAAATACGTTTGTGATCATCATAATTTTTTCGTTAAATATTTTTGATATGATCAATGTTAATGGTTCCAATATTTTTATAAATTTTTATCCGCGAAATAGTGATGCTAAGATAAACTTTTATGATAAGTAGTTATCTAATTGTAATATAGAAAAAAGGGATTATCGATGGCAGCATGTATCAAAGTGTAATCGGCGAAGCCGATGCGCGCGTGTGCGTGTCTGGACACATCGCGTCCTGTTACGGATTCTGACAGAGGATTATTTTCTTGTAAAATTCTCGACTGTTTTCGATGTAAGTAAGCTCAAGTCTGGATAGCCAGAACGAGCGTGAGAACCATTGTTACCGCTCGTTCTGGCTACCTAGACTTGAGCTTACTTACATCGAAAACATTCGAGAATTTTACAAGAAAATAATCGTGTGTCAGAATCCGTAACATACCGYCCGCCTCGTATCCGAAACGGAGACGAAATTCTGATACACTTACAATAGTAATTCCATTCGAAGTATACAATCACAATAGGACGGAATTCGTACAAAGATACAGATCGCTACAATAAGTATGATGAGCGTATGATAAGCGTACGATGAGACGAATACGCCCTTATTTTACGGCTTGCTCTCTAACGCATTGTTCCCGGTCAGCATCGGCAGTTTACAGATTTGAGCTATTGATCGCTTATAATGAGTACTTGCAGAGATAAGATCACCACGCGGACGCGTCCGTGCGAACCTGGATGCACTTGTTCTACGCGAGCCAATTCCCACCGGGAGGGAGGAAGCTGCGGATTTCTAACGATGACCAAATCGTTGATCTCAACATCCGGATATGGCTTTGTCCACTTATTCCGAACTTGCAAGGCTTGCAAGTAATCCTTTGACCAAGAGCGCCAAATCTGCTTCTGCATGGCTTGCACGAACTGCCATCGGGACAGCCGATTCGCGTTGATTTCGAGTATGAAGTTTTCGCGTACAGAAACAAGCGGCCGGCCAATCAGAAAATGGCCTGACGTTAGCGCGGACAAGTCGCTCGAATCGTCATTAAGCGCCGCAATTGGTCGTGAATTCAAACATGCTTCAATCTGACAGAGCGTCGCAAATTCAGCCTTGGAGAGCGTGCGAGAGCCTATAACTCGCCACAGATAAAACTTAAGACTTTTGATACTTCTCAGAGTCCTCCAAAATAAGGCGCAGCCCGGGGGATAAAATGTCATATTGCACTCCATCATTTGCTAGACTGGCTTGCAGGATCGAATCCGAACTTACTGCCTGGAAACTTATCCGAAGTTCGCGATCAGCACCATGAAAGTTCGTACCATTATCACTGTACATGTGAGCCAGTAAACCGCGTCGACTCACAAATCGACGGAAAGCTGCTATGAACCTAGCAGTCTTCCACAATTTCTAAGTGAATCGCCTTGGTAGCAAGGCATATGAATAATGATATATAATGTTTTCTCGCTCTCTGGCCGCGTCCTACGAATGGTATGATACTAAACGGCCCTGCTTAATCAATACCGGTATGAGAAAATGGTGGCAAAGCAGTAACTCGTCTTGATGCTTCTCATGAAGTTTTTCAAGAGTATGTTAGAACGCTTCTCCATCCTATCAGCATATCTCTGGCTGAGTTTTTTAATCTCATCTCTAACGTATGATACATTGAGATCATGATTCCGGCAAGTTTCCCATTAGTTGCGTCGAAGTTCTCGCCGATTGACGTGCGCAAATCACACATCGACGAATATGCATCTTGACGAGATTTCGACCACCTATGATCCAATATTCTTCCCTTAAAATGCGCAGCTAGCTATGTGCCACCATGAAGAGTGGCTCGATGTCTATGATCTATGAGAAGCTCAGAGATGCGATGTCGCGGTAGTATTATAGAATAAAATCTAAAAGAAGAATATCCGAGGGCAGTATTTCGCAACCGCCCGCTATGCCGGAGTAACGAATCTCTAGCATAGAGTTCAATTATTTTAGAGCACTGGATTTCGGAATTGGCTCATTCTTGCGCAGAGTGTTCCACTCTTTTGGGAAGTGAGCTTTCTAGAAGCGGAACCAAAATTGGGCGGCCTCGCGCAGTTCAGAAACGTCGATTGGTAATTCTCTACGTGGTTGCGAATTCCTTTTCCGCTTCGAATTTTCAATATATCTCCAAATATAAGCTGTTACTCGGACTAGTCGAGTCCAGTTGGAATATCGTTGAGGCAATTCCCAGTTACTCGTACAATCCACATGATGTACGATTACTTTTCGCGCTTCGGTGGAAATCTCTTTCGCAGTCGTTTCGTCGACTGACATTGCTGGATCGCGTTTTGGCCGCGTGGTGGAGGAGCCCTAACCAAGTAGGGCCGTTCCACCACATCATGCGACAATAACATTGATGCCGATAGCCCACGGGAGGCGCAATCGACGAGGTTTTCCTTTGAAGAGACATGATCTTACGTAGCGCTTGATAGCGATGTTTGGACTTTGGAAACACGGTTCGCAACATAAGTGATCCACTTTAATGGATGCTTTAATGGGTGCAATGGGGTTTTAACCACGCCAAGGTTATCGTGGAGTCTGTCCATCCATAAATTGAAACACTCAATAGGGAGAGCACTTGTTTCGTCCATATAATCAGTCGGGTCAGCAGCACAACAGCATTTAACTCAAGACGAGGTATACTGATAGTTTTTACCGGCGCGACCTTCGTCTCGGCACAAATCAAGCTAACTTAGACCTAAGTTAGATACAGAGTGAATGACTCTTAAATACACAACAGCGCCATTGGCGCCACTGGGCAACTATGGCCGGCAGATTTTGTTGTAGTTTCAGCCCAACCAATAAGTGGTCGTTCAGTGATGTACCGTTGCAGTGATGTACTCTTGCACGAGGCGTTGAACACGACTCGTAATTTGGTGTTGCTGCTTGACTCACAGCATGATGCGGGATATAGACGGGTTTAAATGGGGTGGTTGCACTCTCCGTCATGGACTCCATGTGACCGAGCTCGAGATACTCACAAAGGAATTCATGGTATTGTCTACTAATCTCAGGATGAGATTGCAATCTGCCCTCCATACGGGTATGTAGAGCTGTGGCGATCTGCAATGAGTCGTCAATGTCTATTGGTGGATCTGCTTTGAAAGGCAGTCTCACCGTGTATCTATCCGCCGCCGTACGGGAGTGAGTAGAGACGAAATGTCTCTCGCATTGCTCGTCTTCCTCCTAAGAGATAGCTTCTGAGGGATCTCCTCATCCTCCCAAAATTTGCGTAATAAAACATCGGTGTCGCACTCTACGGTGCAAAGTGACACGTGAGCCTTCTCCGTATCATATGGGGCTATGCCTGCAGGATCAGAAATTATCCAGCCAAAGATGGTTTTTTGGGCCATGGGTGCGTCCGTCGGGCTGAAGCGGGGAAGTTCGCGCACAAATATCGATGAAAATAGATTCGATCAGCAAGTGGATCGGGTACTGGTTTGATAGATCCGGATCCGCCAGCTCAACATCACTTAGATGAGGCCACACCCCGAAGGACCACACCCTGAATTTGCGAAGCCGTGTAAACTGTAATACTTGGAAGCACATACGCCGTTAACGGAATCATCGGTACAGATTTGTTGCGAGAGGACAATCCGAGTGAAACCCTCGCTCTCACACGACCTCTCTTCATCCCCGCAACGCCACTTATTGATATGTCGGTGCGCTGTCGCTTAGTTCGCAACGTCTGACAGAAAGACTCGGAAATAAGGCTAAGAGTCGAACCCTGGTCAACGAGCGCGCGAACTGGAACATGACGGCCTTCCGTGGTGTGGAGATCTACCTACGCAATAGTTAGAACTCCGCGGTCGTCACGCGGAACCTTCGCTTACACAGTTTGAACGTGTGCCACAATGGCACTTTCAACAGCAGAAAAAGTGCTCGCGAAAGTGCTGATTGCGTTTCCGAATCGAGCGCTTGATTAGCTATTGTCTTAGCGGTCCTGTTTTCCTCGGAATGTAATAGCGAGTGATGCATGCGCCAACAATGCACACATCGCGTTTTACTTGAACACTTCAGCGTGAAGTAACCCGACCGCAGACAATTGAAGCAGACTCGCTTTTCTCTAGCAAGAGTACTGCGTTGCTTGACTGTTAATGACAAAAATTTCTCACACTTTGCTAAGCCATGTGAGCTGGCATAATTGACACAATTTTGAACTGATACATTATTAACAAAGGAACGACTTTTATTTCGCGGTTTATCGACCACGGTATTAGCTACACCTGCAGAATCGGAAAGCGAGTGAATACGGCTACTCAGGAATGCATCTAGTTCTTTGTACGAGAGATATTCCCTGGTGTCGCCTAATTGATCATTCCATTTTGCTCGTGTTTGTGAGCTAAGTTTGTCTATCATAATAAACACTACGATAGGGTCCCAAGAGCCGACTTGGCATTCCAGCTTCGACAAGTTCGCGAGCACGACGATCATGGTGTCTCGCAGTTTTTTTAACTCAATTGCAGTTTCGAATTTTTCTTTCGGAAGGCAAACGAACGATTGAAGTACGAATTAATGCTCTTTTATTATCGTACTCCTTTAACAACATCTCTTACGCATCGTTATAACTGTCAGGAAAAACGTCAAATCTATCATGTGTCGCCGATAACACTCGATCTCAAATAGTGTAATTTTGCTATATTTGTCATCGTCTTATCCAAAGATTGAAAAGTGTGAGGAAATTTCTGTCATTCGGAAATTTTACCCAAAAATATTGAAAGTGGAATACGCGGCAATGTTAGCGAAAACGATTTCGTTTCGTCGCAACATGTAGAGCCAGTACTAGGGACGCATGCAGAACTTCCCGGTACTACAAAGCTATTTATGGCCTCCTGAAGATAGTCCGCAGTCTCGATGTAGGTTTCTTCGGCAGCGAGAAACTCATCTTGAAGGAAATAAGGTAGCTCCTTCCTTCTTCGTCTGTCGCAGCAGAAGTGATGTTGTCGCGGAGTTGCTGAACTTTCCCCAACATTTTTCTAAATCAGCCAGACGGTTCTCGTTTTTGTAAGCGTAACGTTGGCCTTTGGAAGCTTCTTATAATTGACAATGACGCGCTTGATCCTACCAATTACATTGGCCTGTGCCGAAATGATTTTATGCAGATCTTTAGCCATGTTAGTCACCCGTAAACTTGCAGAACCGTCGTAGAACTGGATAATGATCCACTGAATCCGAGGTGGATCTGTAAACTCGTGTATATACGACACCACGAGGAAGCACCGCGACACGCGTGGGGCGCAAGGAATGCTGGATTCTCGACAGCGTTCCTTAGATCGAGCTCTTCAGCTTGAAAATTGCACTCAGGATGCGAATCAGTGATGCACATATGGCACCGGCGTTACGTTTTCTGTTGTGTGAACTCGGTACTACACCTCAACGAGCTCCGGGCTTCGACTTCCCCAGAAGCATGTACCTCCACGTGGTCCTCACATGAGGAACCGAGTTTAAGAAAGAAAGCGAGAATGGCACGAGCGTGGCTTCTGATCCAGCTCGTGTTGATCCTTACAACAGGCACTTGGTGACAACCGTATCAGAGATGATCCTTGATATCAAACTGTTACCGTATTACCAAACGCACTGATACACTCGAATATCAACGATCCGCGAATCCGGCTCGAAGAACCAAAAACAATGTTAACGCGCCTTCGATAATCTCGCATAACACTGACTACATCGGGCTTCTTCCCTCACCAAGCAACTGAGATTTCTAGGCGTGTCCCCTTTTGGTCAAATAAAGGTGAAATTCCTAAGCTTGGTTTTGTCAACAATAGCAACGATTCTCACGCTTGTTCTGGCTACCCAAACTTGAGTTTACTTACATCGAAAACATTCGAGAATTTTACAAGAAAATAATCGTCTGTCAGAATCCGTAACATGTTCAGAATAAAGGACAACCGCGGAAAAAACCGTTGACGTCCAAAAGCTCGCGGGATGACGTGATTCATCCAGATGATATGTAGCGATTAGCCGAGAATTCTGAAATGTAGCATCATTTTTGGATATATAAAGAATGAGGGCAGCAAAGACAGTGTGAGTGTGAGAGTAGTAATAGTTGAGAGTGGCAGTTGTTGTTGAGCCAATAGTCGAGTAATTGTAGCGTTTTGAACAACGAAGCCTGTGGAGTCAGCTAGTTTATCGAGCGATGTTATATCTTTGTAAAGAAGAATAAAGAGTCTTTACTTATGCCTCATCAATCTGAGGCGTCGAAGATCCATCACATTTTAATAATTCCATTAGAATAGAAATATTCTACATAATTATATAATACTTCTTTAATTTATAACATTTTAAAAATTGTTAAAATGTGTGCTATATAGATAAATTGATTCATTTCTAATCAAATACGTTTCATTAAATAATAACCGAATCCAATAAATCTTTTTGTGAAGAAAACACTTAATTTAATTTTCTAACAAATAGGAAACGCGCATTTTTTTTGCTTTGTTGTTAACATCATTCGTGGCCAAGTCGTCGCAGTTTTTATAAATTATTCGTAACACTAGCAATCGATGCAGACATACGAAATTAAAGAAGCAAATTTTACCATCATTTGAAAAGAGCGATTTGTATTTGTATGTGTTTAAACAATTATTCTTTTAACCACTAATCGAACTATGCTAGATGTCAAGAAATCTATCACTTGGATTAGGCTCTCTTTCAATGGCGGAAGATTTTTGTCAAGATTTTCAGAATTATCAAGTTTCCGATTTATTTTGCTTGTCCTATTTCGTTCACTTTTGTAGATTGGCGATGTATTCGATCACCTAATGTTTTCAAAAATCTTAAAGTATCATATGAGACAATCAATAATCCAAACTCAAATACAAATTAAATACATATCAAACAGGTGTCCAAGAAATTTATTATAATTCCTCTCGTGAGAAAATATAAAATGCTATAAATTAGCATTAGATAGCAGAAATAATAAAGATCTTAAGTTAAGATGCTGCTAAGTTGTATAAGAACAATCAAAAACTTCTCAAAAGTAAAGAGAAAATTCTTTATCATTTATTTCAGATAATGTAGATAAGATTTTATATCCCTTTTCTAAAATCTTCCCATATGTAGCGAATATGAAAATATGAATCTTTACCCTATTTTTATTGGAAGACTTTTTTATGATATCGATTTTGATTTGAATTTGAGCAAAGCAATAAATTTTTTTCAATTTACAATTAGTCCTGACGAAATTTTGTGCATTATCACTATATAGCTTATATGGATGTCTTTTCTGACGTTTATAAAATCACAAAGTAATGCGAGGAAAGTTACTAAGTTTACTTGTTTTAAAATGAATAATTTTATAGGCAAATCTGTAAAGAAACAACATATGATTTATTTATTTTGTTTGATAATGATTTTGCTTTTATTGATAAATGTTACCACGATAAGTGGTATCGACAAATCGATAAAATCGATAACGATCAATATCTAAAAAGACTTAAATAGAACATGTTCGATCTTTCGATAAGAGTCTCATTATTTGAGATAATATATGATTGAGATGATATATTCTTGACATAACAACATATTTATGATAAATTGTCAAATCATAGTTGTTTGCAATTGAAAATCTAGTATTACTTGATAGATGATAATAAAAATCATTGATCGTATGTAATAAATTCGAACAATAATTTGAAAAATTGATTGTCAGCTAGAATAATAAGATATTTTCGCTTAAAGATTCATGAAAAGAACTAAAATTAACTGTCTATTCTGAGAACATCTTGTTCATTAAGATGCTCTGAAATCAAAAAACTTTATTAATTGACTTCAATTTATGACTAAATATTTTGTCAATTCGTATTTAAATATGTCACTTGCATCTTAGAAACCGACAACCTTAAGGCTTGCTTGCCTAAAGATTGCAATACATGACTGATATTAATGATGAAAATTTTTCTATTAATTTTTGTAAGATCGATCTCTTATTGTTAAAACATAGATTCATCTATTCTTATGTTCTTTTATTTGGAATTGCTCGTCATCTTTGTCTAATAGCTTGAATCTTTAAAATCTGAATACTTTTCTTATTAGACCTGACCATAGTTTTGAATTCCTGAGTTAACTCATAGATAGCAAAAATTGCAAAATATGAAAGTAAATGAGTCATAATTTATTAAAAAGAAAAAATTGAGAAAATATAAAAGTATAAAAAGTATAAAAAGTGTAAAAAGAATTAAGTGTAGAAGTTTTAATTTTTTAGTAATGTATATATAAAGTTGAGCACTTAGCCAAGTATATCATAAGTATTATGGATCCATAAGTATTATGGATAACTTTAATAAAAGTGAAGTGCAGTGTTAATCAATTATGTTTCCTGTACATATACATAAGATAATTATGTAAAATAAATTATTTATAAAATAATTATAAAATAATTATAAATATAATTATAAAATAGTAATTAGTTTTATAAAATATTTATGTATAATTTGTCTTTCTTAATATTTTTATTTTTACATTCACTCATAACATTATGCGAATAATGCGAATTTTATAATCATTAAAAATATAATAAATAAATCAAATATAATCAAATATAATAAAAAAAAGTCGATAATAAAGCTAGATAAATATAAATAAATACTTATTAAAATAACTTTGTAAAATAAATATTATATAATTATTAGTATTCTGATAGAAGATCTTTCTGACAAAAGATAAGAAATATTAATTAAATTAAATGTTACTTAAAGTCAATATAATTGTTACAAAAGAGAAAAAAGTCTAGTATTGGAAGGTTTTTAATTCTCTGCTGCAGAAAATAATACGCATGTGGCTTAAGCTCACATTCAACTCCTGCGATTCATATTTTACCAAAACTATTCATCGCATTTAGTATAGCTAATGTCTATGTATAACTAGCCGAATGTACAACTTTATATGCAAATTGTTTGGAAACTATAACTACTTAAACTCTTTTATACTTTCTATATCTGCAAATCTCTATTTTCATATAGATATACAAATATCTAATAGTATATTTTCAGAATATCTCTCCTTAATGCAATGTTACAAAAAAATCTCATAACAATTTGAAATAGAATGCTTTGGATATCCAAATGCGGAGAATATTGTTTAGCGATTGAGCTTGTTTTATTCAATACATCAAATAATTCATAATATGAATTTTGATTCCCTGATCATGACATAAGTAAACGGGCGCTCAAAATTTCAATTCGTTGCTAGCGACATGTGTTTAGTTTACAAATAATCTGGTACTTGATATATTTTTCATATAACGTTCTATTCTCTTGAAATGCCGTTTTAATTGTGTGGCTGTTCGCGATCTCACAAGATTCGTTGTGTTTTCCTTTTCTACTATTGGCGTCATGAAAAGACTTAATTTTTTCTTTATGACCAGATCATTGATGTTTTCAGCAGTTCTCATAATATTGCATTATTCGCAATCAGTCAACTCGATTAATTTAATAATCTTAGCTCATCGTATTTTGCGATACTGATTAATAACACAACAAAATATTAAAATTTTTTAATATTTGAAATATTCTTGTTGAAATGTATCATTGATTGAAATGAAAAATCGCTTTCATTCTTTATTTCATTTATTGAGCATCGGAAGTTTCATTACTTTATTTTTTATTTCTGATTTGAATGTATTACATGTATCCGAAAGGCAGTATTTTATTTATGTGTATATTTGTGTCTGTTGCTCAAATTATTTTATGATTGCATTAGTGTTCATGTTCAATGTTAGAGATTTTTCATATAGGCTAATCTATCTCATGAATTCGCTTTATTGTTACAATATTAACTCTTCGTCAATTATTAATGAACGTCTTGCTCTGCATTTGCAATCCATTTGATCATTATTTTAATTTTCTTCTTAATTCAAAATATTTTTCTTCGAATTCAATGTCTATTGAATATCCGCTATGATAAATTTGCTTTTTGTTATTAAGGGTGATCTTGTGCTGTCTCATACATGTTCCGAATATCTTCCAGCTTTATGAAATATATCTTCGTTTCTTTTTCATTTATTCTATTTTCCTCAATCTTTGTTATAATAGTTTAACTTGACCGATGTGTGTTGCTTACGAAGTTTTATGATCTATTATTTTTCAGAATGATAATCTTACCTTCTTAAATCTATTTAGCAAGTTATATTATTATTTTTTATTATTTTCCTCGCTATCTAGCTTGAAGAACCAATTTCGTTGCTTATAAATAATGAGAAATGATGAGATCTCAGATATAAGATAGTGATGTTTCATTGAATACATGTATCATCGCAGAAAAGAATTATTTCATGTAGATTAAAAAATCACAATCAAAATCTATGTGTTTTCCGATAAACGCAAAATTAATTTATCTGTAAAACATCTCGCAAGAAGCTAAAACGGGACTAATTCGCCTTTTCCATTTTACATTTTGCTTTTTACATTTCCCAATGTATCGGTAGCACTTTCGTTATGCACACATTGGCGAATGTGAAGGATCTTGCAGTTCGCACGATTACATATCGCTGAGACGAATTTAATACAAGGATTCCGCGAGATATCTCAAGGATTAATATTGGCTAATCAAAACAGAAATTATAAATTTTTTCATATATATTCTAATATAAATAGATTGACTCGTTCAAATAATTTTTAATAAATAATAAACTCGATATACAATATCTTCTTATGAAAACTTCTTTAACTTAACATATCGCTAAAAAATGTCCGCATTTTTTCTCCATCTCTAGCGCAACCAATAATTAAGCGTTCTGCGGTTTCTATAAATCGTTCATGTTAACAATCGATGATTGCTAGCGTAAATAATAATATGAAAAATATATTATATTAAAACTTCTGTGAATTATGTTTTTATATTTGAATATTATTTTTCAATTACAAAATTATACTTTCGAATTATCACAACGATTAAAATGACATATGTTGAATCGCCACATAATAATTATTGATACGTCTGAATTATTAATTCTGAATACTCTGAATTAACAAGTTTCATTCTAGATCAATTTGAAATTCAAACCGCGCGCATCATGTACCTTATATTAGGGCTAATAGTTTTACTATGGTACTATGGAAAATGCTTTACGATATATATAATACTGCAAAAATCATAATTATGAAGAAAAACATATTAAGATGCATTATATAACAAAGAAAATTTTTATTTTAACAAATTATATGATTTCTTTACTTGTAAAATGAGTTTAAAGAAAAAAAGCAGATCTATAACAATAAAATATATATTCATATATACATATATATGCGTCATGTAATCTATACATGCATATGCATGCATATGCACTACATGATACATATTCTCTGTTTTATTTTATATTTTACATATATTGGATGGAGTAAAACATAATTTCGTATTTCTAGATCAAATTAAAAAAAAAAGAATTTTCATATTAAAAAATAATTTTATTGAATAATGCATATACCATTTTGTTCGATAAAGTTTGACCATCTTTCAGACGATCTTGGATTTAAAAATTCAATGCTTCCAAAACTTTCCAGTTTTCTAAATGAAAATTTCTCAGAGTGCTTTTTGCATGCAAAAAATTGAAATTTTTTCCATTGAGAAAATTTTGTAAAGATAAATGGAACTTTGATAGTGATCTGGATTACTAGATCAGATGAATATAACAAATAAAGCAAAAGCAAAACATTTCAGCCAAATTGCAGTAATTTTTGTCAGATTATCAAAGATATGTAAAGTCTAGGTTCTTTTGGTGAAATATAACACTATAACAATAATTTGCCATTATTGTCTTTAAATTATTTAATAAGAACAATATTTGTTGGAATCAATCATTTAGTTTTATGGGAGCAAATCGTAATACATAACGATTCCTTTCTAATATTACCAAATACGTAGCATGACATTTTTGCGGATGTATAGCTTTGATATGATTTGTAAAGATTCATCTCGTTTCTTGCACGATCTTTCGCATTATATATTATTATACAACCCATTATTACACGTTTAAAACACGTTTTCATTGCATTTGAGCAATAAATCGTAAATGAAGATGTGATTTATTAAATTTCTTTTGCTTGAGATATCAAAATATCATATTGAAACACAGTCAAGCATATGCAATGACAACGATCTTTTGAGATATACTAATTATTTTTGCAATCTCTCATGTCGCATAACATTGATTATTTTTAATCAATGTCTTGATTGAAGGCCATTATTAATCAACAGTCTATCTGAGCGTTTATCATCTTCACATATCATATCGTAGCACAAAATTTCGCCAGTCGAAAGCAATTTTGGTACTCACGACATCTTTTTCATACTAGCACATATTCTTTTCATACGTAATACATATTTTTTTCTCTATCACATCTTTCTCTTTGCGAAAATATAAAAACATTAAACACCGAAAATATTGCCAAATAAAAATTACTAAAAAATTTTTACAAATAATAGTTTAAATACACAAGAAAATAATGTTTTAGAAAAATATATGTTATGAGATATTGAATGAAAATTGCATCAAATACTTCCTATTAACAATCCACAAAATAGGAAATTTCTTTACTCAATAATTATACTGAAAATAAACTGTATAATCGGTATCGATATAATATTGATGTAAAATATATTAATGAAAATACATAAAAAAATAATAGTTAGGCATCTAATATTATAATAATATTATACAACTGAACAATTGAATTTTAATATACAAACTTTGGAAAAATGGCTATAGGAAAACTAAATGGCTATATCGGATGAGTCATTAATTATGATTTTCTCCACCAAAAAATCAGAAGAAGAAATAATGGAAAAAATGATTAGAAAAATTATAAGATTCAATATATCATAACATAATCAAAAGTCTTATGCATCAAATTCTTATCCATATGGATAAACTTAATCGATTCAACAACATGATTAATAATTTATCTTTTTTCATAGTTTGTAAAATCGTATTGTATGTAAAATCTGTCTTCAAACAATTCAAGCCGATTATAAAAAATGCTAGATCTATTATAACTTATGTCATCTAGTTTAATCGGATTCAATGATCTAAAAAGATTTATAAAAAATCACAAAAATCCAATTTATATCACAATCTATAAAATAAAATCCAAAGACTGTGATGCATCATATGTAGGATAGACAGATAGATAATTGAAGACTGAAAAGGACTTGCAGATATATCAATAAAAATATTCAATGATTATCAATTGTTGGAAAACTGAAAACCTTTAAACTTTGAATGGCATAATATGCAAATATTACATAGAAAGGCGCCTTCTTTAATACTTCTTCAAAAGAAGTATTAAAAATACTCTTCATCAAGAGATAAATCAATAGCCTTAACAAATAATATATTATAGAAATATATTATAGATATATTATAGAAAATTTTGATATTTCTCTTTTTTATAATAAATATTTCTATTTTATTGTACTTTTTCTTTTAATTGTCTAATATCCTAATTTTATCAGTATATTAGACTATGTACTTCAGAGCTTTAATATTAATATATGCCTTATCAGGTGCGTCCTAGAAAAAAAATCTATATCAGCTTTCTTCGAAAATATCCTAATTTTTGTTGCAAAAATCCATTATTATTACCAGCTTTATTCTTTGTTCGCCATTATCTTCTTCTGTCTTTGATTAATCTGGCGTTGTTTTCCAGCAAACAATTTCTATTATATAATAATAATTTATTTATATTTTTCCTGATCTTTTTTATTATTTTATACATTATTATTTGCAAATATTACAATATAATCAATATTATTATTACAATAATTTTTTAGTTGATATAAAATCATAATTTATAATCATTAAGTTTTGATATTTAATTTTATTTTCTTCTTCATATTACTTTAATTTTTTTTATTTAATTTCTATTTTTCTTATTAATATCGTTATTTTTTTCAGTTTTTTTTTTCAGTTTTTTGCTACTGCACATAATTTGTGCATCTCTATAATTTGCGGGATGAAGTTCTCAATTTATACACTTCCTTTGTTTTTCTACATATTTCTATAGATATTTTACAAATATAAATATCTTTTCTGCAATAATTTTTCATACATCTTTTAATAATTTTTATTTTATATTATTCTAAGATAGAAGAAAAAGATTAGCGTTAATAGATGTATAAAAAATTTGTAATCAGCGAAGCCGATGTATGAACGCGTGTGTTTGGATACATCGCAAAGGACAATCACAGAGGAACATCGTTAATGCTCGCAGGACAACGCGAATCGTCTAGACTATATGATAATATGTAATGATTGGTCGACAACTCTGAAATGTAACACCGCATTTGGATATATGAAGGACGATGGCAACAGGGATGACACAGAGTATGTGACAGAGTGTGAGAGACTAACAGGCAGAGAGAGTAACAGATAGAGAATGTGAAAACAGAGATAATTTAATTTATTCTAATGTATTTATGATTTTATTATGTTTAATAATAATTACTGTAATTTATATGCGAGGGGTTTTACCTCATATACGTTATGATAAATTAATATATACATGTTGAAAAATCATATTGCCTTTAATACTGAGGTATATATTTATTCTTTTTGGTGTTAAATATTTTATTGAGGTAATGTAATTATTTTATAAGTTAATAGAAAATTAATATTTCTATTTTATGTCTTCAAAACATAAACTTATTCAAGATCATTAACTTATAAAATTTGTAATTAATTAGTTGTTATAAGAAGTTTATCTCATAATTTATATAAGTAGTGAGAAATAGTAAAATTAATAAAATAATTAATTACTAAAATTTGACTAATAGTAATCGAGTAATAGAGTCGTGAACGGGAAAGCCTGTGAAGCCTATCGAGAGATATCTTTGCGTTGTATCTCTGTTAAGAAGAATGAAGAGTCTTTTTCCATCAGTTTGAGGCGTCAAAAACGCCATAATATTTAACAATTAGATCTAGATAGAAATAATCCTACATTATAAAAGTTACAATTTCTTTAATATTTCTTCTTCTATCTTTTATTTCTTTTATTTACTTTCTTTACTTACTTTACTTATTTACTTTATTAACTTTCTTTCTTATCTTTTATTTATTTTCTTTACTTTTATTTCTAATACGTTCTTTATTTCATAAATTTATTTTAGTCGATATGAAGAAATAGTAAAGTTTTATCTATTTCTTTAAAGATTTATATATTTTCTTATATAAAATGTTTAATAATTTTTCTTGTATTAGAAATTGAATGCAACCTTCTCGCTCTTTATTGCTATAGTTTTAATTTTTCCAATTTATTTATTTTCATGAATAGTATGCTTTTTGCAGCATACTTTTCAACATGTTTTTTTCGTTAATTGCTTCATTCGGAATATTTAATTTAAGGTCTCTTATTATTATCATTATTTGATACTGAAATTGATTTTCTTCCATAATATGTACATGCAAACACTTTCCCTATCATAACCATAGGAAAATCTTTTTTACAAGGAAGAACGTTAGACAGATTCTGAGAAAATTCGATTAGAGAAATATAGTTTAATATATAATGCATACATGATACAACGAACAGCGATTGTATGTACAAACGAATCGTATACGACTCGAATCGATCGACTCGCTCAGAAAAAAGAGTTCTTCAAATGCGCTATTTCAAGCTTATCTATTATTCTGACGACATCAACAAACAACGATTCTTCGCGTATCAAAAAACGATGCTTTTACGGAAAAAGTTCATTAACGAATTATAACAATCGTATAAACATTAATTGATTTCAATAAATGGCGATTTTTATTCACGTCATTCTAAGTTATGGATCATGCATACATCTTCGTTAATCTTTTACTAACATAATTTCTAACTTATAATTATAGGTATTATTTCAGATATATTGCAATGTTTTCTATGCTTGTTCATCTTTTTGTTAATTCGTTCTTTTTTATTATATTTGTTGTGAAGAAATATTCGGTAGCGTATTCATTTTTTGTTTTTTCGTTTTTCATAATCTAATCTGTTTAGTATTTCTCTTTGATCTAGGAATAATATTTAGGTAATGTTTTTGTAAAAAAATAAGATTTAGAAATGATAATGCACATATTTTAAGATTAATCTCATAAATTATGTATATTTATATTTTTTCATGCTTCTCTGTTTCACAACTAATTTATAATAATTTAGAAGATGCTTAATGCAATATTATCGGTTGGAGTTTCTTAAATATCCATATTTCGAATAATACGATCATTTAATTTCATATTAAACTCTCACAAAATTAAATTTCACAAAATTAAACTCTCTTCTCGACAACACTTCATTCTCAACTCAGCTCTGCTGTGTTCTGCGTTCAACTCAATTCTTCAGCTATTCATAGCTTTCACTATTTTTAACTCGCAACTCCTTGCAACTTGCAGCTGGCAATCTTCATAGTTCACTCGTTTTGCGATTCCCGCATCCTTTGATCCTTCTCAAGCAACTCTCCCACGCTGACGCATTTAACTTTAAGACGTTTCACGTGATCGCGCGGTAACAATCCTTGGAACATTCGTACTGATCAATCGCTGTATGTCGCTACCTAATCCGAATTACGTCATCCTATAAATCATTGAGTATCAATGGCTTTTTCCGCAGTTGTCCTTTGTCTTAATACGTTCATACATTAACACATACAAAACGCTTAGGCCGATTTATAAGCTTTTGATATGCCTTGATACAACAATCTTAAGGTCTTTTTCCTTTTATCCTACTACTACTATACTACTATATTTTACTACTATATTTTATATGAAAAGCATTATTAATTATTTTTTTGTATAAATCTCTTCTCTTTAAAATTATTCTATTTGTTATCTTACTTCTCATTCAATTTCTTTTAATAGTCATACAATTAGATATTATCCATATTTTTTATTTCATTATTTTATTATTGACAATTATAATTTTTATATTTGATAATTCTAATATTATTTCAATTTTGATATTATGATGTAAAATTTTTGCTAATATATTTGCTTTTAATATTTTTATATCTTTAATAATTAATTTTTGTGTACTTACATTTTCTTTTTTATTTTATTTATTAATATTAATATTTATAGATGATTTAGAAATAAAGCATACAAAAATATAGAAAATTGGAAATAATAATATTGATGTTTCAATTTTATATGAAATAGAATGCGATAATGAATGAAATAGTAAATCTAATAAGCAGTATCAAATTATATTGAGTGAGAATGAAGAAACAATGCTACTTTGTCCTGATCTAGAAAATTTTTAAATGAACGATTTAGATCGAACAATATAGCCTTAAGTCGTTTCACAACTTTAAATATATCAACATGAAATGTCGATATTATAAATCGCTTTTTTTAGTTTTAAATATCAAAACAAGTTTATTATATTTATGTTTATTATATATTATAATAAACAAGATATCAATCAGCAAACATCATCATATTAAATTATATTTAAATTATAATAAATCATATTTTCAATTTCATTATGTATTAAAATTTGATTTTTTTAGATCAAATTTTAATTAATTATTTAAGCGTTAACAAAAAATAAAATAAATTGTCGCTCTAATAAAATAAGGAAAATTTATTATTTGTTGAATATTTGTTGCTTCGGATAGTTTCCGGTAAAATCACAAACAAATAAGGAATTTCAAGCACTAGAAAATTATTTGAGTATGAGTACTAATGAAAATATTTTACTATAAATTTTTTATTAATTTTGACATAAATGAAAATTAAATATAAATTAAGAATTAAATTGTAGGATATTTCTATCCGGATGGAATTGTTAAGTATGATAGAGCTTCGACGTCTCAGATTGAAGGAACATAATAAGCTCTTAATAAATAAAGAAGCCCTTTATTCTTCTTCGTAAAGATATAACATCTCTCGATAGGCTAGTTGACTCCATAGGCTTCGCCGTTCACAACTCTACAATAACTGCCACTGCCATTGCCAGTATCACTCTCAACTACTGCTATTACTACTCTCACTGTCACTGCTGCCGTCGTCCTTTATATACCCAAAAGTGGTGCAACATTTCGGAATTGTCGGCCAATCGCTACATATTATCATTCAATCTGGATGAATCACATCGTCCCGAGCTTTCGAGCGTCAACAGTTTTTTCCACAGTTGTCCTTTATTCTGCACGTGATACGTCCACAAACACACATACACGCATTCACACACTTCGCCAATTATAAGCCTTTGATACGTGTCACCACCGATAATCCCTTTCTTCTATACTATAAAATAATGAAAATATGGGATAAAAATCATATTTCGTATGAAGTATTTGTATTTATATTACAAGCTCAAAATTTTATTTCTGTTCTTTATTTAACATAATTGTAAATTGCATATATAATATTTATTTAATTTTGAATTGTCCCTTTTTTATTCTAGTTTACAAGATATATAGATAATTTTCGTCAAGAAAATAATATCGATAATTACATATTGAAATTCGTTATGATAAATTGAATATGAATTGATAGAAGAACTATCAATCTGTAATAATAAGAATAAGAAGAATATGTAATAATAATTATCTGTAATAATAATTTAAAATAAAGTAAGTTTGTATTATAAATCTTCAAAATATATCTTCAAAATGTCAAAAATAAGTTAAAATCGACATCATGTATCCATCTAGCATTTTTAAAAAGAAGATTGTTAACATAATTTTGGAGAATGATTCGGAAAATAGATAATGCTGATATATCAATGCTGGTATTGTTATGTTGAGTAATCATATGTAAAATTAAAAGCAAAAGATCAATATTGCATAAAAGATTATAATTTTTATATGACAAAATCATGACATTATACCAACGTTAAAATAATATTATTAAAAATAAAAGCCATTTTATTTTTTCAAACAGATTAATTTTTAATAAAATATTTGTGCTATATCTAAAGAGTATCACATCCTATTAAAAAATTAAATTTCCTCTTTTAATAATATTTTATGTAAATTTTACCTGAATTGCCAAAATTTATGATCATATATTGTCATTTCCTTATGTGATCTACAATACGTATTTCCTCTAAAATTCCCAATCCATACATCATATCCTTGATCGGCCAACAAAAAAGCTATAACATAAAAAATATATTATAAAATACTAATAATTTAATACAAATTTATTATATATGTTAATTTATGTACTTTAAATACATTTAATATCTTTGGTATAAATATTTTCTCGCTCTTGTGCAAAAGGCTTTCAAACGTAAGATTTTATTTTTTCAAAACATTATATATCATGGCGAAGCACAAATCTTATAAAATAATAATGAATGTAGTAGCATTCGAAAAGCAATATATGAAACATTATATTGTTCTGGCATTTCAATTAAAAAAAAATTCAAATGAATAAAATTTACTTTGACTAAAGTCTTGTAATCTAAAACGTAATAAAAGATGTTATTAAAAACTTTGGATTGAAAATTTTGATTCTCGAATCGAAAATATCCTACAACCAAAAAAATTTTAGAATAAATAATCAAATCTCTGCATACACTTATATTATTTTAGAAAAATTTAGAAGAAAAGAAAAATAAATGGATTCCGCATAAACTTGGAAAATAAATAACAAAAATATAACAGCCATGTTCTTGCTCATCTAGTTTAAAATAAGTGACATTTTCTATATAAAAATTATTGCGAGTGATTAAAAATAATGATTAAAAAAATTTTATATGACAATGCTGAAAAGTCTAAACGTGATTAAACCAACCATTAATATTGACTCCAATATCACATTTTCATGCCAAGAAAATTTTGTTATGTATTTAATGAGGTAAAGATTATGGTGTTGAAAAAACATAAATTGCTAAAAAAATTATATTGAATTCTAACTAGATTTATTGCAAAGCGTTTATAACAATAATAACTTATCGATTTTGATAATGCATTGAAATAATTGAGAGATACAGAGATACAGAATATATTAGCTAGAAAACTGAGAAGATCATTTTGCAGCATAATAACGTTCAATTACATATCAAAAGAGACAAAAAATATCATTTATGTTTTAGGTTGAAAAATTCTTTTATTATATAACTTATTCATTTATTAGATTTAGTCTAGTAAAATATTTCTGTTGACTTTTAAATTGTCTACATATAAGACGAAGAAATAAAAGAAGTTTTGAATTTTATCGATTCAAAATCGTCAAATTTTTTTTATGAGAATATTGATAATAGCATATGGATGAAAAAAAGCATAAAAAATAATGGAGATTATTTCGAATATTAAATTTGTATAACATTAAATTTGATTTTTTGTAAATAACTTTGAAATTTGTGAAAGAAAGCACAGAATTCATTCAAGCACTTAATATTAATGTATAAATATATAAAAATTACATAATAATAATATTATATAGAATATAAGTCTTTAAAACAAGAATATATTTTTTGAATTTAGAACCGATTTTTCTTCATTTGAAATAAAATTGGCATCCATTAAAATTTCTATTAAAGTAAAACTGATAAAGATATTCCATTATTTATAATAAATAATGTAAAATTGTTTAAGAAATTGTTTGTAAAAATTGTTTTATCTTGATATTTCCATGAAAAAATTAATTAAAATTATATAAGTAAGTTAAATACTCAATATGTCAAATACAAGATTCAAAATAAAACGCGATTGTTTATGTATATATTTCAATATATATAATCTCAATTTATAATATAATATATATAAAACATTTTATAATACAATATTTGTTTTAATGTTACTTCGGATCCTCTCTAGCAAATAATTAAAAATTTAAAATTTAAAACAGTTATTGATATGTCATATTAATCTTAATGCATGCATTTATTGCACTAAAAATATTTGCTTATCTATGATGCGTGTTGCATAATTAAAAAAGTCTACATTATTTTTCATTGTTATCGAGAAATTTATATCTTAATTGAATTATGTAATCAATTCATGTTTAGCAATGGATTGTTAATATGCAGAATGTTTTTTCTCGTAATAAGAGAATGTCATTATATACGTATGTTGGCTAACTCTGAATTTCTTTTTGATGAACTATATTTTCTATACACAAATGCATTATTATCGTCTTTAATTTAACAATTCTTGATAGATGGCTTGTATAAAACATTTTTTCCATTTTAATCCACTACTCTTCTTACCGAATCATTGCTTTTGAATTTGTTTAATTTCTTTCTATCTACTCTTGTAATATTTTATTTCTTTTTATAAGAAGTATCATCAGTTCCTAATAACCGGGGGTTTATAATATCACAATGGGCAGTTCATAGTTCGAGTTGAAAATATTTTCTTTAAAAACAGAAGCACTTTCTTTTTCATATGCAATGTTTCATTTTTTATATAAACGATCTTTCTTGAATAGGATATATGAAAAGATTGGGATCTTAGAATATCAAAAAAAATGTTATGGAAATGATGTTTCAGATAAAATTTGTAAAGCTTATTTAAAGCTTAAAAGATATATTTATTGATCTTATCAATTTGAATTAGAATAATATCACCAGGATTAAGACAAAGTCACATTTCTTGAATGAAATATTTTTATTATATATTTTTTTACTTTTTATTCCATATTCTTATCAGTCTCAAAAAGGAAGGATCTCCTTTCAGAAAAAAAACTATGACTTTATCCACATCATTTCGAAAAGCTTTTATAATAAGATGTCCAACTGATAAAAATAAAATTAGCGCATATTCAATGGAGGCAAGATCAGTGATTGATGAAGTTGAATGAAGATTAGTATTTGATCTAAACAATGGAGACAAGATTGGCGGATTTAATTATCAAAAACAAGATCGGTGATTAATTCCAAAAAGCCAACAGAAGCAAAATCAATAATTGATATAGCCAATAAAGGTAAGATCAACGAGTATATTCACATAAAATGTGACCAACAAAAGCAAAATCACAATAGTTATGAGGATATCAAAATAAAAACTGATTCTAAATCATAAATATAACACTTAACTTAGCAAAGACTGTTGATATTTAAGTATCATAATAATTGTTCAAATTATTTGCCTTTCATTGATAGCAATATGTTACTCGAACATTAAAAGATGACACGGCATTTTCAATATAACCATTAGAAATAAATGCTCGAGTAAGTCCTTAAGAATCCGATAGTGAAAATTATCTATTTAGTTTAGTTTAGCTTTGTTTACTATTTTACTATTACTATTTTATTACACTTACTTTATTATACTTTATTTCTTAGATAATCTCATAAAAATCAATTTGTGATTAATCAAATCCAGTTGATTTTCTATTCTTTATTCTAATTTTAAAAAGTGCTCGAATAACTATAAAATAATTACAAAAAGTTACATTCCTTGTAGTCTTGCATCATCCGTCATGAACGAACAATGTCTGTTCAAAATTCTCATTTACAAACATAATTATCACCGATTAGTAAAATATCTTGATAGAATGAAAATGAGGAACAAAATAGGTACCTGGAATGTGCGTACCCGCTGCAAATAAACTTACCAACGTAATTAAGGAAATGAAAAGACTACAAATTGACATAATAGGAATCAGCAAAACCAGATGGCTAAATAGCAAATTGTGCCATTGCAACGAGATCATATTCTACTTGGATACCGACGAACGTAAATCAGTGCCACGAAGTGGAATTCTTAATTAACGATTCGTTCAAAAAATATGTCAGAAACATAGTAATCAATTCAGAGAGAATAATAATATTTCAGCTGGCTAGAACACTAGTAAATATGAATCTGATCCAAGTCTATGCCCTTACAGCAAATAAATAGTATATCGACACTGCCCAATTATATGCTCAATTGCGTAATGTATTGCAGGCAACCAAGAGAAATGAAATTAACATAATACTTGGCGATTTCAATATCAAGGTTGGATGTGACACAGCCATAGGAGTAGTTGGAAAATACAGTCTTGGCGATAGAAATGATCAAAGAGACATGCTTATTCAATTCTGCTTGAAAGAGGATTATGTCATCTAAAACACATACGATCTCGTGCTACGTAGACTATATACGTGGAAATAATCACGAGATAACGGCTAACACATTGTCCATAATCAAATCGATTATATGTTAATAAACAAAAGATGTGTTAATAATCAAAGCAATATCAAAAGAATGGTCGCATGCATGCAGACATAGGATGAGATCATAATCGTCTGATAGAATCAGTCAAATTCGAAAGAAAACGGATTACAAACAAAAACAAGAGTAAAGCATACGTTATCTCCTTCCTAAGCGATACATGAAAGCGCGAAATACTGAAAGACGAATTGGACAAACACATTAGGTTCAATAACAACAATAATAAAAGTGTTGAAAACCAATAGCGAAAGGATTAAGGACAATATCTACAATTTGGAAAAATATTAGAATACAGAAAGAAAGTACCTAGGAAAGAATGGGTGACATTGGAAATTCTGACATGATAGAAGAAAGAAGATTCGTGAAAGGAAAGATACAGAATACCCATATACATATACCCATATACCCATATATCCATATACCCATATATCCATATACCCATATATCCATATACCCATATACACTGAAACATACGTCGCAAAATAAGAGCAGCAAAAAATATATGGCTGATAAGATAAGATAATATAGAGAAGCTGTATGCGAAACACGTTCCTTTTCATAAAAGCTAAAATACCTTCAGAAGAGCAAGCATCTCAAAAACTACTAAAAACAACAAGATCTTAACAGATCCCAAGTAAATTTGTAAAGTATGGGAGGAATATATCCAAGAACTTCGATACAGAACTTCGCTCGGAGATCTGGAGTAGTATTTCCAACAATGTATCTGATCCCCCAATAATGGAGTCAGCAGTGGTCTATGCACTTTTAGCATACAAAAACAGAAAAGCATCAGGAAAGGACAATATATACACGAAAATGCTTAGACTAGTGGACACTGGAAAGCTGCCAGTTATTTAACGCGATCTATGAGTCCCGCAGCATTCCGATGGATTGGCTAATCTCTACTTTCGCCACTATATCTAAATACAACGTTAAAACATGTGAGGAACATCGGTTTCAGCCTCATGAGTTGCATTCAAAATCTCTCTAAAAATAATTCATAGAAAAATATACGACAAATGCAAAAAAGTCAGGTAATACACAGTTTGATTTTAACAGTCTAGGTATGAGAGATGCACTATGTTGTATGCAACTATTCGTACAAAAATGCTATGAATTAAACCCCTCTATTTAAGTAAAATAGCAGCCAATAACATCGATCCATAAACAGGAGCTTCAACATGAGTTTTAAGTAATCATACATGAAATAAATAAATTGGTAATTTAATAAAAAAAGCCTTAAATATAATTAAAAAATCCCATTCCTCTAATTTATATAAATTAATAATAAATAAAATAAATTTAATCTTATTAAATTTAATATTTAAATTATAATCAATTATATCAATATAATTTCATAATATAACTTAATAAAGATAAACAAATAAATATTATATATATTAATAAATAACGAAAGAATGTATTTATATGCATTATCGATTATCAAAAAATATTTGATAACGACATGTTCTATTAACGCCTATCTTGCAAGAAACTGGCATTGATGAGAAGGCATTGATAACACATATATTATACTAGAATCAAATAGAAAATTCAAATTAAACCAGCAATATAAAGATTGCCAAAGGAATTCGTTAAAAATGCATACACTCATTATTCTTTATGTAGAGAAGATACATTTATGTAGAGAAGATATTTCAACTGGCACTTGAAGATCATACAACGGGAATAAAAGTAAATGGTATCCCTATTAGCAACTTGCAATACGCAGATGACATGATGAGAATACTAGCTGAGAACTTCCAAGAGCTACAAACTATCTTGAATGCCATCAACGAGATAGAGAAGGAATATGGTCTTAATATCAATGTGAACAAGACCAAGCTAATGATGGTCAGCCATCAACCACATAATAATGCAATTCTCTGCATATAGCTAATTGAAAGGACAAGTAAATTTAAATATCTGAGCTCCATACTTAATGACAAGTGGGATAGCGATAGAGAAATTAAATAAGAACGGCAATAGCAAAAGCCATTTTCGTCACATTTGACAGTGGCGAAGTAGTATATTGAAATATCTCTTGCGACAGGAAATGCCTCTGAGTCTCGAATTACATATTATCAGATGTTACATATACTGTTATATGCAGCAGAAACTTGGTAACTCAAGATTAAGTTCAACAAAACATTTAAATTTAACAGAATAGAAGCTTTTAAGATGTGGAGATTGAAACTCCTAAAAATCTCCTGGACAAGACATATGCACAATGAAGAGATATTTCTTCGTATCAATACACATCGATAGTTGTTGAATATAGTCAAATAACGGAAAAGATCGTATTTAGAACACATATTATGGGAGCCTACATACTCCTAAGAACCATTTTCATCGGAAAGATTGAGAAGAAAAAAGGATCAGGTTGCAGACAACATTTATGATTCCGCAATATCAGGAAGTAGTACGATATCCCAGATACTAATACTTTATTCGTACAGAAAAGGGCATGATTCGCATTGTACAAGAAACACATATACGTCTATATTGAGCGTATGATACTATAAGAAGAAGTAAAGTATCTGAGTAACTGTCAAATTGCTATCAATGAAAAATGAATTGTTATTTATTGAAACGTTATTTAAAATATGTAGACAAATATTTAAATTATTGCATATATGCCTTTAATATTCATTGAGAATTAATATCAGATCGGAATCTAATATCTTTGTTGATATAATAATTTAATTCAAAAGTTGCTTCTAGAAAATTATCGAAAGTTGGATTCAATCATTTGCCTCAGACGCTCGCAAAATTCAATACAGATTCAAAATCATCATCATTCAGTTCGTGCACAGGATAAATTTTGTACAAATGAAATCTAATTTGTTAAAATTAAAAATTTATACGTATTATAACGTATTTATACGATTGATGTTGCAATGTCTTATGAATAAAAAGGATTCTTTAGTTTGGATTTTTCATAAAGAATTGTGCAATGCGTTTTCTAAACTAATAGCTGTTATTGATTTTTCTGGAATCTTTTATGTTTTCAGTTTTTTCAAAGAGTCAATTAGATTTTGAAATGCCAGAGTTTTCATCAGAAAATTTTGAAAAGCTGTCTTATTTCATTGTAGAACATTTATTAATTATATTTTCGTCCTGATTAACGCATTAAAGAAAATATTCTTTTGTTTTAAAATAAATGCGATAATCACGATGGAAAATAATTAGGATGAATATTTTATAAATTCCGAACAATATGAATATATCCAAGAAAAGTTAATTTTTAAATGATAAATAATTAAAACAGGATTGAAAATATTCACAAAAAAGTTTCGAAATAAATGAAAGTATTTGAAGTATTCAAATTAAGAAAATAATTGATTTTCTAAATCAGTTTCTGAGCCAAAAAACTGAAGTTAAGACATTAAATAAAATAATGCGCGTCGAATTAAAAATATGATTAATATTTATTATAGATATATAAAATAAATATTTATGCATGTCAAGAACTTGATTAATAATATGCGTTGAATAAATAAGTTATGTAATGTTATCAACTTTTAAAAAGATTGTTAAAATAAAAAATACATCTGAATTCTTAGAAATAATCAATCTCTAATTTTTACTATGTTTTAAAGCGTGATCATTGATATCAAAATTATCTTTAAAGTATCAAAATCAATATTTACAGATATTAAAACATGATATCCTCAGATTTATTTACATGCTTTAGCAACATTTTCCGTTTATTGGAACTCACTTAATATACAGTTAAATATAATTTTTATATATAATCACTTTTATTTATAATCACTGAACAGATTCATTGCTTCTTTTACAACAAGATTATATTTATCATGAAATCATGACAATATGAAATTTTATAAATTTTAATACCAATTTTTTTTAAATATAAAAAAATGTAAATTTATTTGAAGCGTAAATATAATATTATGCTATCGAAAAGAAAAATGATTTATATACTCCTGATATTTTTTATTTATATTTGCGGCTGAAAAAAAGCTAGAGGGAAATATTCTCTCTAGCATTCTCATATTATCGCATTCTTTTTATACTATCTCTTTTTCAGAAAATTTACGAGAAAGTGATTCTATTTTACTATATATTATATATTATATATTATGAATTTTATAGAAGCTAAATGATTCATCAAATAATCGAGAGCGATTTATATCTGATGCAGTTTCTCCACGGATCGCGATATATGTCTGCATTATGCTATTTGCATTTAGACTCATGTATTGATTAATCACTCTTGCTATGCATATTTTTAGTCGTGATAACTAAAATTATACAAAGACTGTAATAGTTCCATATTGTGGTCGCTCTTAAATATATTAAGTATAATAGAGAGCAAAATAAACAAATGTATCTAAAGAATAATTATTGAACAAAAGAATTACAATATACGAAACTCAGAAACTCAAAAATGTATGTATGTCATATTAATAGATATTTTTCATTTCTTTCAAATAATTTAATTAATACAATTATATTTAAAAATCTTATATATATCTTTTATATATATATATATATATATATATATATATATATATCTTAGTTATATCTTATATAACAAGACTATTTACACTTTTATTTTTGAATTTTTTATATAATTATAATGACTTCGGAATAGATAACTCCAAAAGAGTTTATAATTCGTCAACTAAAGAAATGCCGAACGAAAAGTTTCCTAACTTTTTATTGCCGCAATGATATTGTAACATTTATCGCAGAATGCATAAACACTCCAAAAATTCCGAAACTTTTTTTATTTTATGATCCACTTGACATATCACCAAACTTAAACGAAAGTCCTAAATAACGATCAAATTAATTATACAAAATAACTTAAGATACAATCTCCATTTGCATAGGCCTCATCTGCATTCCAGATTCATCCTCAAGAAGAATACGTACAACTCATCTCAGCATCATTGTAAGCAGTGCAACCATTATGAGCATTGCATGCAGTTATTATTCGTTAAAACAATATTAAATTATGTCGATTCGAACTCTTATCGAGTTACATAAAGCCATGCATCATCTTCTTTTCGGGATAAGCTCAGCATTTAATTCGATTCGCATCACTTTGTATGAAATACAATCACATAATACGGCCTCAATTCCGAATTTATAACGAATTGAATTATAAACTAACATTAGAATATATGTAAGATAGAAGAAAAGAAGAATTAGCGGTGGTAGCACATATGAAAAACTTGTAATCGGCGAAGCTGATTTGCGAACGCGCGTATTTGGACACATCGCGTCCAAAACAAAGGATAACCATGGAAAAACACCGTAGTTGCTCGGGACGATGCGATTCGTCTAGACTGTATGGTAATATATAACGATTGGCCGACAAGTCTGGAATGTAGTACTGTATTTGGGTATATAAAGGACGATGGCAACAGGAATGAGACAAAATGTATGACAGAGTATGCGATAGAGTAACAGATAGAGAGTATGAGAACAGAGCGTAGTAGTCGAGTACTATAGAATCGCGAACGGCGAAACCTGTCAGCTAGTTTATCGAGTGATATCCTTGTGTTGTATCTTTGTAGAGAAAAATAAAGAGTCTTTTTACTTGTTTTTTCATCAATCTGAGGCATCGAATACCCATAATATCTAACAATTACATCGAAGATAAATATATCCTATATATATTTATGTATATTTGCTTTATTAAATACATCTTTTCTTGAATTTTATTTTTTTAATGTCTCCAGTCCGATTATTTTGAATATTTCAAAAAAATTTTTAATAATCACAAGTTTATGCCTCAATTAATAATTAATTATTAATAATTAATTACGTTAATCAACATCAACATCAGATACACCAGATAATAATTTAGAGGTGAGTATTAGCAACTGAATCTCTGATAAGTAAAGTAGTCCAATTTACCTGACGTTTCCATCACGAAATACCTATGGATTATCCTTGAGAAGAAAACATGATTCATTAATATCAGAAAGCAGTAATCGCGTCTCACACCATCATCTGAGTATTGCCTTTGAATATTGTAGTTGAGATAAATCGGATCATAATAATATACTTTCGAATGAATAATTTCAGATCTATCGTTATTAGAGATACATTAAAGATAGCAGTACTATTTATGTATTTATTAATATATTTATTTTATATTCATATTACGAAATCGATATTGTATAATAGAAAAATTTAGTTCCAATCCCGAAATTTACAAATCTTAAAATTTGAAAAAAAGATATTAATCATTCATTACATGATGATTAAAGACTAAATAATTCAATTCAACAATTTGACTTATGATGTTTTAGATGTTAAGTTAAGTGTCAAAATATTTATTTATTCAATTTCATTATTTTTTTTCAACCTAGATTTAAAATAAGTTACAAAAGTTTTTATGATATTTTCTACGACACTGATATTTTCTAATTTATCTATTAAATAAATTTTAAATATAAAGTATACAATTTTCATATTTCTGTATTAAAATTCATATTTTCAAATAGATTATTATAATTATATCTTTCTTAAAGATTTATTAAATATTATTATAGAAAACATAGATGTACAAACCATTATATAATCAGTATTTAATTAAAAAATTGACTTTAAAAAATTGACACGCGCGCGCGCGCGCGCGCACACACACACATACACATACATACATATCAAATAAAAAAATATCCTTTTTATATTTGATTATATATCAATTCAATCTTTTTATGAAATATTCTTATGATATTATCCTTCATGTATTGTGACTTGCAGTTTCATGAGTACACATATATACATATATATATGCATATATATATATATATATATATGTATACACATGCATATATATATATATATATACATAATAAAAATAAAATTTTAAAAATATATATAATTTATATAATTATATTATTCCTTTTTCTTACAATAACTACGCAATATTAAGTTGATATCAATTAACTAATACATACTCATCATTTTGATATCATATATTTTACATCGATAAAATATCCATTTTCTTAAATTTTCTTAAATTAAATTTTCAAAGTTTCATGTTATGTTTTAAATGTATTATTTACATTCATCATGATATTAGGATAATATTATCATGAAAATATTATAATTATCATAACTTATTAACTATATTAATGTTATTAAATATTAATGAAAACATACCAAGATCTTTACCAGGTCCAAATAATACCCAACTATCAGATGAAGCAAGAATACCGTGCTGAATAAACACAACTTTATTTTTCCCTTTGTTCTTCGACGATGGACTTCCAGATATTCTATGTATTACTAAATTGTAACCATCTTTCGTTGTAACATTGTGTTCTTCAGCAGAATAACCATATTGCTCTACCAGACCAATCTATTATAAAAAATAACATATGTAATATTATATTATGAATTATATAATTCTGATTTATCTGAAATATTTACAAAAACTTTATATTAATTAAGAATATCAAGAAAATATTTATTTAGCTTTATATAAAAATTAATGAAAATTAAAATTTTATATTAAAATTTACGATAGAAATAGAAATACCTTCCGTTTTGTTCTTAAAAATAATCAGATATCTGAATTATATCAAATTAAAACTTTTGCAGCTTCCAATAAAGTATATAAGAAAAGTGATCGATATAAATTTTTAATTATATAATTAATATAAATTAAAATTCTTCTGCACAGAATATTTGATTTTTAATTTATATTTAACTTTATATTTATCTTTCGAATTTTTCTAAATCTACTAAGCGCTCGATCTAGTGTTCAGTTTAATCTGTCCAAGTTAATTATATAAAATGATTCAAACAAAAAAATCAAAATAGCAAAATAAATTTGTTCTTAAACAATTTCAAGTTGTATTACACAAATTTAAACTTTTATAGATGATGAGAAGCCTTGGAGAATTCCAAGTTCTTTTAATAGTAATCCCATACAAAAATATCATATAATAAAATTCAAAAGAACAAATCCAATGATCTATCATATATCCATAATTTTAAAAATTATGAGCGCGATAAATTTTTGGATATTACCTCCATTGGATATATAAAGATACTGATATCTATTTAATCAACCTATCTATGCATATAATTGGGAAATTAATAAATTTAGATGAAAACTAAAAGAAAATTCTTTAATAGGATTTTGTTGATATGATTTTCACATACCTCCATTGAATTTCGACTGGGGAAAGAGAATCGAAGTCTCCTAAATAAAAATAATTGATAAGCAATCGATAAGAATTGAAAAGGCAAACCTAAGCAATTTATGATTTTAGAAACCGTGAATAATCATAAATTTGTTTTGAAAATTATGGCCGTAATAAATTTTTGAAAATTGCTTTTAAAGACTATTAATATCTGCTTAATTAATTTAATCGGATAATCGTAACTCATAAACACAAGATCAAGAACAAGGTCTTGACACTTACTAACAAATCACAAATAATAACGCATGAGACGAAAGGAGTATTCTAAGAATGTAACTCGCATATTATCCTGTTTATTATTACTTATTATTACTTTATACTTATTGCTAAATAATATAATCATAATACAATCATATTCTAGGACAGTTCGCATATTATCACGATATGCAACATGCATCATATAATTGCTAATCTTAATTATTTAATAATATATCTTAATTATTGGGAAGCTCGTAAAATTATGAAGAATTTTTCTATTTCTTCTGCTTTTCAATTTAATTCAATCTATTTTACTTTCACTCAAGTATTAATTATTACCAAATATTACAGGTATCAAATGTTATCATCACTATATATCAAATATTAACGTTATATTATCGCTATAATAAAATTTTTTAAATAATTTTGTTTTCACCATTTTACTTGAAAGTGATAATGCTTATAGTAATTAAAAAGATGTTACAATATATATAAAGATAATATCTCCTATTTTCAATTTTAATTTTGGATTCATATAATTATAGTATATTAACAATAATAAAAAATGATTAATAAATTTAAACAACGAAAATGATTATTAAAATATCAATTGATAAATATCGATAATAAAAGCATATTAATATGTTCCCAATTAATAAACACGCAGCAAATAAATTAAACCTTATAATATTAGCAATACTAATAATTGCATAATCTATATTATCTATATTATTTTAGATCTATATTTTTATTATCTACATTTTACTTATGTAAGTATTTTAAATTAAATCTTTATTATCGAGATGACTAATTCTTTATTTTTAAGATAAATGCTATTGTAAATTATAATTGTAGATTATAACTCGTTGTATTATTTATATTTTATAGTTAGTTATTATGTTATTATTTTTTAGTAAGTAACTAGCGATTGTATATTCTAATGGCGTTAATGACGTTATTTGCACACAGCATTTAATGTTTCGGTTTAATGTTCAGATTAGCAAATGAATTTGGCTTTATGGCGTGCATGTACAAATTATATTATGTTGATATTGCTACAAAAGGATTGATTAGATTTCATCATATATAATTTTGATCAATGAAATATATTTCAGTACAAAAAGAAGAACGGTTTTCAGTTATTTTCAGATTCTGATTCTTAAGTATCTGATTTCCCTGGTTTCTGATGCAAAGATAGAACTATAAATTAAGAGAAGTCAGCAGGAAATCCGTTCTTTATATTTGTGCATTTTTAATAAAATCCCGTATTGTGAAATCAATTGTGCAACAGTTTAAATGCGAGTTGTGCAAACTACAAAAATACGCATTCAGTTTCAATATTATATATCATATGTTTCTGGCTTCTAATCTACTAATATTGCTATAATAAGATCTTCTTAATAATAGAATAAGATTTTTAATAATATACTCTGAAATCCGAATAAGATTCAAGCTGACACTTTACAATAATTTATTTCACAATTAAGAGATTTTTCCTTCAGCGCTATCTATACTTCTTATATTGCTATTTGTATTATCAGCGTTATAATTGAACAATATGAAAATTATAAAACATAAGATTTTATTCATTCTATTTAGAAGATATATTTCTTCAAGACATATTGACATTGTTATTTTTTAATACGTTAATTGTATCTATAAACAAGCAACGCACATTATAAAGTATCAAATAGCCAGATTAATTCCTTTACATCTTATGCAAATAAATCATTCTAATTATTAATAATTTTCTAGTCACTAAGCACTCTATAATACGAAAAATATTAATAATCTTCTGTTCAATAGTATTAATATAAAATAATTTATTAAAAAATTTTAGTTAAATAAGATTTTATTATACTTACAAAATCCAATACCGTTGCATCACTTGTAGTTTCACTGATTTTTTCTAACTTTTTTACTTTTATTAAATTTGGATCTTTTGGAAAAAAAAAATTCATCAAATTATTTTGTAAAATTGACATATTTTGCCATTGAGATTCTCCTTCAAAGAATCTCATAATGATTATGAACCCAAAAACAAATTTAATAACCAATGCCATTATAATTTATTTATAATTCTGAATTATGAAATTGATTATTAGAAAGCCTAAGTTGTTTGCATATTACTTCGAATACTTTTTGTATTTATAAATTTGTCTTCCCATACAGCCTGCAATGAAAAACGATTATGATAAATATTTATTTCTAATTTTTTTTTAAATAATTATATAATATTATTTAATATTATTTAACTTAAATTTAGATTTTTATGAAGTAATTATTGAAGAATAAATTTTTAAGTTACTCCTAATTTACAAATTATTATAATTAGCATATGTTCTAGTTTTTAAATTTACTATGCAGAATAGAGTAATTAAAACTATTTCGATAATATCATTATGAAAATTGATTTAAATAAATATTAGGTAATTTGAAACAGACTGCTCAATGCAATATTTAATTATATTGCATCGTATTATAATTCAACTTCTTTGATCATGTATATTTTTCAAGTTTTCAAAATCATTTCCAATTTTTTAAATTAGAATTAAATTTTGTTTTTCAAAAAAAGATAAGATTTTTAATTCAGATTTGTATTAAATAAACCATGTAATTTTAAAATGAGTATCCGATTTATTATATCGGTTTAATGTATGTACTTATATTATAATTCATTAATTTCATTAATTTTTAATTAATATTAGTTAATATAACTATAATATTTATGATTAGTAAAGATATCTTTATTATTTTCTATTTATAAAAAAAACGTTTATGAATATCTTTGAGGTAAAAGATATTCAAAATATCATCCTAAAATCTCGATATATATCTCTATTTTTACTTAAAATTTTTTTGGATTTTAGATATAAATGGATAGAATAATGATAAAGATTAAATAAATAATAATATATATTAACATGAAAATTATTATTATATTTTCTTGTTATGAATATCTTATCATTATAATTATAATAGCATTATAATAGCCTATAGTTTATTATTAGTTATTTCGATAATGAACACGATATCAGAAATATAAAACTTCAATATTGTATTTATCATATTAAATATTATACAACGATAACGACAATAATCACATAAATTTTGATAGACAGATATTTATGTTAAAAGTGTTTAAAAAACTTTTATCACAGATCATACAACGCAATATATAAATAATACACAATTTTCATATGCAGATAATATAATGCCGTAGATCGATAAATGTCGATAAATCTTTAACAGTGAGGCATAAAAATAAAATATATAAAATCTTTCCACTTCAATATGTTTCTAAAATATAATTTATTTTAAGAAAAATTAAACAAGAAACAAAATGGATTATAGATATGAAACTGAATTATAGCATATAATACTTATTTAATTAAAATTTAATATATATAAATATAAATAAATAATAAATTATAATATAATAAATGAATATATATATATTAATATAATTTAATTATAATAATTTATAAATTAATATATAGAGTAGATATCAATATCAAAAATTGCGAAATCCTTAGTGAAAATATCAGCAATTATTTTCTTTAAGTATAAAGAACTTCTTCCTCTTCATTTTTTGAAGGATTAACATAATCAACTATCACTTCTTTATATAAATTCATAAAAGTTTCAGAGATTTGCAATCACATATTCGAAACATTTTATATATTCGAAAGATGTATGCTTTTTTACTTATTTCTTTTTTATTATCATCAATTTCGATCTTTATTTACACATTTATTCAAAATCGCACATTTTGAAATATTTTTATAATATTCTGTTAATTTTCCTGTTATCCTTTTTTTCTCAGAAAATCACAATTTTGACTCATTCATATATACATGTAATTGTTTTGAAATTTCTTTAAAAAAGTGTTACAAAATATTTGTTATAACATAATTTCTTATAATAATTATTATAATCTTATTATAATAATCGATTATTGATGATTTCAAATGTTATCTTTTATTAAAGATGACTTTGCGATTCATGAGTTCTTTTCATTTCTCTCTGTTTCTGTTTTATTCTATCTCAATAATACTAGAATCTTTCTATTGTTTATACTGCTTTCTTATTGTTAAATATGATATATCTGTTTTTTTTATTTAAATTGTTTATATAATTTATTGGTTCTGATTCATTTTCTTTTGTATATACTAAAAGAATTTTTTCCTGCTGTTCTATTTCTTCCTAAACTATTTATACATAATTATAATAAATAAATATATTGTTATATATTATCAAAATTATCTTAAATTTCGTTCATTCTCTCTTTTTATTGATTTATTCTTTTTGCTGTTTTCTAATTATTAATTGATTGTTTTATTAACTGACTCTTTGCACTGAATATATATATATATATATGCTGAATATATATATATATATATATATATATATATATATATATATATCCAGAATAGCAGAAGAAATATATATATATATTCCTATCCCTTTATTAATTATTAATAAGTTATAAAGTATAAGTTATAAATCTAAGTTATAATATCTAACTTATAAATTAATATCTAAATAATAAATTTCCACATCTCTATTTAAAAAATTTTTGTCTATTTTCTATTTTAGCACTTCATAATAATCTCTGCACTATTTGTTCTTGCTAAAAACTTGAAACAATAAAATAGTAAATTATTGCACTTTCAGTTGTATTACTGAAAATGGAAACATTATATAATGGCTAATTACTCGCAAAGAACTTCAAATTTTCTAAATTGCAGCAAGTTAAGTTAAAAATAATAAAGCCTTTGTTATAATAATGAAATCTATTTTATTATATTATACAAAGATATATAAATATAATCTGTAAACGCTGAAGTATAATGATTGTAAAATTATAATGTTAATAGAAATGTTGAAGTATTTAATAAAATCTTTTGATAACAGATACAGATTTTTCAGAAAATGAAAAAAGTGATTTATTATTAATAACTTAATGATAAATGAAAAACATTTATATATAAATAACAGAAATTATATTGAATATATTATACTATTATATATAGACGAAGACTTTCAAATGAATATATGATAAGTTATATTCATTTTGACTTACGAAAAACTAATTTTCCATTTCTTTAAATTCTGTCATCTCATCTATACGATTGTTTTGCAATTTTATAAGCTGCAGTAATAAAAGTAATGAATAATGTAAATGTGTGACATCATATAGATGAGAAAATATATTAGAAATGTATCATGATATGTAAACAACATTTTATATGCCAGTTATATTTTTCTTTCCATCCATATCCTCATCTTCTTCTTTTTATAATGCCATATGTTCAATATAGCGTGTAGACATACATATGTTTTATGACAATGTGAATCGTATCCTCTTCTGCATCTGAATATAATATCAGGCAACGTCTGGGATCAATCATACCAATTCCTGATATTGTGAAGCCATGAATTGTCTGCGAACTGGTCCTCTTTTCCTCAATCTTTCCGGTGAGAATAGTTTTTAGAATGATGTTTCTGGGACCGCCATGTGTTCCAAGTATGAAGTTTTCCATTATTTAATTACATTCAACAACTGTCGATGTGTGTTGGCAGAGAGTAATACCTCTTCATTAGGTATGTGTCTTGTCTAGGAGATTCTTAATAATCTTCGTAATCTCCACATTACAAAAGCCTTTATTCTGTTGAGGATTTAATTTTGAGTGAGCAAGTTTCTGCCTCGGATAACAATATTAGTCATATATTTGATAACATATTCTGAGACTCAAAGATACTTCCTGACGTAAGAGATACTTATGAAATTTGGGAAAGGTGATATTAGCCATTGTTATTCTTATTTTAACTTTCTTATCGCTATTCCACTTATGATTAATGTGGAGTTTAGATATTTAAATTTACTCGTCCTTTCAATATAGTGAACTGCATCATTCTGTGACTAGCAGCTGACTATCATTAGCTTGATCTTATTCATATTCCTTTCCTATTTCATTGATGGCACTCAAGATAGATTGTACCTCCTAGATATTCTCAGAATCATTGCATCATCAGCATAATGCAGATTGTTAATAGAGATGCTATTTATTTTGATTCCTGTTGTGAAATGGTTTTCAAGTGCCAGCTGGAATATCTTTTCCACGTAAATTTTAAATAGAAGTGAGCATATACATCCTTAGCAAATTCCTTTGGCAATTCTTATATTGCTGGTTTGAAATGTGGTCTGAATCTTGTTGTTTGGTTCCAGTTTATATATTATTCCGCTGTTCTTTTCATCAATACCAATCTCGGCATTAATAAATCATATCATATGTTATTCATTTATGCTTTTTGATAAAGCATAAATCCATAAAGTACATTCTTTCGTTGGTATTATTTTTATATGAGTTGCATACAATGCAGTGCCTCTCTCGTGTCTAGACTGTTCTTGAAACCAAACTGCATATCATCTGATTTTTTCTCGCATTTGTATATATTGCATATATATTTGCATATATATTCTCTTATAGATTATTTTCAGAAAGTGAGTGCAGCACATGAGATTGATAAACCGATATTCTTCACATGTTTTAGCGTTGTATTTCTTAGCGATGATGATATAGCGACAAAGCTAAAGCCAATCCACCGGAATGTTGCTAGAGTCATAGATCGCGTTAAACAACTAGCAGAGTCTTTTAATATAGCATACTAGTCTGAGCACTTGCCTCCTCCTGGTGCCTTTCCATTTTTAAGTGCCAAAAGTGCATAGACTTCTGATTCCATTATTAGAGGGCCAGATGCATCGTTAGAAATATTACTTGGAGGCTCCGAGTGTATATCGAATATATTCCTTTCATATTCTACAGATTTCCTCGGGATCTATTAAGATCTTGTTGTTCTTAGTAGGTTTTGAGATGCTTGCTCTTCTGAAGGTGATAATAATTTTGTTTAGCTTCTTATGGAAGTAGAAGGTATTGTGCTTTGCACCTCTCCGGCTTCTTATATTGTCTTATCAACCATACATTTTTTGCTGCTCTTACTTTGCGTGTGTTTCTGTGTATACGGTATTCGGTGTATTCAGGTATATTTCTGTATGTTTCCTTTCATCCTTCCCTTCAACCTTCTTTTTTTCATCATGTCAAGAATTTCCGATATTATCTATTCTTTCCTTGGTACTTTCTTTTTGTATCCTAATATCTTTTCAACGGCATTGTGGATATTATTCTCGATGTTCCGCCATTGATTCTCTATTCTTTGTTGTTGTTCTTATTGAACCTAATGTGTTTGTCGAGTTCGTCTTTCAGCATTTCGTGCTTTCATGTATCGCTTAGGAAGAAGATAATGTATGCTTTGCTCTTATTTTTGCTTGTAACCCGTTTTCCTCCGAATTTGACTGTTTCTATCAGAGGATTATGACCTTATATCTGCACGCATATGACTACTCTTTTGATGCTGCTTTGATGTCTTTTATTTATTAACATAATCAATTTAATTTCGAATGTGTTGGCTGTTATCGCGTAGCGATTTCCACATATATAGTTTACATGGTGGAAGATCATAGTATATGTTTTTGATGACACATTCTTGTTCCAAGCAGAATTGAAGGAGTATATTCCCTCAATCATTCTTATCGCCAAAATCATATTTTCTAACTACTTCTTCGGTCACAATCTTGGCATTGAAATCACCAAGAATTATATTAATTTCGTTTTTCTTGATTGTTCGTATTGCTTGGTTGGTCCTAAAATTAGACAGCATCGTTATCCTGCTTGTTTGTCATAGGGGTATAGATTTGGATTAGATTTATGTTTATAGCCAGCTGAAGTATTATTATTTTTTTCAAGTAAACTAGTACATTTTTGACATATTTTTTAAATGAATCTTTAATCAAAAATCCTACTCCTGATGATTCATGTTTGATTTGTCGGCGTCTGAGTAGTAGAATGTCATTTTATTGTGAGGGCATGATCCACTATTTGTCCATCTGGTTTTGTTGAATCCCTGTATATCGACTTGTAATCTTATTATTTCTTTAACTGCATTGGCAAGTTTGCACGCATTAAGGTACGTACGTTTCAAGTTCCAAATTTGTTTCTTTTATCATATCAAGCCAGGAGATTCTTCGCATCTTCTGGTGCGAATTTATCGTTTGCCCAAGAAGCCATTTTTTAGGTTTTTCTACCATAGTAAAGTTTTTTTTATTGTGCTGGGGAAGTATAATTTTGCTTGTTATAATCATTGTAGGTTTTACTTTCAATAATGCTGGAAGATGCCATTTCCTTCATCCCAGACGTCAAAATTATGCCGCTCGTATTAGATATTTTTTAGAATGCTAGTGATCTGTCTTAGTGACTAATCTCCAGGCTGGAGAACATAATGATGTCTTCTTGGCTCCAATATGGTTTGCATGTTAGAAGAGAAAAATCGAGTATATTCGATCGCGGAAATTAAGAAGGTAGAATAATACTGAGTATTACGAGATATTACAATAATACTAAGGATCGAATCTGGATCTTTCGATTATCAGGCAATCGCTCTCATCTCTTCGCTATTCACTTCTTTTTATCTATTCCTTTCAAAATAATTTAAATTCATAAATATCATCTGTATAATATCATTAAAATAATTTAAATTTATAAATATCATCTGTATAAATTAGTCTGCAAAATCTCATTCATTTACCTAAAATATCATACAAAATCATAATCATAAATATGTTGCATTTCCGTTCCTACAAAGTAGAGACATCTATGGACGTTTAAATCTGATTTCTCCGCCAAATCTTTCAAAATGTAGGACAAAATCTTTATGAAGAAGATGCTGTTCGAATTTTTTGTTAATAATCGCGTCGCCATCTCTTAAATCACAATTGTTAGTTTTGAAATGCGTTAGTTTGAAAGGCGGCTCATCTTCCGATATGGATAGATTAAGTAACTCGAGGAAAAAAGCGCCAAATATGGTATCGTATACATGATCAAAGCTATCAATATCCTAATAATAATTGTAATATCCATGATACTGCACAAATCTTTCAGAGTCAAACTGTGATGTCTAACATATTTTACAAATCCATGACTCTTCAGCCGTAACCGCACTTCGCGGATTCATGAAATTTCAATTATCGTTATTTGTCGCTTTATTTTATCTTCTAAGAACCTTCTAAGACCTAAGAAGATAGGATGAGAAAATCGGATGTAAGTTATAAATAATCACGTTTCAAATAGAAATATTATGTTTTCAGAGTGGGGATAAACAAAACACGGGATGTTAGCACATTGCGACTTCTCTTGTTTATCAAAGGACAATAAGGGCCAACATTACATTACAAAAGGGCAAGTGGGGTCTTTGTTAGAACTATTCAATTCTAGTGCTCAATCCTAGTTTAACTCAACTCTTTCGTCTAGCTTACATAACGAAAGCAATTACGCGATAACAAAGTATTGCTTATAACGATTACAATAATAAAATAACAGAAGTTCAACATCAAATATTCAATTTTCTCTAATGTCCACATCCGAATATCCATTCATATTTAATTAATTTGGCAGTCTCCAACCGGTATGACCGGCATGACCGAAGAGAACACGACATTTCCTTCAAGCCGGATCTATAGTATAGAGAATATTCCGATTTTCGGATACTTAGATCCTCGGATCTTGGATAGTTAGATTCATGTAAGTTGAGTCCTTTATCTCTGAGACTGTTCAAAACGATTCGAGATAAACCCACGATATAGTAAGTGAATTATAAATCATAAAAGCGCAATACAGTGCGCGAGTCATAGCGATTAGTATTGCCCAGTTCGAGTCTCAAAGTTTTAGAAGTTCGGGCCGCGAGCTTTAAGATTCTGCTCTCTGCAAGCCTGCGTCGTTCCGTTCTTATGTGCAATGCGTCTGCGAGCGTGATACTCCACTCAACATATATCTTTACACTACTGTCATTAGCGCATTGAAGATTCAAATATATTTTCTAATGAAATGAAGGCACTGATAAGTAAACAGATGAAAATCATTGAATTCATTGAAAAATTTTGAGAAAATATCCAAAAGATGGTCAAGATAAGCTCATATACTTTTATCTAACAACACGTCTGTTGGAATCGTTCCCGGGAACGACTTCTCAAGATTGATGAATATCTGAATACGAGGATATTGAATTCATTAATTATAGCACACAGGATATCCTTGACTCCTCAAATAGAGAAATATTATACCTCAGCTAATGAAAGCTCTGTGAGATTTTAATCTGTAAATACTTCTTATAGCAAATCTTATAGCATATCTTTTGATACAGCTCCAAACGCTAAGACTAGTCGCGAAGATTATGAAGACTCAAGACTGCCCAACCCCCTCATTACATTTGATGGTGATCGAACCAAATAAGACGACTTCAAGGATCTATTTAAGTCGCTAGTGCATGACGTAGATCGAAGAGTATCAATTCGATATTAAACATTTTCGAATAACTTGCATTTCCCGATATGAATGACTATGAAGCCCTAAACACATATTCATTCATGCGGTGATCAGAACGCTTAATGAGGACATTATCGAACACTAGAAATCCTCATGTGAAAACGTGAGGACGTAGGAAATTCCTACATTTAAGGAATTAAAGACATTCTTAAAGACATTGAATCGAACCATAGCTCTAGACTCGAAAAAATTAGCGGACTCGATCATTAAAATCATGCTCCACTTATGACACTAAAAAAAAGCGAGCCAGACATCGGTTAGAGCTCTCGGCGTTACTAATATTCCGACTAAGATTTACAGTTACATTATTAATACTAATAAGAGATCTCAGTATTCGCTATGCAATGAAAACCACGCACTTCGCGTGTGTAGTAGACTTCAAGATTTTTCGATTGAACAAAAGCAAGAATAAGTAAATCGGAAGCTTGTTATAACTGCCTTGGCGATCAGATTCTCGAAGAATGGTTGCCCTTGGCGTAGCTCAAAATATTCTTGAGCTGCGAACAACTTCAATCTGGACCGTCAAAAAAGAGCCCACCAAACAACTACTGCTTTTGCATATAGCGAGAATTTTCAAGCTTCCAATATTTTTTGCATATATTATTTTCATTTACATATGAAATATATGAACATTGCAGCGAAATACAATGTATAAAACATATTGTTACATGAAAAAAATTCTCATTTTTGTTGCAGACTGAACGGTGTCCATGATTATTGCAATCAAGATATTGTTGCAGAATCTCTGGAAAGCAGAGTTGAAGTGGGACAAAACACCCTCTGAACTGTTGCGCTTCCGATAGCTATATCTGGCAGCAAACATACCAGAGTTCATCAATTTATAGATGTCCTGATGGACGGAAATTCAGAATAAGAAGGAACTCCATGTATTCTCCGATTTTTCTTTCTTTTCTTCAGCAAAAAAACATATGCAGCAGCCATTTATTTGAGAAGAATTGAACCATCTAGTGAGTGGATCTTCATTACTAGTAGCTAAGACAATCGCAGCTTTAAAGCTGATATTTATTCCGCGATTTGAATTGTATGGTACACTTTTGGTTGCATATCTGCTTCGAAGAATTACAAACAGCTTACATTTTGCAGAAGACACATTCTATGCGTGGAGTGACATTAGCGTAGTCTTATCTTGGATAAAGGCTCACCCATCTCGATGGGAGCCGTTTGTTGCCAATCGAATGGCGACAAGATTTAATCCCAGCAAACTGTTAGCATTATGTAGTTACAATCTCAAGCAGACTTTGTCACACGAGATGTGTCAGTCAACGAACTCAATAAAAACTGTGATAACAAAGCCATCATGGATGGAAGCTTCCTGTGACGCCTGAAAATCCGATTCATTCGAATGTCATAGAAGAACACCATGTGTATGCTACTCTAGTCAGCCAAATCGTCAATAACGACTTGCTACATTGGTTTTCTTCGTTTAATCATCTAATTCAAGAAATAGCACTATGTGTCGGATGGTTATGTGGAGTACATCAATGAAGGACAAATGTGCTCTCCAGAAACTGCGACATTGTACCTTATGATGGCTCAACATTGTTCAACGATAGGATTTTGCGGAGAAATAACATTCATACGCGGATTGCAAGTGTCACCGCGCTCTCGACTCTCAGTTTTGCGATCATTCATATTAGCAGATGAATTGATCAGAATTGGCAACCGATTTGCTAACGCGCGGTTGTACTTTTCAGAAAAGCCCGGTCCTGCTAGCAAAAAATAGTCATTTATCATTGCTATTTGTATGTGAAGCGCACACACTCGCACTATATGATGAACCGCAACTGAACTAGAGCGTGTTGTCTTGACATTACTGGATAGTACATCCAAATTCTCTTATAAGATCAGAAATATCAAACAATATGTACAATTAAATTCAGAGAAGTCATAGCTCAATAGCAAATTACCGGACCATTTATCGAAGAATCGTGTCCAAGCAGCGAAACGCTTTTAGTCTTCAAGAATAGATTATGCTGAACCAATCGAGATCCGCGCACCTAAGGAATATAAATTCCACAAAGCCTATATCTGCCTACTTATTTGTTGTCAACGAAGGCAGTCCATTTGGAGACTATCTCGGATCTTTCTAAAACTTTTATAGCAACGCTCGATCGATTCATCATACGACGAAGATTCTATGCATACATAAGAAGTGACAACGGAATCAACTTTAGGAAAGCCAAACGAGAATTGTGAAGCATATTCTATTCGGACTTTCTTAAGAACTGCCGTTCTGAGCTAGATGAAAGGTATATAAAGTGATCTTTTTACTCCCTCTGCTTCTCATTTAGGAAACTGATAGCAAATCGATCACGTATCTATATCTGTGATCAGAGATCAAATTCTAACATATAAAGAACTGACGATGCTTTTATGCAAGATAGAAACGTATCTCAACTTAAGGCCACTGTGTACACAATCCGTCGGATCTTTCCACCATTACATCAGACCATTTTTTGATCGGTGAACCTCCGATCAGCATTCCGGCACTTGTTGAGTCCGAAAAGGAGCCACCAAAGAGATACGTAATGCATTTTCGATCAGTTAATAATATATGTAACCATTTCTGATGCAAGTAGTCGCGCGGATATCTCTATCATCTTAATAGCTAAACAAATGGTATAAGCGCTCAACGAATATAGCTATCTTAGTTCTAATAAAAAACGATCTGCTATCTACCACCACCTGAATCTTGGAGAGAATCGTCCAAATATATCCAGGTAATGACAGCTTGGTGGTAATAATGAAAACAATTAACTCGCTGCTCCGCAGAACGCTTTACAAAATTTGGCTAGTTTTGGTTCAATCATCGGAAGAAGAAAGCAATGAGACTCAATGATGGAGGAAGAATCATAGGGGGTATGGCATTACACATTTCATCACTACGGACAAGGCAGGCAGGATATTTGGACTTTTGATAGCATTTTCATAATCGTGCCATCATCCCGTAACTCGAAATTGTTATTTTTGAAATGCGATAAGAATGCGAATCATCTGCTGATCCGGGTGGACTGAATAACTCGGAGAGGAAGAACACTAAACATGGTATCGTGTACATGACCAAAACTATCAATATCTTAGCAATGATTATAACGTTTGTGACACTGCACCTTTCAGAGTCGAACTGTAATGTCCATCATACTTCACGGATCCATGAAACTTCAATTATCATTATTTGTCGCTTTATTTTATAACTCTGTAGGATATAAGACTCTAAAAATATAAGACAAATCAGATGCAACTTATAAATAACCACGTGTTTCAAATAGCTGAAATATTATGTTCTTAAAGTACGGATAAACAAAACACGGAATGTTAATATATCATGGCTTCTCTTGTTTATGACAAAGGACCACAAAGGCCAACAGATTTTAAATGGACAAGTAAGATCTTTGTCAGAGCAGTTCAATTTTACCTTAATAGTAAAATAACAGAAGCTCGGATATTCAACTTCCCCTAATATCTCCATCCGAATATTCATCGGTATTTAATTAGTTCGGTAGTGTACGACCGGAGAGAACTTCTTACGACAGGTGTCCTGTCCAAATGCCTTGCGCAGAAAGTAACCTTATTTTATTTTATTCAAAAACATTTATTATGTTACATGTATTATATCTCGTACGTAACAATGATAATAAATATCGGAACGCGGCCATAGATTTTTCATAACTACACAAATATTGAGTTAAGAGATATGCATATTCTCTCTTAGCTACTTATAATTAAGTGAACAAATACTAATTAAAATAAGAAAGTACATTATTATATATTGTAAACATTTTAATTATTATTTGTTTATTAAATGAAGATATAATAACAGAACATTTTATTCTGTTCAAAACAGAATAAAATGATAAACTAACAATAAAAAATCAAGAATAAAATATTTTTAAAAAATAGAAAATTAAAAGGTTGAAGACATAATAAAGACAACTGCCATTAAGTAATTTAATAATCTAAATCATGGAAATATCTCTCTTCTGTCTCATTTTTATAAATTTGAAATATATTATAACATATGAAAATAGGAGACATCTATTTTTTATAAATGTTCATACGCGCTTTTAAGAGAGGAAACACTTTTTTGAGAAAGGTTTTTTGAGAAATTGATTTTTTCAGAGCGTATGTCGTCAAGATTATAATAGGTAAAAAAAATTTTGAAGTTTTAAAAACTTTTTAAATTGAATTGCATAAAAGATAGTTTATAATAGCATTTCTGTTTTGAAAATGTTATAACTTTTAATATATTATTACAATTTGCTATTCTTTTATATAAAAATTAACATAAAAATTTTATTTTGATAAAACCAAAAATTATTTTATGTTAAATCCAGTCATGTATAATGACATATTCTAAAACATTTTTCAAAAAAAAGTAGTAATTTTAGAACAAACATGAAAAAACATTCATGCATGCTTTTGATAGTCACGTTATACGCTTCATATAACATAAATCGTTATCTTACACTCCATTATAATAGAAGATGTCAGTTAGGATAACTATATGTGAAACATATCATATTATCATATTATTATATTATAATATTTCAATATATAACAATAACCATAATAACAATAATAAATTGATTAATTAAATAACAATAGTTGAACTAAAAAAATAAGAATTGTTGAGTAAGATGTTTGAAATACAAAAAATTTGCTTGCGACATTTAAATAACATTGTTAGTAACATTAATAATAATATAAAAATATACATATATATATTTATAAATATGCAATAATATGAAAGCATTATTTCATTATGTAATAATGACTCTAATTCAAAATACAAATTTGAATTAGATATAAGTTCAATTAATATGTTTAAAATTTCTATTCATATAAATTATATTTTACATCACTTTTCTTATTTGCTTTTTTTAATTCCTTTTTATTGTCTTTCTCTTATAATATTATAAAAATATAATTTATCGAATCGTTTAATTGCTCACAACATAATACAAATGAAACAATACTTCCGTGCATGAAGAAAGCGTCGTCTTATAAAGGATCTTTGTTAGAAGAACAAATTCAACAGAGGAAGAAAAAATAAATAGTAAACCAGTTGAAGGCCGAAATAAATGCAGATAGCGTGTCAATCGCGTCGCTTATATTAACCGAACGATGTCACCGCTCGCAAAGTAACGAACGAGTCGGAAACTCTCTTCCCAAGTTACTCAATCCACCCGAGGTAGATTGTAGAAAATAGTCCACAATGATCCCTGGTAGGTTTCTGTTAATGATTCTCTTAACACGGTGCGAGACACAGCCAACAAGTCATATATATTTATTATATAGTTATTATATATAAATAATTTTTTTAGATAAAACACTATTCTATTCCAAATATTCTATTAAAAATAGTAATTATTATATGCAATATTTACTTTCTTAAATTTACTAGTCTTTTCTTATAAGAATCTTTTCTTATAAGTAATGAAATAGAAATAGAGAAAAAAATAGAACACATATTATGGAAAATATATAAGAATAAATATAAAATAGAATATAAAATAGAAGCAGAGATATCTCATGACTTCCACAAATAATTTGATTTAGCAGAATCAAAAGTAATAACAGATAAAGAGAAAAAAGAAATTATAGGATATTATATCAAAGAAATGATATGTGTAAATGATATTCAAATAGAATATAAAAGAAACAGTTAATTTTTTTAATTCGGTTAGAAATAAGAAAATGGAGATAAAAATAGTTATTAGAAACTATTGTTATTAGAAACTGTTAGAGCACCTTCAATAAATTCGCTCTACACAACTCAAATATTTATTTATTGCCGGTTCTAGGGTAGTGTAATAAACAAAGATAAGAGTCGTAGATAACAATCTACCTTTTTATCTTCTTTAATTGGCAAACGAATTAAGGGTTACAATATTTCGATTCTTGCTCTAAAGAAAGTGTGACTGTTGCCTCGGACTTCTCGCAAGACACTGAAGATACAGGCGTCTGGTAACTGTCGAGGAAAAAGCGATACTCTTTGTTTCAGCAACGGTTTATGACCTATGTCCCTTACTCTGGGACTCATCATCGACACATGCTTGACACGTTGCTTACATCGGGTTCTCCCGACTTTCCAAAATTCTAGACAAAGAATAACGCCTACAAGAATCCTAAACAGAACTATTAACTATATAACTATATATAGTTATAACTATATAACTAAAAACATACATTCCGCAAAGTGATATTTCTATTATGCAAGACATAATAGTTTCTATTTTCTTGTCTTCCTATTATGCAAAAGAATAGAAGAAACACTAGATTAAAAATTAAATAAGAAATCAAATAAATATCATTGTGTTTCAAAAATTTCAAAATCTTGAGAAAAATATTCATTCATAACACTGATGTTACTGATATTACTGATTTTAAAACATAAGAAGAGATAAATGTATCAGAAAATGTATCTATACAATATCGTCTAAATGGCCTAATAAAAGAATTTAAATTAATATATAAAATTGTCTCTTGTCTCTTGTCTTTTATCTTCTGTCTTTCCTCTCTCATCTCTTGTCTCTTATGAAAAATAATAAAATTTATTATGAAAGAATTTATAAAATATAAAGAATACATAAGGATAGAAACTAACTTATTGAAAATGCTAAATATCATATTCAACATGAATCTAAAAATATATAGAAAATTCCTATTAGAATTCCATACTCTTCTTTAGTAATTCAAAGTACAAAAAAGATGAAATATGCAATGTAATGTGTACCTATACATAGCTATATATATGTAATTTTTTATTAGGCCATTTAGACGATATTGTATAGATACATTTTCTGATACATTTATCTCTTCTTATATTTTAAAATCAGTAATATCAGTAACATCAGTGTCATGAATGAATATTTTTCTCAAGATTTTGAAATTTTTGAAACATAATGATATTTCTTTAATTTCTTATTTAATTTTTAACCTAGTGTTTCTTCTATTCTTTTGCATAATAGGAAGACAAGAAAATAAAAACTATTGTGTCTTGCATAATAGAAATATCACTCTGCGGAATGTATGTTTCTAGTTATATAGTTTCTAGTAATTATTACAGATGGTAGATTAGTATCGCTCCTTTTTATTGTTTTAAAAAAAACCATCAGAACATTTGGCCCCAGAATAATGCAAATAATATATAAAAGGAATATTTAATATTTTTCTTTTAGCATCAAAGTAAAAAAAAGTAACGGCTTGTTTTTAATTAAAAATAATTTATTTTTAAAATATTGTTTAATTACTAGATTTATGAACTGCCCACATGTAATTGAAAAAAATATATCAGATTGTATAAAAAAACTATTTTTTCTTAATTGTATTCATAGGAATAACAAATCAAAGATAACTATTAAACATGATTTTCGCTTTCGAAAAATTTTATGAAATATTTTTCACTATAATGATACTATAATGCTTTTAAATTTGCGAAACCTTATTCGCATGATGCTGTTCTAAATTATTTTTAACGCATTATTGATTTTTATCACCAAGATCTAGAAATATATTCATATAAAATAATTAAGTAGTAAAATAGGGAGTTGAAATATTAAGATTAAGGATAAGATTAAGGATTTGAAATATCTATATCTACTCCTAAAAATAAATCAAAATCAATATGCGATTACAATGGTATTGCTATAGTTATTTGAGTTTGACATAAAAGAATTCTTTATGTTCAATATTTCTTTTGTGATCATCATACCTGTAATAATTTTGAATCATAAATATTAATATTTTTCGGAGTTTGATTTAATTATTATTAACTTCGTTAATTTCTTTAATTTCTTAATATTCATTTCTTAATATTCATACATATATATACATACATATAAAATAATAAAATGCATAATAAAATGCATAATAAAATAATTCATAAAATATTATTTATTTATATATATTTGTTCAGGATTCTTATAGGCTTTATTCTTTGTTTGGAATTTTGGACACTCGGGAAAACGCAATATAAGCAACATGTCAAGCATGTGTCGATGATGAGTCCCAGAGTAAGGGACATAGGTCGTAAACCGTTGCTGAAACAAAGAGTATCGTCCTTTCCTCGACAGTTACCAGGCGCCTGTATCCTCAGTGTTGCGCGAGACATCCGAGGCAACGGTCACTTGCTTCAGAGTAAGAATCGAAATACTGTAACTGCTAATTCGTTTGCCAATTAAAAGAAGGTAAAAAGGTAGATAGTTATCTATGTCTCTTATCTTTACTCGTCACACTATCCCAGAATCGGCATAAATAAATATTTGAGCAGTGTGGAGCGAATTTATATCGAAGGCGCTCTAACATTGTTTATGGTCCTTCGAGCCGGATACGCGGATAGTTGACGTTCGAGCATATCAGTGCGTTGTTGATGAAGCGGACAGTCGAGTATAAATTGATCTTCTCTGGTGCGATGGGCACCAAGTGTTCATTGTAAGGATCATCACGAGCTCGAGCTGAGGCCAAGCTCGTGTCGACATCGCCTTTTTTCTAAAACTCGGAGCTCATGTGAGTGACACGTGACACGATACGCGCTCCTGGGAAAAAACGGATTCCGGAGCATCTTGGAGACTGGTACCGAATTAACGAGAAAGAGCACTCAGCGTCGTCGAATTGTGTCACGACGTCTTGGAGCTGTGTTGCGTACACTCAACACAAACGCCGGTGCCATAAGTACATCGCTGATTCGCACCTTGAGTGCAATTTTCGAGCTGAAATGCTCAGTCCAAGGAACGCTGTTGAGAGTCCAGCATTTCTTGCGCCCCATGCAGAGCGTGCGTGTCGCGGTGCTTCCTCGTGGTGTACCATACACACGAGTTGCGAATCTATCTAGGATTCAGTAACGCGATACGTGCGTCGCTGATTAGCACCTTGAGTGCAATTGTGTCCATTGTAAGGATCATCACGAGCTGGCTCAGAAGCCATGCTCGTACCGCTATCGCTTTCTTTCTAAAACTCGGAGCTCACGTGAGTGACACGTGATATGATATGCGCTCCTGGAAAACAAAACGGAGTCCGGAGCCTCTTGGAGATTGGTACCGAGTTAACGAGGAAGAACCCTCAATGTCGAACTGTATCGACGTCTTGTAGCTGTGCTGCATACGCACCACAGAATACACGAGTTCGCTAATCTTCGGGATTCAGCGGATTACTGTCCAGTTCTAGGACAATTCTAAGAGTCTTACGGTAATCATGGCTGACGATCTTCAGGACTTTCTTGAGAAACAAGGCGTTATAATCGACACGCTCAAGTGCGTCATCATTAATTTCAAGAAGCTTCCGAAGACTAACGTCACGCTTACAAAAATGAGAACGCGCCTAACTGATTTACAGAAGTATTGGGAGAAGATTCTAGACTTACACGCTAAGATCAGCCGCGCGGCGAAGGCGGAAGAAGCTGCACTACTTCCTCCAAGATGAATTCCTAGCCGCCGAGGATGCTTACTACGAGGCTACGGACTATCTTCATGACGCCATGGATAAATTTTGTAAAACCGGAAGATCCTGTATGCGACTCTTTGAAAATTCACTTTGCATTTTTCGACTTTGCGGATGCGCCCGATACTGTTCCAGATGATTCGCGAAATGTAGAGGACGCCTACAACGAAGGGTCGGACTATCTTCTGGAAGCTATAGCTTTGTAAAACCGGTAAGTCCTGTAAGCGACCCTAGTACCAACTCTACAACTTGCGACCTTGCAGGTATGCTTGATACTGTTACCGATAATTTGCGAAATACAGGTCGTTCCTTTGTTAACAATATGTCAATTCAAAACTGCGAGCTCAGTACTGACACTACAGTTTGCGATTTCGTGAATCCGTCTGATACCGTTAACAATAATTCGCGAAATAAAAGTCGCTCCTTCGTTGAGRATGTATCGGTTCCGAAAYGTGTTTATTGTCCGGGTTTGMATGGYTTGGAGAATTGTGAGAAATTTTTGTTATTATCAGTTGAGCAGCGCAGTACTCTTGCTAGAGAAATGCAAGTTTGTTTCAATTGTCTACGGTCGGGTTATTTCGCACCGAAATGCCCAAGTAACTCGCGATGCATGCATTGTCGTCGCATGCATCATTTGCTCCTACATCTCGCAGTGTGCGAGATCGCTGAGGTTCAAGTCACGCGGACGGATGCTTCGCGTGCATCTGACGTACTTCGCGCTACTGCGTGAGTAGATCCTCGGAGACACCGCGGAGAGTAGCTGCGTTAAGGTTCGCACGTTACTCGATCAAGGATCGACACTCAGTTTTATTTCCAAGTCCCTTTGGATTTTGCGACCGACACGACCATGTACCGATCTTCAAATACTTAGATTTGGGAAAAATTATACCGGCCATGCGAAGTCAAAGGTTGTGTTCGGCTTAACTCCTTGTAACCAATCGAAACCGCTGTTCCTGGTAACGGTGTACGTCTGTAAGAACCTTGTGTTGTATACTACTTCTGTAGTTCGGCCTCCCGAATGGAGATCCAACTTACGCGGTCCTCCACTGGAGGATCCGCACCCAACGAGTAGACAATCGATTCATTTACTAATCGAAGCTGATTTGTATGGTATTGAGTGGTATTGAGCGATCTCTGTAGAGGTCCGTTGGTCACGCCCACGGCCCAAAAAACTGAACTTGGATGGGTCCTCTCTGGTCCTGGAGATGTAGCTCAGCCCGATCTAGTTGAGGCTCATGTGTCACTTTGCATTGACAAGTCCGACACAAACTCTTTGCTACGCAACTTCTGGGAGGATGAGGAAGTTCCCCAGAAGCTATCCCCCACRGAAGAGGATGAACAGTGCGAGAGGCACTTTGTCTCTACGCACTCCCGCACGACAGAGGGTAGGTACATGGTGAGACTGCCGTTCAAAGCAGGCCCATCTATCGACATTGACAACTCTCTGCAGATCGCCACCGCCTTATATGTCCGGACGGAGAGTAGGCTGCAATCCCATCCAGAGATTAGCAGGCCATACCATGACTTTCTTCGCGAATACCTCGAACTGGGACACATGGAACCCGTCAGCGAGGAAATAAGCCCGGTGTACGAAYCTGTCTACATCCCGCATCACGCTGTGATTAAGGAATCAAGTAGCACAACAAAACTACGCGTCGTGTTCAACGCCTCGTGCCGTACTCGTAATGGTACAACGCTGAACGACCACTTGTTGGTCGGGCCGAAGTTGCAGCAAGATCTGCCGGCCATAATCGCTCGATGGCGCCAATRGYGCTACGTGGCATCATGTCCCGTCAAAGGAAAATCCTGCCGATTGCGCCTCCCGTGGGCTATCGGCATCAATGCTGATTTGTGGTGGAACGGCCCTGCTTGGTTGAGGCGCTCCTCCACCATGTGGCCAAAACGTAATCTAGCGATGTCTGTCGACGAGACGGCCTCGAAAGAGATTTCCACTGAAGCGCGAAAGGTCATCGTACAACATGTGGATTGTACCCGTGAATGGGAATTGCCCCTTCGCTATTCTAGCTGGACCCGGTTAATACGGGTAACGGCCTACGTCCTAAGGTTTATTGGACACTCGAGACGAGGGAGAAGTTCGCAACCGAAGAGGGGGACACTGCTAGAAGTGTCCGAGTTACACGACGCCGCCCATCGATGGTTCCAACTCGTCCAAAAGGCCCATTTTTCGAAGGAGTGGAGCGCGCTACACAAGAACGAGACGATTCCCAATTCCAGTGCACTAAAGGCTTTAAAAGCGATACTAGGAGAGGATCACTACTCCGCCTTGGCGGGCGGTTGCATAACGCGACCCTCGAATACGATGAGAAACATCCTATTATACTGCCGAAGCATCGTATATCAGAGCTCCTCATCGATTGTGCGCACCGCGCTATCCTGCACGGCGGTACACAACTTATGCTCCACCATTCGAGACAGCAGTACTGGATTATCGGAAGTCGTAATCTCGTTAAGGCGCACATCCGTCGCTGTGTGATCTGTGCGCGTCAGGCAGCGAAGGCTTCGACGCAGCTGATGAGAAACTTACTGGAATCACGAGTTAATCCCTCGCCACCGTTCTCTCATACCGGAGTGGATTACGCCGGATCGTTCGGGATCATATCGTTTGTAGGACGTGGCCAGAGGACTCGGAAACACTATAGCATTATTTGTGTGTCTTATCACTAAGGCGATTCACTTAGAAGTTGTAGAAGATTATACCACTGTTGGGTTCCTAGCAGCTTTCCGTAGATTTGTGAGCCGACGGGGTTTACCGGCTCACATGTACAGCGATAATGGTACGAATTTTCATGGCGCCGATCGCGAGCTTCGGGCCAGTTTACAGGTAATGCGTTCGGATTCAATCTTACGAACCAACCTGGCGAACGATGGGGTACAATGGCATGTCATCCCCCCGGCCGCGCCTCATTTCGGAAGTCTCTGGGAAGCCGGGGTCAAGAGTTTTAAGTTCCACCTGCGGCGAGTTATTGGTTCTCGCACGCTTTCCAAGGCCGAATTTGCGACGATATTGTGCCAAATAGAAGCATGTCTAAATTCGAGACCCATCGCGACGCTAAGCGACGTTCCCGGCGATTTATCCGCATTGACACCGGGTCACTTCTTGATAGATCGGCCGCTCCTTTCAGTACTAGAAGAGTCGGTACTGGAAGTTAATGACAATCGGCTGTCACGATGGCAGCTAGTGCAAGCTATACAGGAACATATTTGGCGCTCCTGGGCAAAAGATTACTTGCACTCCTTGCAGGTGAGGAATAAATGGTCAACATCACCCGCGAATATTAAAATCAATGATTTAGTCATCATCAGAAACCCTCAACTTCCTCCGTCTCAGTGGGAGTTGGCACGTATAATACAGGTACATCCAGGTTCAGATGGCCATATTCGGGTGGTGACCATACGCACCGTTTGTGGTCACTATAAACAACCAATAACGCAAATTTATAAATTGCCGGTGTCATCTGAGAAGGACGCGTTGGAGAACAACTCTCCTTAGAATAAGTGCCCCTCATGTGCGCCCGTTACGCCTGACGCCTTTGCATCATTATAAAAGCCCATTCTTTGTCCAAATCATGTCTTTACGACTACCACGTGTTACGAACGGAATTGTCTTAGTAAGTGTGCTCAGGTGTTGTCTCCGTTTCGGATACGAGGCGGGCGGTATGTTCAGGATTCTTATAGGCTTTATTCTTTGTTTGAAATTTTGGACACTCGGGAAAACCCAATATAAGCAACATGTCAAGCATGTGTCGATGATGAGTCCCAGAGTAAGGGACATAGGTCGTAAACCGTTGCTGAAACAAAGAGTATCGTCCTTTCCTCGACAGTTACCAGGCGCCTGTATCCTCAGTGTTGCGCGAGACATCCGAGGCAACGGTCACTTGCTTCAGAGTAAGAATCGAAATACTGTAACTGCTAATTCGTTTGCCAATTAAAAGAAAGTAAAAAGGTAGATAGTTATCTATGTCTCTTATCTTTACTCGTTACACTATCCCAGAATCGGCATAAATAAATATTTGAGCAGTGTGGAGCGAATTTATATCGAAGGCGCTCTATTGTTTAATAATGTAAGTATTATATAGTTAGGTATCAATATCATATGTGTAGATTATTCTTTATACTCTTATCATTTTTTCTTAATTCTTCGATTATATTATACATTATCTTTGAATGAAAATATAATCTTATAATACTTTTTCTTATATTTTTTATGACATTATTATTTTCTTTTATTAAGTTTTCATAAAGTTTTGATTAAAATTTACATCAACTTTAAAAAATTATTACTAATGACTTTATATAAAGATTCAAATACATTTTTAATTTCCGTTCTTCAATATCAAAATCTAACTATTATGAACAAAATTGTTTATAATTGACGACGATCTTGAAAACATATAATTCATATCAATAAAATATTCATCATGCCATATATAGAATATTTCTATCCGGATGGAATTAAGTATGATGAGTCTTCGTCAAATTAAAGGAACAATAAGTAAAGAAATTCTTTATTCTTCTTCGCAAAGATATAAGATCTCTCAATAGGTTATTGAGGCTGATTCTATAGGCTTCGCCGTTCACAACTCTACAATTACTTAACTACTGGCACAATAACAACTGCCACTCTCAATTACTACTACTCTTACATTTCCACGTCTCTACTGCTCTCGTCCTTTATATACCCAAAAATGATGTTACATTTCAGAATTGTCGGCCAATCACTACATATCATCTAGATAAATCACGTCACGCGAGCTTTCGAGCGTCAACGGTATTTTCCGCGGTTGTTCTGGATGCGACGCGTCTATACACGCACACGCTGATTACAAACCTTTGATACATGCCGCCACCGATAATCCCTTTCTTCTATACTATATAATTACCGGCATCGATTAACAATTACTTTTATTCATTATGGAAATCTTTCACCAAAGTGTCGATCATCTTTTGATGGAATACGAATAGATACGAAAAGTCACTGTCTCTTGATGCGAATAATATATAAACTAAAAATAGCGCATTGGAACAATCAATTGTTTCCGTTATAAAATATTAAATCTTAACATATCTTTTAATCAAAGTTTTTTTATTCACTTTATTCTTTATTCTTTTTCTTCACTTTATTCTTCGATTTCTGTTTTCTCAGAGATTTTCTTCTGTGTTTTGATTTTTTGCTGTAATAGACATAAAATATTGTAAATAATAAAACGCTATAATGTACGATATATATTTTTATTATTTAACGCCATTTTTCGTGAAAAATGTTATTGTGTTTTAAAGATATGCAGCATGAATTCATAATATTTTACATTTGCCATATTTTAATGAAATATTTAGAACTTTACTATTTAGGAAAAATTATTAATATATCGGATAAAAAACATTTATAATAAGAATATTATATGAGAATATTTTGCAATGTAATATTGTAAAATAGCAGATTGTTATATATTATAAATGCTAAACATATTTAGAAGATACATGAAATAGGATATAATTAAAATAAAATGAAATAATAAATGAAATTGTGATTGTATGAAGATATTTATTATATTTGCGAACAACAAATTCTAATTTTTTCATTATTTAAGAATATCTTCGAAATTTAAAATAATCGGATCATTTGAAGAAACAGCAATAATGTTAAAAGAAATTTTCTATTTGTATCAAGATTAATATAAATAAAATGTACAACTTGGCAAATTAGATCTAAATTGCTTAATAATAAGATATTAATAATGAACAATAAAATTAATTTAAATGATCAATAAATATTAGTTCATTTAATTATGAGAAAAAAATTACAAAACAATTTCATAAATAAGATTTCATAAATAATTAAAACTTCTTTCGTGTTTTTGTTATGTTTATTGTTTATTGTGTTATGTATAATGTTATGTATAATGTTTATTATAATTTTATTTCTTGCAAAGAAATTATGATTTAAGAAATTATAATTTTATTTCTTGCAAAGATTATCTAAGAATTTATCTAAGATATTTGTTCCTTTCACTTTTACAATATGTTTCTTGATTATATACATAATTATTATTTTAACATCTACTTTGTTATTTGCTTTTATTTATATCATGCGTTTTCTTACATATAATATTATCTATTTATTTATATATTATTTATGATATGTTCTGTATATAGATTATTCCAATAATTGTGGTATAATCGGGGAAAAAAGATTCTTTATAAATAAATAAAATTATAAATAAATAAAAAATGCAACAGATTTGATGCAGGATAAAGTTTTTGTACATATAAGAATTCGTTTCCAAGAAGAATGATTTCAATAATCAGGCAAATACTGGTTACGTTAACATACGTATTAATTATAAGTCTCGTTTTGATTTTTCTCTATTTTTGATAATATCTTTATTTGCACAATGTCATAATTGGCTTCTTATCTTTTATTGCTATTATTTTATTTACAGTAAATATTAATTTGTTTCATTCTATCATTTTGTTAAAATATAATAATTCAAAATATGTGAACATAATCCTTACTTAAGAATACATAATAATTATACATTTGTTGTAAATGGTTTGTATAGAAATTGTTATCATATTCCAATTATCATATTCATTATTAAATTATCATATTCCAATAAATCTCTAATATAGAGCAAGAGTAGAATGAAATCTCTTTAAATATAATTCTTTTCTCAGATCAGTTTAAAATAATGATTTATATAATGAGCAACGGATATATAAAAAATAAAAACATAGAAAATGACATTATAACTAATAAACCGGAGTTAAGAAAAGAAATCTTTTTTACAATATTGAATTAGTAAATCGAAAATTTATTATATAGTTAAAAGTATAATAAATTCATATATAGAAAATTCAAATATTTGCTTCTTGATTTCGTTTAGCGAATATCTTTATATGATTAGCTGCTGGGGTAATATCATAATGATTTTTATTACGTTTATTTTATGAACAAATAAATCAAAATTCAAATACAATGAAATATTCAACATTTATAATAACTGATGAAATTCAATTGATTAAATTAAAATCTCTATGTTATTATATTAATTCATTTTCAAAAAAGATATAATGCAAATGGATCAAAATTATTGAAAATAAAATAGTAAGATCATATTCTTTTTATTATTTAATTGCTTAAAAACATTTGTATTTGAATCTTTTACACTTGACTTTATTAGGAAAAATATATTTCTATTAGAAAAAATATAATTCTTCAACAAGATAAAGCTACATTTAAAAAATAAAATTTTGAAGCATTAATGCAATGTAAATGTTGAATTAATTATGAGTTATTAATATTATAAATTGTTCATTGCGATCACTAGATTTAAGATACAGACTCTTTGATTTTTTCTTATACAATTTCATTAAATTCGGAATGTATTCTAAAGACGATAAGAAAGATGGTTGAAAAGAAATTTTTAAAAGAAAAAAAATTGTAATTCCAAAATTTTTAATTAAATGCATTTTGAAAGAATTATATGCAAAATATTTCAGTTATATTAAAATAAAGAATTTGAGTAGAAAGTTATATAATAATTATATAAAATGATAATTATATAAAATAATTAGAAATAGATAGAAATATAAAAATGCCAATGAAAAATTGCAAAATGAAGAATACTATTAGTATTATTTCTATTCTATCATTAAAATGAAACATTATTCGAAACTCGCAATAGAATCTTTCCAATGTGTACATATATATTTTCTGAGACCTATATAGGAGATACAGGTTTGGTTCTGATAGACACACATACTTGATGATTGGAGATGATTGAGATGATGATAAAATATATTAATTTAGGAAAAACCATGGAAAAAGAAAATTTTTACTACATTTAAATTACCAGATATTGATATCAAATAATAGTCATACCTTCGCATTTAAACAATTTCGATATTTTCTAAGACAAAGTGTTTTTTATAAATTTTATAATTTTTTATAAATACAACACCATACTCGCTGATTTTATATATATATATATACAATCCAGCAAATGAGTAATACATTTTATTCAAACACTGCAGGTTTAAGGAATTTAGATACTACAAAAAAGAAAGTGAAATTGTATTTATACAAAATCTTATTTTATTATTGATTGATCTTATTACATCATAAACAAAAACAATCACTAGCAGAATTAATGTTTGTTAGAAATCTAAATAATAAATTAAATCCTATATTTTGTAAAGCAAGATTTGAAACTAAAAGCGATGAATCTTAATACTATTAAGAATTTAAGATAAATGAAAAAATCGCGATAAGTATTTAAAAGTATTAGATGGCGATTCAGAATAATATCTAAATAGTTAAGAAAATTGCATTATATAATGATGCATTATAGATGCATTATACATGCATTATAGATTGTATTACAAAATGAGAGGAAATGGAAATAGTATTCAAATATTATATCATTATATGTAAACATTGCTGATGATATAGAATCAAATATTAAGTTATGGTGATCGGTTGATAGATACGACAATTTCAATAAATGCTCTAATATTAAAGCGAGAGCGAGAGAGAAAGAGAGAGAAAGAAACCGTCATTTGCTTTCCTAAGTTTCTAAATGTCAGATTTGTAATGAACTTTGAAGTAATTCAGACGCTGGATCAGATTGTCCATTTGAAATATCAATGTATATGGCCAACAATGATCTAGGAAGACCAAATTATTTTATCAGTCACTAATAATTGCAAATTGTAATTATATTATATTGTAATTATTAAATTTATGAAAAGAAAACATATTATATATTGCAAGTAGGAAGTAAATATTTAAATAGCGTATATTTTCGGTCATATTCACAACAATGTAACTGGCGGAACTTGGAACGAAGAAAGATCATCACGAATCCATTAGAAATTCCGGAAGCTTCTTTTCTATTTTATTTTATAAAACACAGACAGTATCACAATAGTCAGACTTACACTAAATTTATGCTCTAAATAATGGTTAAATTATATAAGACAGCTTAGAATACAATCCCGATTTGCACTTAGGCTCATCCCTAAAGATAATACGCAAATTGTTTCAACAGTATTGTGATCATTATAGTCATTGTGAGTATTGCACGCAGAATATTGCATTTAAGCAGTCTTGAATCATGTCGAATGAAATTTTATATATATATATATATATATAAAATATATATATATAATATATTTTATAATATATATAAAATATATATATATATATACTCTGCATTTGAAATGTGATGTTTACAGACTTCTGTACGTCCGAATACTATTACGATTTATCGCGGGTATAAGATTCGAAGGTAATACAGACAATAATACGAAATGCTTATTTTTGAAGTTGTCATTTGATGAAATAGTCTTATTTTGTTGTATTTAATTTGCAACGCGAACTTATTTTTATTTTATTTTTGAAAATCTTAATAAAGTACTCAAAATAATCAGATTGCAAATGTTAAAGAAATAAAATACAAGAAAAAATAGATTTAGTAAAACGAAAATACAAAAACTATATTGTAATGTCAATCTACAATTCAGTTTGTTATAAGTTTGAAATAAAAGCCGGATTAGGAGATTATATCTCTTACATAATGATGCAAATTAAAATATTGATCTTATCCTAAAAAAAAATGATAAGTGATTTTACGTAACTCGATAAAATTTCAACTCGACATCTATAAATATCTCATTGCATAAAAAACGATATTTCTCTTAAATACAGAACGGAAACAAAAATCTGTCAAATGGAAATATATTCGGGTTAGTCAAAACACTTTTGATTATGAAATTTCAAAAACGATTAAATAGATTTGATTTGTAATTATTTTAATTAATAATTAAGATTTATTTTACATTTAAAAAATTGTTATTTTTATTATATTCAAGAAATAGAAATATTATGGAGATATTATGGAGAAATATTATGAAGAATACAAAATTTCATAGTTTCATTAATGTTATGTTATCCACAAAAATTTATATAAATATATTTATATGTGCACAAATATATACATTTAGCTGATGTTCGATCGAAAGAGAAAAAATTAGAAATAATAATTATTAATTATAAATCGCCTATTTATTACATATATTATAAATGATGTAAGAAAATATGTAATTAACATGTGATATATACCAATTGTCAGTAAGAAAAACATGTACATTCATTATCGATAATAAGAATCAAACACATATTCTTCGCGATAAAAATTTTATGTACAAAACTAGAAAGTATTTATAATGAATACTTCATTAATTTTAGAGTTACATAATTCCTTCTTATTATAAGATATAATTTTATATTAAAAATAAAGATATATTATCTTCTCTTTTTCCGTTTTCTTTCTCTTTTTTAGAAAATTGTATATTTATGTAAAATCGTATTATTTATTTATCATAATATTAATAAGGACATGTATGAAATATTTCTTAAAAGCATAGAAAATAGTAAATGAAACATGAAAAAGAAATAATATATATGTCGATTTCTCAACCCCATCCACATAAGTGCAAGAATACTTCTAGTTATGCATAGAGGAGCTAATATCATATCGCTCTTTATATCCACGTTAATCTACTTTGCGAAGTTGTTGTCGATGTGTATAGCCTGTACAGAACTTATTCTACATCTTAAATGTAGTCTTAAAATGTCCTGCCAACTCAGGCGAAATTTAAATATATTAAGCCATTAAGCATTAAGCTATGTTATACTTTATACGTTCAAGATGATTTTATTTATATTTAAAAACATAATATATTAATATATATAATAATAGACATATTTAATATGAAATTAAGGAGATAGTTTGTTATTTCATTTCATAATTATTTAAGATCGTCTTAATTTATGCTGATAAGAAGAAGAAGATATGTTTGCAAAGATATATCTGAAGATATGATTTAAGTAAATTTCAAGAAATTTATTCATGTATGTATTTTTAATTTGTAAATATTATTATTCGGATAAAATTTTTATTATATGTATATATATGAATTAGATACTATTATACATATTAGATATTATCGATAATAGATCATTCTACATTATTCATAGACGCATGTTATATTATTCATTAAAATATGCATATGGAATTCAAAAAATTGTCATTAATGTTAATATCATTCTTTTAACTAAATTAACCCCAAGTATCAATGAATAACACATAAGTCAGACTTATAAATGGACAAAAGTTATAAAATACAAGAGTTGTACCTATAACATAAAATATAATATAATATAGTATAATATAAAATATAATTTTTCAGAACGTTTGTAAAAGTAATTTTTATTAAAACAAATCAAAACGTTCAGTATAATTTTTGGAATGTACAACTCATCATAAAGTCTCTATCTTTATTTATTTATACATCTAACTTGCAGCTAGCATTGCATATATTTTTTGTTTCATTATATAATATTAACATTTCGTTGTATGACTATTTTTATATATATCAATTTATTAATAAGGATACTATTAATATAACTAACCATGAATTTATAGAGTATAACTATATTACATTTAACTTCCAATTAAAAAATTTAATTTACATTAATAATTTATACTATCATAATTTTAACTAGAATAATTATATCAATTACTCTCTTAATATTTATAATTAATTGACTAATATAAAAAAAAATTAATAAACTACCAAAAGGTATCACCCTTCGAATGCGGATTTGACCCCCTCTCATACAGCCGTTCACCCTGTATTCAATTTTTTCTTATCAGAATTATTTTCTTAATCTTTGACACAGAAATTATTCTTCTTATCCCTTTAATTATATTAACATCATACCCTTCAATTCTCATTATCATATTAACAATAATGTTTATATGATATAAATACAATTAATATAGCGGGTGGATCAAAATTATATAAATTTCTTATAGTTTGGCTATTCTATAAATAAATACATTCGCTTCAAATATTACAAATAATTACAAATTACAAATAATATCACAAATATTTTTTTAGATGAATATATCAAAAAAGAAAATAGAATTCATACTATAAATCAGTAATATAAATCAAAGCCAGAGCTATATGTACTAATAAATATTTATATTCTATTGTATGCATTCAAACCAAGATATTAACTTATTTTAATTTTAACTTATTTATATTAGATTTTAACTTACTTATATTATATTTTAACTTAAGAGTGAATTGAACTATATAGCTTCATAATAATATTAAAACTAAGAATGTTTTGAACCATATTTATTGTGATTTTAAATTTTCGCATATATGGATACAATCATATATAAATCTTTAAAAATCGGCTTTAATTTTAAACTTTGTTCGGAAATCGGCTATGAATCTCATAGCATGACATAAACATAACATTAAGACTCTGTGCTTATATCTTTATTATCATAATAATTTTTATTATAGAAACTTATTGATTGTATCAATTGAAAACTCTATTTTCTTTCCTCTTGTAAATCAATATCAAATTTCCCGCAAGACTTAAACTAATTAAATCTATGAAGGATTTAATAGGGAATCAATATTATTATTCATGTTATAAAAACAATTTACATTAATACTAGATATATCTTCTTAATACTAGATATATCTTCTATAATCACAGTTTCATTGGTGTTATTTATCATATATCTCGCTTTATCTAATTTCGCTTTATTTCAATCACTTGGTGATTCTATTAATATTTGCAGAAAAATTTTCAAAAATTACGCGTTAAGCAAAACCATTTACCCAACGCTCTGCCATTAAAACTTATACTTTATATTTAACGATTCCAAGAAATATGTAAATTTATTTGAAAAAAATGTCGTTTCACATATCGTTATTTATACTTTTGATAATTCTGTATATCTGTTCTATGGTTGTGTGCTTACATCGGAAACCAAACTGATGATTGGTAATTAATTTGTGCATCTCTATTATTGTAAAGAATTTTAGGAGAAGCTTCTCGAATAATTTCGATATGGCAGATAGTAAACTGTCTGCAGGCAAGCAGTCTGTACAATTCTGCAAGTTCTACAGATTTGTCAGGTATCTGGATCATAATAATTTACGTTCTTCCTAATCTTGCGCTATTGGGATGAAAAAAAGCTCCGTCTAAGGACTGCATTACATAGTTGGATGATAAATTTTATTCCTACTTCTGGCAACTTCTGGCAATCAATCAATACTTGATTGGTTATGAGATCGTAACCCAACGCCTTCTTCGAATTCAGATTTTTTATTACAGCTTTTCCTTTTTTGACGATGAAAAATTTTCTAGGGACTTTTCTAGAGTAGCGGCAGTAATGGCAGTAATCTAATAGTTTATTTTCCTAGTTTAAAATAATCTCACGCAGATTAGGTTTAAAAAGAAGAAATTGATAGCGAATATTTCGGCCTTTTCTTCTTCACTTTTAGCCCAGCTCCCGTTTTGCTTCCTGATAGGTAGGTATTGTGTCTACGGTCATTTCAGTCTTTTGATGACTTTCCATAGAGAATAATTGCAGCAGTAAGGCTTAGCTTGTTTAGATATTTTTATATCTATCCATTTGTTTCCAAATCGAGCAGGTTTTTAAGCGCTTTGATAGCTCCATTTAATTTGGTTCTCAGTACTGAGCATCTGTTAGTTTACCACAGCTTATTTGTCAACTTATTTGTGAAGTTTACTTTTCTCTGCTAGTTTGTCTTTTATTTCAGATGAATATTCGATATTGATATCTAGATTGTTACTTGTTGGTGCATTCCGATTTATTATACAGCATAGTTAAAGCTTTTAATTACGCAAATGATATCGTCGTCGTTTTTTAGAGAAATAGAATTGTCAAGAATAGTCGTCTGATAACGTCTAAATAATGTCTGAAAATAAAACCATTTTGTTTTAGCGTTGCAGAGAATGCAGTTTACTTTTAGCCATTATTTTATTATTTACTGAAATAATTACTGGAAAATGGTCTAATTCAAGATAGTATTCAGTATAATAATGGTTTTTATAATGTCCTTGATAATGCCGAAGTCCAATAAATCAAGGGTCTTTTTGTTGCCAGATGGCCAGTATGTTTCTTCTGTTGATAAGATTGTCAGGTTCATTTCAATCGCTTTGAGAAATTCTTTTGCGTAGAATCAATCTCAATATCTCAATATCTCAATATCAATGCGTGTGTTTGGCATTATAATCTCTTGCAATAATGAAACGATTACTAAGGATTTTAAAGAAGGTTATATAATGTTCCCTTTTTATGGCTTTAGATGAGTATACAGCTAAAATAGTAATATAATCATTCCAGTCTTCAATCACAAGGCTAATAGTCTGCAAGAACTTTCTTTGATACCTACCAATTTCATAATGCTACTTCTTATGATAAAAGCAGTTCCTTTATGGGCTTTGCCATGGTACATGTGTGCATGTGATACAATGTATACCCAGGAATATTGTTAGTGAAATATGTTTCAGAAACAAGTAAAAGATCTATGTTTTGACTGAAAATAAACGTTTTAATTTCTTGTAAATGTTTAGCCAGTCCCTTGACATTTCAAGTTGCTATTTTGCTATTTTGACCTGTCCTGTTACATCATTTTAGTTACAACAACAAGAGTTGTTAGGCTGTTTAACATTACGCTCATCTTTTCCGTGAACTTCTTGATCACATAATTCAATTCTTATATAACATCTGCTATAAGTTATATTTGGAGGTACCATTTGTTTCTATGCAGTCTAATTATTTTGGCACGTAATTGGTTGTCTATTCAGTTCTTATAATTAGAAGCATAGAATCTTCCTGGTGGACACGTCTAGTTTGCTTGCAAATTTGTGTTCGTTAAGTTATGCTTGTTTGTGGCCGTGGTTTGTGTATTATTACTTTTCTCCGTAATGCAGGGAAAAATCTTTTTTATAGATCTTTGATAGACCATACAACCTTTGTAATTGGCTGAGTGATTGTCTTCGCATAGCAAGCATTTGACATCCTTAAATTTTCCCTTGCATGGACAGTTAGAGGTTGGGTGATCTTCCACGCATTTGATGCCTCTCGCTTTACGAAAGCAAAAACTTCTCGTGTGGCCATATCGCTGGCAATTGTTGCATTGAGAAATTTCACGTTTTGAATGTGGTGATTCAAATTTTACTTTGCATTGAAAAAGTGATCTAACTAAATCGTAAATATCCTTATTATTGCTCTCGGATTTTAGTTCGACATAGAATATGGGAAGGGCCTTATCAGCGCCTTGCTTCTTGATGTTTCTTGATATTCTTGATGTTGGTAATTGTCTGTCTTTGATCTTCAATTTCTTCTCGACGTCCACATTCTCTGTTGCATGGATGTGAATAATGGTTCATGGAGTTAATATTTTCAACCTTAGTTTAAATATTCAAAAAGCGCATCACAAAACTCAAAAAAGCAACCAATAATAAACTGCGCGACACACGATACAAGCCCCTGCAATGTCCTTATCTAATGCGCCCTTATCTATTCTGCAACAAAATAGCACTTAATTCATTAGCGCTAGCGTCTATGTGTAACTAGGTTTCAGCTTTTGAATTATAAATAGTCAAAACGGGATTCGTAATTAATTTAAAATTCCTTTAAAATTCCAAATTTTTTAATATAGTGTGAATAAAAAATGAAAGTAACTTCTTTAACAAATTATACAATAGCTTTGCCATGACAAAGGAGTTTTTAAACTTAAAATTTAATAAACTAAAATAATTCTAAAATAATTTTTTAATTCTAGAAAATCTTGAATCTCATGATTCCGCAGTTGTGGAAAAATTCAAAAATATTTAATGGCTTCAATATGTTCCTAATTATATGATTTCATTCAAAGAAACTATATAATCTATGTATTGAAGTTTACACATAAGAAATCAACTTACTTAAATTTAATTTTAAACTTAAATTAAATTCAAGATTATAACGCTTTAACTCATATAATATATCACAAAAAATTCATGAATTTTCTTCTATTTTTTCAATTACAACCATAATATCATCAATATAAATTATAACTTTATCCGATCTAATAAACAAATGTAATTGTGAAATATTTACAAAATGTTTTGAGATTCTATTAAAATTCCAAGTCTTCCAAAAGGAAGAAATTGACTGACACGTCGCAAAAGAATATATACTTTTATCCAGATGAATTCTAATCTAATGAAAATCATCTTTAAAATCTAACACGTGAAAATTTTATTTTCAAAACAAGCAATATAATCTTCAATTATAGGAAACGGATATTCCTGTGTTAAAACTTTTACATTTAAAAATACATGTAAATCAATTACATGTAAATCAACATCACACCAGCGTAATTTTCTTTTCTTAATATGTATAATTTTGATCCAATATGGAGAGTTACTCTCTCTAATAATTTCACGAATCAAAAAATCATTGATCTTACAAATTTGATTTTTTCTGCCTATGCAAAACAAAGAAGAGGGATACATATAAGCTCAATTATCTTTAGATTAACTAAATAATCATCTAATCATCAATATAAAAATAACTAATTGTTTAATTATAAGTAATTCTTCCAAACGTTTATGTGTAACTTCGTCAAAATTATTTTGATATCGTTTGAATCAAGAATTCTTAACTTGACTTTACAGTTACGCAAGTAACTATAAAAACGAAACAAAAGATTCTTCCGAAGAATTATCATCTTTACTGGCATTTAGTTTATATGTCGTAAATATTTTATATTTGTCTCAAAAATCATAATCAAATTAAATTTATTGCTCTAGAGTTTTAATACATATAATATGTAAATTTATTGATAATGTAAATATATATGATTGATTGATATGAATGGTATTTTCTATTTAAGCCAAAATTTACCATAACTATAGCCATAACTATACGCATATTATTTAATATTCTGTACAAGTTATCTAAATCTGACAAAACCTCATAAAATCAATTTTCAAAGCAATTTCTAAAAAGATTTCGTAAATATTGAATTTCACAAAGCAAATAAGATCTTGTGTTAAGCAAAGACAAAGTTATCCAAACTCACAATTTTGTAACGTAAATCATTGTCCCTAACTTATACTACTTTTGACTGATTGGATAAAAGCGACAATTTTTTTATTTGATGCATTCAATGAAACGACCGAAATTGTAATAAATTTCAATAAATTACAATAGATTTTAACTGCTTATGTTTTTTTTCTTCAACTTGCAATAACGAAAATATTCGGGCAATAATAATAATTGCGAATGATGTTGATTTTTTACTCTTTGATTGGTTAACTTTCTTAGTCTCAGAACTCATGAAGTTTTGAGACAATTTATGATCAGTTTTGACTGATATTGCCATTATCTAATGCATAAATTTAAAGAAATTTAAAGAAATTTTACGCTGAGATTAAAGCAAGGCACTGAAAAGCTCTCATGGTAGGAATTGATTTGATCTGTTGATATTGTTGCAGATTAAACTACTCCTTAAACTACTCCTTGATTCATCGTGATATTCTAGTCTCTCTTTTTTAGAAACGGTGAGAGTTTCGACTAACATCTTACATCTGAATTTTAATGAATTGAGAGTACTATCCTATCGTTATAATCGATATTTCATGATCTATTTCCGAAGCTAATGGACATTTGTTTTGATTGCGAACGATTCATTATCATTGCACTCAAATCCTTCTCTGTACGAATTATAAAAGGGGAAATGAAGAGTAATTCACATGTAATTCACAGTACAATCCGTATATTCAATAAAAGAAATCGCAAGAATGATCCGAAGATCAATGATACAATCCGCAACAGATAACTCTGCCGGGGCATACCGTAAGAGTGATTTAAGTTCGTGTGAATCTCATTTCTGAAACTTTTATAGCCATAAAATAACGTTTTTTAGAAGATGTGTAAAAATAATTTTTATTGAAACAAATCGTCCAATACAATTTTTTAAATGAATAGCCCCGTTGCCAACTCTCTACACAAATCTGTTCACATGTCCGACTCGAAGCTAACATCGCATACTTTCTTATTCCGTTACAGCTGATACAATGGATAGGTCAGGATTATATAAATTTCTTATATATTATTTAAATTCAATACTAGCTATGAGGGACGACCCTCGTTCATATATAAGTTTATGTTCAAGAGATATATAAGACGGTGCGTGAAAAGGAGACAATGTTTTTTTCATTTTATCTCAATGTCAATGTTAGTTTTTGTTAATTATGTGATACACATATCATTTTTTTTTAGAGTAAATTCTAGTTCTTCATATTTCCGATTCCTGATATTACCTATAAATCTATATTTCGGATTTAATTCTCGAACTTGTTTCTAAGTTTAGATCAAAGTATTGTAAATCCATTTTCAATCTTATTCTTTATTGAATTTTGCCTCAAATATCTTAGCATTTGTTTCAGTCTTGCTCTTTGAACTCAATCTATTCTAGTTCCTTAATTTAAAAATTAAGGATGAATTATAACGTACAAAATTGAATTAAAAGATAAATATTTTAAATAATATATTTTAGTTTCTATATATTTCTTTTCTTGAGTTTTCGAACGTATGATTTCATTCATTTTCATTTTATTACGGTGTAATATGAAATAATTTAATCAAATTTATTCAATGTTTTCATTGCTAAATATTTGTGATTGCAAGCTATCTTCGAAGAGAATCATGTGATTACGTAATTATTCGAGAATAACGATTTTATCTCGTGCCGAGATAATCCGAATTGCTGTTAAAGTTGCAACCGCGACAAACGAGAATGTAATACTTCTCATTCACATATAAGTTTACGCTCAAGAAGTATATGCGTAAGAGATGGACAAAATTTTTTTCATTTCGTTTCAGTATCAATATTAGTCTTAATCATGTTTTAATAAGTTTCAATAATTCTATTTAATTGCATATTACCTTCTCTTTTAAAGTAAGTTTTAACTTTAACATTTCGTTCGATTTATGATAAATTTCTATTTATAATATTTATTATGAATGAACATGAATATAATTATAATATTTACTCCAATTCCAATTCACGGACTTGTTTCTAATTTTCGATCCAGTACTGAAATATTGCAAGATCAGTCTCAATTAAAATTTTATTCTTTGTCAAACTTTGCCTCGAGCATCTGTTTGAAGTGTCAGTTCTAATTTTTAAATTAGAGATTAAAGCTAAATTATAACATTGAGTAAGACAGATATTTTTAATAATACATATTAAATAATACACAATAATACAAAATATATAACAAACACACAAAATAGTTTCCAGTATATCTTTTCTTGAATCCTCGAACGCATGATCTTATTTCGGTGCAATATGAGGTAAGTGATTTAAGTAAACTTGTTTAGCGTTTTCATCACGAAATATCTATGATTGCGGATTATCGGAGAAAATCATAAAATTTATCATCCGAAAACAGCGATGCCTTGTACCATCAATCAAGAATTGTTTTCAAAGTTGCAACTACGAGAATCTTGACCGTTGTTAGAAACGCAGTTCATATTTAGAACCAGTAAGAAATGGATATTAAATATTGTACAAATTAAAAATCGAATGAAGCTTAATTTGCGGGTATTATTTGTTATCCAAATCCATATCCAAGTACAGATATAGAGCCATCTCTACAGAGTAAAGTTAGCTGACTGCAACCGGCGCTGATCGACTGTTGAGTGCTTCAACATATTTTTGGTCCTTCGAGCTAGATCTTTGGATTCCTAGATCTCAGATATTTGGATAAGAATAATTCAATTCTTGGAGTCTGAAATATTGTAGGAAATATTAAGATATCTCTCAATAACAGAAACTGAGTTCAATCAAGCTAGAACTAAACGTAGTGTGATGTAATATGCGATCAAGTTACATGATAAAGATTGATGTTGCAAGTTCGTGCCCGAAAGTTCTAGAATTTTCCTAGGGCTGTAACAAAAGAGATTCCACAAATTTTGATGCATTCCATGTTTCTTTTCTCGCGCTTTCTGCATCTATTAAAGAGACTTCGTCCCGTCATATAAGGGAATAGAATGTAAGACTGCGCCTTCGTCTATCACGAGTAACGAGATAGACGATGATGGACTGACGATTCACTATCCGCGCTTATATGTACGACATATTTCTTCTCTTATACTTCGCATCTAGGAAGACTTTGTTTAATGCGTCTACAATTAAGATGCTGCGCTCACTAGTGTTATTGCAATTGCTAGAGTCACTTTTAGCGTTTCCTTTATAATTAGTTGATCATATCGAGAATTCATAATACCTCGAGAAAAGCTGGATGAGTTGTTGAGTAGATGATCAATATCAATCTCATTCAGAGATTTTGAGAAAATCTCAAGAAAGTTGGAAAAGACAAATTCTCGTAAGAATATCTAAAATCTCATATGGAGTTATTAGAAAGTTACTGATCGCAAATGATCCGTATTAATCATGCCTAGCAAAAATACCAGGATATAACTGCCACCGATTATATGGAAAAGGATATTTATGTTGATACGAAGAATTAATACAGTGCAACAAAGTCAAGGATTAGAGATCTGAGAAATGGGAATTTCCCGAAGATTTAATTGATTGTAAAGCCTCACGAGAAGCGCAGTTTTCAGCGTCCAAACCAACAAGTAATAATCCTAAAAACAGGAAATCTCGACAATTGAGTGAGGTCTCAATCAATGCGATAATCACTACTAAGGAAGCTAGAAGTTCAATGTACCAAGGAAGCCATGCGTGCAGAAAGTTTCAAGAACTTCCAAATTGAAAAAAATGTCACCAGATACACCAAACTAGAGCTTGCTTTGTTTGTCTGGATCTAAATAATATGTTCTTAAATTGTCCATCAACTATGACGTCAGTACTGCCAAAAAGCAGTAGCTTTTAGCTCGCATATAGCTCGCACATAGCTCGCTTTTCTATTTAGGCGCCATTGGACTCGCGATTTTGTAGTCCAGTTTGAATAAATCGGCTCCGGAAATCGCAAGCAAGGATGAGGAACCGGCAAGTAGTCATAATTATTATAATAAAAGGGACAATACTATTGGTGACGACTAAGGTTAAGCTGATTTCAAGATTAGAAGAATCAGTTTCAGTTCGCACATTTTTAAACGGGGCATCTGAAGCTTCCTTTGTTACAGACAGAGTTATACAACAACTCGAAACGGAAACTCATTACGGAAACGAAAAGCCCATGTAAGTGTCTCCGATCAGCAGATTTAAAACAGAGAAATTGAGACAAATAATGTCGCTGAGAACGGGATATTCATGTGGATATTCATTAAAACCGATGCTCTTACCATTGGCATTTATTTTGCCAAGTTTGACCACATGTAAACTCAGTCAAAAGATCTGCAAGGGAAATTGGAGGCACATAAGAAAAAAGTTAACAGATCCCGACTATAATAAACTATCGGCGATTGATGTGATAATAGGAATAAACGTATATTCTTGTCTAATGAAAGATGGTTCCGGCATGGGCGTTTAAGAGAGCTGGTAGTACATACTCGGCTAGATTTTGATGGGAACTGCTAACCCAGCCGCTAACTCTACAAGATCGGAAAGAGAATTTCCATGCCAAGGTGGAATCCAATCTGGAAGAGGATCTGGCAGAAATCCTGAAAACTGAAATAGTTTCCAATAGCGAGTACTTTTTTCAGAGAAAAACTACTAGTTTTGAGAGAACCTTTGCACAAAACAGTACACAAGCAACAAAACAATGCACAAGAAATGAATTAGGCCATTATATAATATAACTGCCTAGAGAAGATGTTCCAGGGGGTTGCCATTTGAGGATGCCATTCTGCAAATACTATCGAGGAAAAGGCGGTCTTTCGTCTGATAGTTACGTGTAGTAACACATCTGTGCCATACATGGCGATGGACATTTTATTAAAACTAGTCAATGGTACTTTGGCTTATGTTATCAGCAAGGTAGAACAAGATAAAACAAGGGCTTCTATGATTTCCAGAAAAGGGGAAGACTTGGCGATCTTGTATTTGGCTTCGAGATCTAACCGCCGAACAACGAAGTGAAGAAGCATATAAAATGAAAGCTTGGTTCAATTATTTTGGCCAACGTAATCCAACTGCAGAGAGCATATCGAGCAGTTGTTGTTAGCTTAGTAGAGAAAAGTCAATTGCTTCTTGAGCTGAGGCCGTGGTCTTTGAGCTCGATTTGACTTAGACGACTTCAATGCTAGAAAAGATGTAGTGATAGCAAAAAACATGTGGTCGTCAGGTGAATAATCTTACAATTAGATAATGTCATGAATAAACTGAACTTTAATTTAAGTCAGACATATTAATCCAGATACTATTGAACCCGGTATCAGAAGGGATTCTCAGCATAGAGTACAAGAATCACAAAGAAGACAAAGAGTCCTCTTGAAAAGACGAAGAGTCGATATGATAGTCTCGAGTTTATGAAAGATGACAGCAAAGGAAGCAAATCAAGTTGCCTCGTTCAAGCGAACCTGCTGAAAAAATGCATCACAATTGAAAGAAATGTGATGTGCAGATTATAACAAGTCGTCAGTTATTGACAAAGCTTTAAGAGCTAAAGTTTATGTTTCATTAAAAGAAATAAATGGAATTAAATGTGGACTTCCAGAAAAACTAGGTATTTTTAGTACAATATTTGGCTGGATGCCGATGGGAGATTTTTCAATATCCGAGATTTACAAGACAAATCAGATTGCTGAATATAATGCTAGATTCTCGAGAGTGTCCACAACAATTATTATAGTGAATGGCTTGTAGAAAGATGTTCTGAGATATCTGCTGCTTGTACAGTCATAAATGGTACGACAATGGCGTACTTAGTCACATTAACACAGATACTATTAAACATCCTAGAATATGGATTTCCATTCACCGTTTGGTGAAATCTTCTATAGATGACCAAAGCGGAGAAAGAAGAGAAAGAAAGCCTTAAATTACAAAAAGCAAACAAAGACGCTGCATCAGGATGGCGACTTTCAGCTAGGTTGAATCTTAATCTTAGTTATTATCTTTGGCGATGATAAAAACGAGCTTTAATTCGTTAAAGCTAATAAAATGATTTTATGAAACACTGGAAAGGTAGCTAGTGAAGATATTCACTATTGATAGCAGGGACGTAGGTTACGCTTACGAAGCCAGTATCCACATAGCACCTAGAATTGCATGGCGCTCTATGACCATTAAATTTGCCTCGACAAATGACAGATGGTCTAGATGGTCACCAACTGTGTGGATATCTAAGTGGCAACGATTCAGGTGCTGATATCAACAAATCGTTGAAGTTACATAGCTATAAGTAAATAACCGGCGGATCTTGGCAACCGAGATACGCCGGCCGGTGAACTGCTGTGATGAAATGGCAAGAATTTTCGTTAAAAAATTAAATTTTCTCAGCCCATCAGCCAGGAAATCGGCCAGGTTAGACAAGCGCCATATACTACATTAACTAGATCAGTTATTAAGAAGGAATTGCTGCAATCCACATTATTTACTCAGCTAATCCGAATCATAATTAAGCCGAATCCACTAGCGGATCTCATCACGCGAAATAAATTGCTTCGCAAACTCAACGATAAGCTGTCATGGCGATGTGATTTATTAGTCTAGAGTCTCCTTTTAAAATATGGATTTTGAAGAATTTGATTTATTTGGACATGATTTAAGAGTAGAGTATCTTTCTTATCCTACAGAGATACTAAGATAAAAAAAGTACTAAGATAAAAAAAGACACTGATTATGATTGATTGATTAAAGCATTGTGCGTTATGTGTGTGTGTCATGTGTGTATTATGTGCATATATATTTGAATAATTTATCATGTGCAAAAAGAAAGAATAACTGCGAGAGAAAACGTTGACATTCGAGAATTACGAGGAAGACTAGATTAAATAATAATATATAATGATTGGCTGATATAAATATTCCAGAATTATTTTCGTGCAATCATGTGAGACGTATTAACAATAAACAGAACACATGCGGAGAGATTCCCGAAAAAGAAACGAAAAATCGAAGAATCGAAAAAATCATATAAAGACGAGCGAATTGTGAAGATTGTGTGAGAGAAAGAGCTGTACATTGAGCTATAAATTTAGAGATTTAGAGTTTATAATTAAGAGTTGTGAGTTCTTATCATAGCAGATAAGAATAAAGTGTTTCTTTTATTATTCCATTTTTAGAACAACATCTGAAGTGTCAAAGACTCATTATTTATATCATATTTCTATTGGACCCAAACTTTGGATCCTATATTTAGTTTTAATCACGTCGATAATAATTAAAGATTTGTTCATTGCTACGAATGAAGCGGGCGGTATGTTTGGATTTCTGTTATGTATGAAGTTTAGAGATTGAGACCAAACGGTTCTCGGTTTCCTGCCCAGCAAGAATAATCTCGATGTCACGAATCTTCCCGGATTTTAGGAGTATCAAAAGGTTTAGAATAGTAAGCGTACCCGGCAAGAAGCAGTGATATCGTTTGAACAATAAATAGGATAAGTCTAGCGCTACCTACTTATGTTTACATTTACAGCGGTCGTTTCGGGCGAGAATCTCGAGCGTTATTAGAAGCATAGTTCATATTTAAAAACAGATTACTGCTTAGTAAAAATTATTGCTTTGTCATGGATCTTACGGGCCATGATATATGAATTGACATTCTCTTGTATACTATCTAGCGTACAGATAGTGTACAGATTAAAAACTGAGTGAAGCTCAACTTGAAGGTATTATTTGTTATCTAAATCCATATTCGAATATCCATCCGTGTAGAGTGAAGTTGGCTGACTCCAACCGCCGCACTCCAACCAACAAGTACTACAATGCTGCAATTACTTTCTAATAATTTTTATAATTTTTATTTAGTTGATTATTTAAAATAAAGTAATGTATTATTTAAACCAAAATAGGTGCTTTCCTTTTCAAAGTTGAGGATGTCTCACTCGTACTAATTGCCACCAGAAATGTGCATATATATAAATATAAAATATAACTTGTAATATACGTTAAAATAAAACGTTAAAATAAAATTTTGAATTCAATATTTCCATTAGAGAACTATCAGAAATATTCTTAAAAAAAGTAATTCAAGAATATAATTTTAAGTACGTCTTTGATTGATCTCAAATCAAATAAGATTTATCTGCACAAAATTTTTTTTTTAATTTCAAATCTATAAAATTTACTAATTAAGCAATCTAGATTGAATAAGATTGACTTGATTCAAATCATCTTAAATGTTAACCTCAAACTTGAATACTACTGAACATAAATACTATGATCTATGAATCTATGAATCTATAAATTTATCGCAATTGATACCAATAATAGGAAATAGAGTAACTGAGTAATTCAGAAACCCCTACTACCAGTTCCAAATCCGGATAAAGAAGGAAGGGCAGGTTGTTGAGGGAACAAATCAACAACCTACCCTTCGTAAAAAATTTCATATATATGAAATATATATATGAGATATACTCACGTATATGACGAATCAAGTCTTGGATTACGAACGGAGAACGGAATAACAAGACGGCAAGGAGAGGAAAGAAGCAACTTTGGAAATCGAATGGATGCTGGAATGTAGCATCATGAAATAATAAGGATTATGAAATCATCATAGAAATGAACACACACAACATAAATACTTGTGCACTTTCAGAAGTGAAAAAAAGAAAAAGAAGCGCCAGATACCAAAATTAAATTCTTCTTTGTGGAGTAGAAAAGAACAATAGAGCTATGATGTTGAAATACTAGAACACGAGAAGTTCGAAAATATAATGGACGAGGTTATTTAAACAATATTTAAACAAAATGCACGTCACGCTTAAAATCAGTACTGAGCGAATACATTTATAAGCATATATGCAATATAAGCAAACCCAAAGAGGAAAAAGAAATATTTTTCGAAGAACTTTAATTTGAACAAAACACAGTAGATGAGCTCTTAAATAATAAAAAAAATATTCATCATGGGTAACTTTAACTTAAGAATTGAAAATACTTTCATACCAAGCATCATGCAATTTAATGAGGATATTATCAATGATAATGGTGATATATTCATAACATTCTGTTCACAAAATGAATTATGGATTAACAATACCACCAACAGCATAAATGACAATATATATTCTTCAAAAATGGCAAATATATTCTTCTCTAATACCAGGGATTAAAAATCAATCATCGATTATGTAATAACAAACAAAAAAGAACACTCAAATCAAATATTAGATGTGCAGGCACTTACCTCAGCAAATACTGAGATAGCCTAATTCTCTATAAATACCGAATTTTTATACAACTCAAAAAGAATAAACTAATAGAACTTAGAACAAAAATTAATATAGAATCCTTGGAAAATGAATCCACAAGACTATAGAATAGACTTTCAGAAAAGATAAGTAGCAACGACAAAAGAGAAATGAGATCGGCTAAGCTTAGAATAAAATAAAAATAATCAACATAATCAATAATATCATGAATGCCGTTGATATAAGAAAGGTAAAAATGAACAGAAATAAAATCATCAAATAATGATTTATTTAAAAAGTTCAGACTTTAACCGGAGACGAAAAAGAAGCGTAATTTTGTAATCTAAATTACAAGAATGCTAAATTAATTCTAACAGATACAAGTAAGAAATAGAATCAACAAAAAGATCTACAAGAAGAATATTAGATGAAGTTTTGAACGATATGGAACATGATCTGTACGAAGCCAAAAAAAGAACTGGAAAATGATACGCAATAGGGAAAAACCAATACACAAAGAGATATAGATAAACACAATAACACCAGAAATATGGATCACATACTTCCAAAATCTATATCTAGGCGGTAGTGAAAACACTCAATAGCCTGAGACTAACAGGAACTCGAATATAACAAATGGAAGACAAATATTACAATATAATTCTGAAGGATATGAAAGAAGCAATAAAGAATTTAAAGAACTAAAAGAAATTTAATTTAAAGAAATAAAAAGTACCTAGCTTAAATAGCATCAATGAACAAAATGTTAAAATACGGAGAACCAAATATCCAGCAAAAAATCATAACTCTTTTTGAAAAAATTATAAATATAGGAATAATACCGCAGGAATGGAAAACATCTATAATAATACCAATATTTACTTTAATTATATCAAAAGAGACAAAAGAAAGACCCAAGCAGCTATAGAGTGATAATTTTGTTTAGCTCCATCTTGAAAATATTTGAAGATCCTAAAAATAGCAAACAAATTCAATATACAAAAAGAACAACAAAGCTTCCGACACAACTGGTTAATTATGAATGATATATATATCTTAAGTTATCAAAAAAGCAATAGAGTTCAACAAGCCATTGTTTCTGTGTTTTCGACCTTAAACAGGCCTTTAACGAAGTGCTGAGAAGATGTATCTAGGTTCATGTAAGAGTTCTTTTTACGGAATCCTTCGAAAAGCCGAAGTCTCCCAATAACTCCCGTTACTCAATGAATATTACTGATAACGCAACACAAACAAGCTAAACATAACTAACACTAAATATCTCTATTCTACACTTAGTCATTCAACGACATCTGTCCTCAGATGTACATCTACATATCTATATATCTTCTTCTATCGGACTATTTTTAAGTATTTTCTTGTGTACTCCCTTAAACCAGTATCCCATCATTAGCATATTCTTCGTTTTGGTCAGGACCGAATGGCTGCATTCATAGATCCGTCATAATTTCACCTCTCTCGAATTCACTTCTAAACTACGCCTATTCAGCTCGACCTATTATGACCCGTTTACTGCTTTCGGACGGTTTTCTCAACCTCGCCCGTCTCTTTCTTTTTAACTCTCGCGTTTTGTGCTCCAACGAGCACTGCATTTACTTATGCCTTCTTCTTATATATATATATATATATATATATATATATATATATATATATAAATTCATTTCGGAATACTTCAGCTTCTGTCTCTTCTCGCGAACCTTCACGAAGATTTGCTTCTTTTCCTTTTTCCTCTCCTTCATCTTATTATCATGCTCCCATTTTTCCTCCTATAAATGCGTCAATGGATTCTTATTTGAAGTTTTGCCATTCATGCCTAGGCTGGCCAAGGTTTGACATCGTAAATTCTCATATTGCATATTGTTCGTCACGTCTTTCAGATCCTGCAAGTATATCTTTACCACTATGTTTTGTGGCGCTATAAGATCGCAAGATCTCGACTTCCTCAATATATGTAGTTTCGCGTTAGAACGTCCTGCGCCGTTGTCCGATTCTCTAATTGCTATTCTCGCCTGTTGTTCCATTGTTCCTCCGTTAAATTCCTCTCACTTATCGCCTTTCGTATCCTCATCTCTCATGTTATTCTTAGTGTTCCTCTCTTTCTTTTTCCTGGAGATATTCATTCCATTACTCGTTTCGGGAGTCTATTTCCGTCCATTCTTTGCATATTTCCGTATCAGATTAGTTGTTTCCTTTCTACGTCATCTATTATCGAACTTTCTATCCCATCCATTGTTTGATTTCTTCCTGATCTTCTTTCTTCACCATTTCTCATTAAAGATTGCCGAATAGCATTCATTTTCATAGCTTCTAATGCTCTCTTACTTCTTTTAGTTAGTTTTCATGTTTCGCAGTCATATAGCATTATACTTTTCATTATGGTTTTGTAAATGTTGAACTTCCTCTTTTTCGTAATACTTTTACTCTATAAGATACCATTCAGACATGAGATTATTCTTTTCGTTTTCGTTCTATTATTTATTCCTGGTCATCTATTCCTTACATATTCAATATTATTCCCAAATATTTATATTCTTTGCAAGTTCTGATTTCTTTGTTGCTCTCCATTACTAGATTTTCTACGCTCTAATGCATAGATACTTTGTTCTTTTGGTATTTATATATACTTTACGATATACTTTCTAAGTATTTACTTCAAAAATACCATTTCTCATATTCTTATTTCATTAATTTCCTTACCATATACTCCATATTTTCCATATCCTTTGCTATTGGTGCCTGATAACCCGCAATAGACATTATTCTTTTAGATCTATCCCCATTCCATGGCATTTCCATTTTGTTAAGGATTTTTATATATGTCATCTTTGGTTTTTGGAATGTTTTCGACATAAACAGCTTATATCGAATCTCAAGTATGAGTCATAAAGCCAAGGGATTAGGGAACCATTGCCGAAATAAAGAAAGATTATTATCGTTCGCTTACAACAAGCGACAAAAGATTAGTGTTTTCAAGTGTCTTGAGAGAAGCTAGAAGTAATGGTTGCACATTTGTTACTTAGATAGAGCGAGTATCTATATTGTAACTGTTAAGTTGTTTGACGATTAAAGGAGGTTGTTTTGTTTTCTAATGATTCTCATCTTTACTGAATACACTCTCTCGAACCGCAATACATAAATATTTAAATAGTGTTATGCAAAACATCGACGGCGCGCTAACATATTTTCATAAGTATAAGGCTTTAGACATATAAATCTTAAACAATATTAGAGATATATAGCATCCCTGACATCGTTCTTTTGGGAAGTCCACTGATAAGTTATTGTTCTGTTTTATTCTTAATCTTGAGTCTTCGTATAAATTTTTTTAGGCTTTTATTAAGGCTTTTATTATAAGATAGTTAATGTTTGATCTTTATAGGGCTTTCTATAGCTTCATTAATGCTACAATATCATACGCCTTTTGTAAATCTATAAATACTATATGAATCTTCTAATTTTTTGCTGTCTTTCTTTCAATTATCTATTCTAAACAAAATATGTTATCCATCTTTCAACAGAATCTGAATCCGCTCTATTGTTCTTTTTGAAGATTGCTATACTCCTTCTCAATCAGATCACTCAAAATTCTTTCACCGGCTCATTGTACTTAACATCGAAATTTCTCGATAGTTGTTGGGATCCTTCTTGGATCCTATTTTATCTATTGAGGAGATGTATTCCATTTTCCATTGGTTCAGATGTCCGTTTAAATATGTTGATTGATGATGTTACTCAACATTTTTTCAGTTCCACCCTTCAGCACATATATCCTCCGATCTATACATCTTCTGCCATTTTTGAGAAACATTATCGTTCTTTCTATATTCTTTATCCCGATGTTAACCTATTCTCTTTCTATATGAATGTGTGTTTGTGCACTTACTTTGTATTCAGGTCTTCTGTATTTTAATAAATTTTTGTAATAGTCTATACATTCTATAATATTGTCGGAATTGGCGTTATTTCTCTATTCTCTATTGTTGTGTTCTTTATGAATTTTCATGCCTCATACTTCGTTTTCCTCTGATATAGATATTTATCTCTGTACATTTCTTGGTCGATACCTTATTTTTATCGGCATTAATCATTTATCAGTTCTTCTGATTTAGTTTTTTTTTCCTTCATGAATTGGTCAATTTCATTGGTCCACCATAACTTGTTGTTCTTTGTTTCTCTTGATTTCCCAGTGCTTTCTCTTCATGAATACTCTCTAATATATTTCCATATATATCTCCAATCCTTTCCAACTTCTTCTTTAGCTTCTCGTTCAATCTTGTCTGATATAAATATGTTATACTGTCCTACATTAGATTCTTTACCTTGTATTTTATATTCTTAATTTTCTCAGTTTTATTCTTCTTCCTCCTCACTATACTGAGAGCTATACTATGTGGCAGAAAGATTTTAAATCTAGGTATGTTCGAATGACATCCTGTTCCTCTAAGCACTCTCACATCGTTTATTTTAATAGTATTACTTTATCTGGTAATGATATAGTCGATTACTGATTTTAAATTCCGGTTTGGTTGTATCCACTTATACTTGTGAATTTGTTTATATTTGAAAAATCCATTTTTTATCGTTGGATTGTTATAGTTGCAGATATCGATTAACCGAGTACCATTATTGTTCACTTGTTCCTCTTCATATGATCTTATTTAATATTAATGTCTCTTCCTATTTTATCGTTAAAGTCACTGAGCAAAAACAACTCTCTTATATTTGCGATATCTGCGATTATTCCATTAAGTTTGACGAAGAATTGATACTTGAAGAAACGATCCCGTTCTTTTTCACTGGACAAGTCGTGTTTATATAATTTTTCTCGCGTACTTATAACAACGCTTGTCTTTTTGCTTATTCTCCGTACGCGAAGATTTTTACTTCTCTTCTCTAAATTAAAGTGCTTATATCTATTTTTCACCGTTTCGTATATATCAAATTTATATTTAACTTCGGAAACACTTTTCGCTTCATATAAAATAATTCTTTCACTTTTTCGTCAACCATGCCGTGTAATATATTATTACGCCATACTGTATTATTGCGCTGGTTTCCATTTTCACTCGAGCATTTTATAACAATAGTTATAAAATAGCTATATCTCTCGTCATTTCTTTTCTTCCTTCTTTGTATCTTCTTGTTTACGTTGTGGTTATCAAATTGCTGGTAGAATTCTTGTCACGAAAGCAGATTTAATGTTCTACTATGATTTTCACGCATCTCATATCTCACAAACAATCGTGCCTATCCTCGAATTTTTTCGCCTTTTGCATATCTTTCCAACCGCATAACTTCATCGTGTCCTCAAAATTTTCGATCAATCGCTTAACATTTTTTCCATTATCATCACTAAATGTATCGATGGAGTCCTCGATATCCTTAAATGATAACAAGCAATTTATTCGCAGGGAATTGTGCCGACATTTATCTTTTTACTCACTCCCCAATTCGTAGTCAGATTCACGATTTGCAACGCATCCATCATTCGCGTCGTTATCTATCCCTTCGTCTTTTTGATCCTTTAAGACCATAGTTGCATGAAAATATTTTAAGCTCTGTCTTAATGCCAATCGTCTTCAGCAATCATCTCAAATCGTCTTTCAATGGAATAATTGTATCAACAAACATAAAATCTATAACAACGTTATTCCAACGATATAACGTCGTTATTCACCTGCGACTTATTCACTCGACATCGTTGCTTGCCTGTCTTATGAACCGCAATACTCATAGAAAACTGCCAAATGTAGGATGTAAAAATGAGAGATACTTATATAACTTGCAAGTTTCACAGTTATACAAATATATAAAGTTATAATGCATGATTTAATGGAATAACTTTAAAAAAGTACTCTAAATAATCCATAACATAATTAAGGATGCTACGGAAGCCTATCTTGCGCATCGCGCAGTTTGCTACTAGTAATTATTTTGAGATTTGTAATACGCTTGCTGCACATCACAACTGCCACTTATCACCAGTGATAAGTGCCAATCATGAGAATCGATTGTAACATCTGACACATCAGTACGATCAGAAGTCGAACTACGGAGATGAGAAAATGCATCGCACGAAACAAACTGCCAAGCTGAGTCGCATTAAATGCTTTTCTCGTATTCGCATCTACTCAACATTGTGTTTGAATACGTGCATGTGTGTATGAATTGTTAATTTTCTTCACTTATGATACATGGATTACGATATGGAGCATAATATGAAAGAAATTACGGTATAGAGGATCGGATATCCAGTATTCATCGATGCGAGAAGTGGATAAGCAGGTTTTCCTCGATAGTTAATAAGTAACCGCCTAGGAAGCATTCTCTACTCAGTGGGATGCCAGACTGAGAAATATAGCCATGCTACTGACATCCGTTTATGAACTTAAATCAGCGAAAGAAGAACTTTTACGAAGGACATCAAGACAAGCAGAAACCAAGATCAAAACGCTGCAGCAGGACAGGATCTTCATAAAGTGCGGAATAAATATGACTACACTGGTGGATGAAACTGTCCGCGAGATCAACACTCAATCGGATATTACCATCTCTGATAGTTTCTAAAATGCAAACTGATCTATACGGACAGGAAGAGAGGCATAACAAAGATTACTTACTAATACAAATACTTACAAATACTTACTATGTACACAAGGATCTACTTAGAAAGCCTATAGTACAAATCCTGCATCAAAGTTTTGTTAATACTAGAACAAGATCATAATCTCCATGCGAATCAACTGCTGAACGGGATCTTATGTACGACGCGAGGAATACTGACATTCTAATACAACACTTCACACAACACTCATTCCACGCAACACACAGAAGACAAATGAGCCAGAAGGTTCTTGGAAGGTAATCGGTGGAAAAAAAAACCGGAATATTCTCGAACTGAAAATGTCTCGTAAACAACCCAAAACGGACAACTATTAGCTAAGTAAACCTGTGCCTACATCTAATAGCTTTGAAGGATTCGAGGAGATGCTCGATGATAAAAATGATAACGCAAGAATGAAAAAAACAATCAAACCTTCTCATCTTTGTTCCTAGAGTTAACAACATTCAACCGCTATCTCAAATGCTAGAGGAAAGCGCTATATGGAATCAAAATAATGAACGAGTTAAAATCAAGTCCAAAAGTTCCATTGTTTATGTCAACATACTGCAAGAAGCAGGGACATCCGCACACATATAAACCGAAGCAAGAAAGGAGCTTCATCCATAACTACATCCATAAATATATGTATTCTTAATCGAACGTAGATAATATTAGAAAATAAATTGAGGAGTATGAACAATACAATTACCAACATATGGAATATGGAATATCAAGGAGCAAGGCACTAGTAAGGCACTTTTCATGTTGAGTATCGAGTTGAAACGAGAGAACAATAATAAAAATTTATAAAATCTATGAAATCAGATCACTATTTCAAAATAAAATTTGAGTCACACGCAAAATGCCTCAATGCATTAATTGGCAGCATTGGTAATGATCGGATAAGAGGAGTTCTTGCCTCCGTAAAGCTTCCGTTAAATACGCAGAAGATCACCCAATCGTTCCCACATAAGGAAAAATCTAGGATGTAAGAATGTAAATGAATGTTAAAGGAATGAATGCGAAGGCAGCCACAAGCCAACTACAGGTTGTATGGTCTATTAAGATTTACAAAAAAGGGGTTTTCCCCTGCATTACAGAAAAAAATAATAACACCAAAATCATATAATAACATAAAACACAAACTAGACCTGCTCAGGAAGATTCAATGCTTCAGTCACAAGAATTGAAAATAGATAACCAATTACATGTCGAAATAATCAAGCTATATAACAGCAAATAATACCTCCAAGTGCAGAATAACTGGTATAAATACAAAAATTATATCATGTGATGAAAGAATTCATGGAAAAATGGGCGAAAAAATGTTAAACATCATAACAAAATGACCAAAATGACGTAATGGATAGGATGCGTAAAATAGCAACTTTGAATACCAACGAACTGTCTAAACAATCAAGATCTTAATTTTCTATCAAAACATAGACATTTTATTTATTTGTGAAACACACTTTACTAACAAGAGCTATTTCGATATTCCTGGATACATATTGTATCACATAATGCACTCTGACGGTATAGCCCACGGAAGAATTGTTCTTATCATAAGAGGCAGTATTACGAAATTGGCAAATATCAAAGAGAATTCTTTGATAGGCTACTAATATCATGATTGAAGATTGGAATGATTGAAGATTGGTATTATCATTTCATGGTCAATTGCTAAGCATAAAAAGTGAACAATATATAATAACGCCAGGTAACTATTTTATCGCTGCAAGGGATTATAATGCCAAATACATACATTGGGGATTCAAATTGATCCTACGATTCATTCAGATTGATCCAAAAAGCGGAAGTTCCTCAAAGCGATTGATGAACTTGGCAAACTAATCAACAAATCTAGCTGGCCATTTGACAACAAAAAAATCCTTCGTTTACTAAATTTCGGCATTATCAAGGGCATTTCTAAAGATTATTGCTACATTGAGTCTTATCTTGAATTATTCTCAAACTATTCTCCAATAATTAAGATTCTAAATAGTAAAGTAATGAGTGAATCTTGCACACTTCATAACGCCAAAATAAATTGTCCTACTTTCAGTAATTACTGATCATTACTCTTGATCACTCTATCCCTCTAAAAACCGACAACGACATCGTTTGCGTAGTTGAATGCTTTAATCATGCCGTATAGCAGGCCGCCTAGAACGCAACGGTACGATATTGATGTTGAATATTTAGTTGCTATAAAAGACAAACTAGCAAAAGAAAGGAAGGTATGTAAGCTGTGATGAATTGACAGATGCTCAACACTGAATATCAAATTAAATCAAGCTGTAAAAACACTTAAAAATCTGCTGAACTTGGAAGGAAACCGGAGAATATAGAAATATCTAAGCAAGTTAAGCTCTATTGTTCTAACCAATTGTTCTTTATCGAAAGCAACGAAGAGAATGAAACGCCCATAGATGTAATAGGCCGCCTAAGAAGTAAAACGGAAATTGGACTAAAGCTAATGGTACAAAGTCAGTATGTAATATTTATTACTCGTAAAGAAACGTGCCCACCAATAATTCTGAACATTCTGAAAATTCCTCAAGCTGAAGATGCCAAATATTTAGGACTACATCTCGGCAGACTGAATGGAAAAGAATGTGTACTCACCAAGTGAAAACAACTTGGATTTCAATTGGGAGAAGTGTACTGTTCGATACTAATCGGTAATAAATAAATTGTCGGCTAAAAACAAACGTCTATTATGCAAGGCAATTCTCAAACCTATCTGCACTCATGACATTCAATTGTGGGACACGGCTTCCAATTCAAATATATAAATATTACAAAACGAAATGCTTAAAATTATCATCAATGCTCCACGTCACCATTGACATTACATCATGATCTTATCGTGGTATTTGTTAGAGACGAAGTAAGAAGACTCAGCCAGAGATATGCTGATAGGATGGAGGAGCATTGTAACATATTCACGATTAATCTCATGAGAAACGCCAAGACACCACGCAGATTATAAGGAAACTTTCTCAAGATCTATGTATCTATATTTCTGTAGGGCAAATGCTCTTGAAGATTTTCTTACATTTAACTGTCACATATTTTACTAAATATCGTATTAATGATAGCTTATATTAATTTCTAGAATGACGGTAAAGAAAATCATCTATTATGGTTTGCTTCGTCATACTGCATTGTGATTATCCTATAATTGTCTTGTGTTTTCTTGTTACAACGCAATCCTTCGTAAAGCCGAAGTCTCCCGATAACTGTCAATGCCCAAAAATTAATCATAACGCAAGACAGACAAGCTAAGCATAAAACATCAAATATCTCTATTTTACATATATATTGCATAAAAATAACATCTCATATCGCTTTATATCTTTTACGATATTATTAATATTAAAATTATTCATAATTGGAATAATTTTTTCTAATATTATTGCTTCTAATATGCTAAGAAATTGTTTTTCATATACAAGTATTAGATAAAATAAAATCATATTATTCTTTATTCACAACTGAACAATTCTTTTTAATATCACAATTTTTATTAGAAACTTTTCATAAAGTAAATTTTTGCAGCTTCGTATTGATGAATAATGATAGGATACATTTGAACAAAGATTTTTAAAAATTGGAAATATAACAAGGAATGAAAATACTCACATTAATCAAGAATTCCAAAATGGATCAGAACATTACTGCCCTTCATTGATTCTAGTAATATAAAGAAACATATGAAATTATAAGCCGAATGTCATGATTTAAATAAAATACTGTAACTATTTCTTAATTTTATAAAAAATGTCAAATGTCAAATATTTGAGTGACCTTAATTATGTTTCAAATAAAATAAAGATAAAGAATTTTCATTAAAAATGTGAAAAAAATTTCTTGTGATTTTCATAAGATTAAATTAATTAATAAAAAAGAGATCGTCTTAAAATCTATTATCTTCTATTTAAAACATTTCTTTCTAAAATTATGCTTTCTACATTTATTATTTCGAAAATATTTGTTTGTTAAAATTAAAATGCATCATTTTATATATATTATAAATTTGAGATAATATATCTTTTAGCGAAATATTAAAATCTTCTTTTTATTAAATTTTTGCTTAATATTTTAAAAATTTTCTCGTATTTTTATTATAATTATATTTTATTAAATTATTAAATCAGATTAAACATCAATTTTCTACTAAACTTCTTAAAACTTCTTTTCTACTAAACACTGTTGCATATGTTTCAATTTCTTTCCTTTTAAAAAGAAGTAAGTTGTGTGAGTGTATGTGTGTGTGTGCGCGCGCACAGCGTGCACACGTCATGAAATCACATTCTCATCATTAGTAAACACACGATACATATGCGCATACATATACATTTGAGAAATATTAAATTTTACTTTTCTTTTTAAGAATTAAGAAAATCATATAATAAATATTTTGAATAAACGTTTTATTTTTAACAAATATTTTATTGAAATTGTTAAAAGTTCTCTAAATAAATTTTGCTTATAAATATAAAATGTATACAAAGTATACACATATACAAATATACACATATACAAATCCAATATTAAACTAGTTATATCTTCTTCTTCTCTCATAAATTCATAAATATTAAATAAAACCTTATAATGAAATAATGTTTTAGAAAATTTTCGAGAAATATTTTGGTATATATTATATGTTGTATATGTTATATATGTTATATACACAATATACACATAATTATTGAAAGCAGATTAGTATTATGTTTAATAGTAACATTAATTTCTGTAATCTCATAGACAAATGAATGTTTTATCTTGTTGGTATTCAAAATAAAAAAATAATTTTAATCAAAAATATGAAATAAAGAAGAAAAATATGAAATATGGATAATTTTCGATTATACATAGAAAATATATTAAATAAGAAACTATTTTTAAAAGTCATTTTTAAGAAGTTTCATAAAGTATATACAGGCTGTTCTATTTATCTTTTTTATTTCGAATAATTTTATGTTAATTTTACAGATTACGAAAAACTGATTAAGAAATTTTATGATTCAAAAGAATAGATATAATGAGAAATTAAAAAATTAAAAAATTGTATCAAAATCATTCTGAAGATTATTTTGAAATTATCGATATTTTTTTAATGAAATTATGATTTTAAGCAGATATTTTATTTGATTTCAAAAGTAGTTAAATCATATATAACAATATGATCTTTAGATGATTATATAGTTTTTAACACTATCGTATGATCAATATATAATATCAATCAATATATAATATCAATATATAATAAATCTGAATATTATTTATTTTTTATTAACATTATTTATTTATTTTAAGAAGTATTCAAATTTTATTATTGTTAATATATTTTTACAAACACTTTATAAATAAGTAGATTATTCTTAATTATTTGTAAAATGATATTTTTTGTAAAAAGATATTCAAAAAGCGCTACCTCATTCTGCGGTGTTGTACATATATTTTAATACATAATATTTTTTATTATTTTTTATAAGAAAGATCATGCTGTTTGATTTGAAGTAATATGTCGATCAATTAATTCTTCTCTATAAATCTATTGGAAACATTTATTGTTTAAGATATTATATTTGAATAAATATTCTGAACAAGTTTCGTATTGATATTATATGTCTTACGTATTTGCTAATGGAATGTTGTCCAACAATTCTAGTAATATTTCATTTAAAAAATTATTATGTTTTTCTCCGTTCAAATTTCTTTCAATAAAATACGAATCAATAATGTACTTCATTCTATTCTATTCTAGATCGCACATTAAGAATTATATTTATAACATTCAACTGAATAACTTATCAAAATCTTGGATTTTGCTCTTATCAATAGTGTATGTTATGCACTATTTACTTGATCATAATTAATAATAGATTTATCATATTGTATGAATAGTATAATATAAATTATATATTTTTTTATACTAAATACTATAATAATATATTGTCTTCATATATTATTCTTTATTTTTTGCTTATTTTCTGTTTTTTTATTAACGATAATAATTAATACATGTTTGAACATTAATATTATTATCTTCTAATATTCAATGCAATAACATAATAAAGATAAAATCTAAAATTGAAATATTCATCAAATTAATTTCAAAATAACACAATGTTTTGAAATTTTTCTAGAATTGGCATATGAATTCTGCTACTAATACAACTATAATATTGTAATTTCAGTTCTTTCATTCGTTTCAATCTGACACTGTATTTTTTCAATCCTGCCAGTTTCACAAAATAATAATTTTATTTCATTGTGAAAAATAATACGCACAGAACATCCTCTTTCCTTAAATTTTATATCATATAACATGTGTTTGAATTATATATTTTAACTCACTTCATCATAGTATATTACCATATCAATTTTTTTACTCATATGAACATTTTGTAAAATAAATCTATCAAAAAAATATAATATAGAAATAATAACGAATTTCTTTAATATTAATTAGTTTTCGTTCTACAATCGATAGTTCTTTAAATGTTAGTATTAACTTATAACATCCCTTTTTTATATACAGGCTGTTTATAAATGAAGGAATAACTGGAACAGAATAACTAAATAACTAGAATAACTATTGGGCCTTTTATTGAGAGAAACCTAAATGGTAAAAAATTTTATAATTTTTTAAATGAAACATTATCGGAACTGTTAGAGAATAGTCTGTTGATAAGATATGTGATACTAATATAGTGACTGTTTACATTTAACATATTTCATTGTTAAATTTCATCAGAAAAATTAATTTCTTTAATTATAATATGATGTTTTACAATCTATTGTTCTGCTATTACACTCTTTATATAATGAACAAGATAACAAAGATACGAATATGACACTTCAGTATTTCATATTTTGCTGTGATACTTTAAATAATATGCAGAATAATGGATTGCTAAGTAGTAAAGAATTAATGGTTGGCACTTTCGTTAAATCTAATAACATTTGATCTTTTTTTATGCAGAATAATAAAAAATATTACATACCAAGATATATTAACAATAATGCGAAAAAAATTATATTATTAATGTCTTAAGAAATATCATTACACAAACAATTACAAAACCAAGTTCATTGAATTCGTTTATAAAGATGTATTAATGTCAATGATGAACATTTTAAACATTTATTAAAATAGATAAATAATATTAATATAAAAGAGATATTATAATACTCAGATTTATTAGTCATGCCAATTCTAGCGTGATTTTAGAGCACAAATCATTTAAACATCATATTGTTATATATGTTTCAATCCTCTTCGGAATCAATTAAAACATCATTTATCTTAAATCATTTAAATGATATAATTATATAATAAACTTTATACAATTCCATTTACAAAAGCTATTTACTGAAATAGTAATACAAATATGTATATGTATGCATTCGCGCGCGCGCGCACACACACACATACACAAAATTTCGTATAAAATTATATATGATTTATTATATAATTATATTCATATATTTATAATTTATATTCTTTCATACATAATTCAGTATTAAATATTTTATACAAATATTATAAATAGTAATATTTACTTTTTTCATATTACTCATATTACTCATATTACTCATATTACTATATATATATATATATATATATATATATATATATATATATATAGTAATACACTTACTTATATAGTTATGTAACTAATATAACGTATGCTCATCAAAAAATTTATTAATTAAATTAGTTTTTAAATTGTATATAACAATAAATTATTTGAAAATATTCTAATAACGTTATTATATACTTATTATATACTTTCTACACACTACGTATATCCGTTCAACATAGAGGATAATATAAAACTGTAAAGAAATTTGCTTTGTGGCTCAATATATATACACTCAGTAACGTAATAATGAAATTTTACGATCTCATACGAAATTATTTCTAGTATTTTAAATGAAACTAAATTAATATTTAGCGTATAAATTTTTTTGAATTTTTACATTTTTTCGATGTTAGAAGATAATAAAAATAATTTAAAATAAAAGATATTTTATTTTAGAGGCTGAACTTTTTATGAAACAATAATATTTAATCATAGTTATAAATTAAAGATAGAGTAGTATTTAAAAAATTTCCATTAGTAATCAATAATACTTTATTTATCTTAAAATGAAAGAAAAGTTTTTAAGAAAGATTTTTTAAAAATTTGTTGTTGCAATGAATATCTAATAATAAATATTATTTATTGTAAAATCATGTTTTTCAAAAACATTGATATGGAGATTTGTATTCTTACATCTCCAATCTCTCTTTCGTCTCTCTTAATCTCATAATAAGATAATATTATTATATAATAGGATAATATAATTATATAATAAATATTATATTATAAAATATATAAATTATAGAATGTTTAATTTTCAAAGAATTTCTAATTATGCAAAATATAATATCCAATGCAAATTATAAAATTTAATTTATCATATTATATTGATTATTAAATTTATTATTAATATTTATATTTATTATTAATATTTATTATTATCTTTATTATATCTATTATGAAAATGTATCATATCAAACATCGCAACAAATTATTTAACTTTTAATATTTAGATTTCTTTCATAATCTTATTTTATTAGTAATTTTTAAAATTATTATTAAAATATATATATTACATATGTATTATATATGTATCATATGTACACAGTTTTTTTACCTTTAAATATAAGAATATATGCGCGTATATATGTGTATTGCGTGCGTGTAAGAAGATAATAATTTAAGATATTGAGAAAATAAATTATTATAATTGATAGTTTTATAGTTATTATTATAATTATATTATAATATATTATAATTATTATAATTAATATAATATATTAATATATATATTATAATTAATATAATATATTAATTATAACTATATTTACATAAATTTGTATACTTCTGCAGATTCTAAGATTAATTTCTTTATAAAAAATAATTTCATGAAGAGAAAATATTAATCTATTAAAAATAAAATATATTTTTATAATAAATAAAATATAAATATAAATAAAAATATATTTTTCGACTATTTCGACTATAAAATAAATCGTTAAATTTTATCAGAAAAATTAAAAATTCTTTTTTAATTATTATATGATTTTATGATTATGACAATCCATTGTTCCGTTACTGTACTTCTTATGTAATGAACAAAATAACAAAGACACGAGCATGACAATTCAATTCGTTAAGGACTATCAAAGTATCTTGATACTTAAATTGACTTTTGTTTCATAGAGGCTTTGCCTTTCTTGCATCAATAAAATAAACTGCAAACTGTCGATCAAATGGAATGACAATGAAACTTTAATTATTTGAAACTTGAATCCATTATTATTCATTGCTTTATTGAGACGATTAGTTCTTCAAATGTTATTGACAATTAGTTTATTGAGATGATTAATTCTTCGAATATTATTAATATGCTATGGATAAGTGTTTATAAATTTATTAATATAACACACAAATGCACGCGCGAGCGCATATATGTTGATTTCTTATATATCAATTGTATATCAAATGAAGAATGAATTCCATGAATTTTATCTAATTCTATTGATAATTTCATGAATATATTGTTCCTTTACAATGAAATTTGACATTATTCAAAGAATTATAATGCTGTTCTCAATTATATTTAATTAAATAGAATTGCATTATGTTATTCATTTCGAGCTATATTAATATTATCGAAATTATATACTATTAACAAAATTTGAGTTTTTATTTAACAGTTTTTATTTAATTACATTATATAAATATATAATCAAACGATATGAAATCGATATTATATGCAAATAGCGGAAAAGTGAACTTATTAAATTCTAATGAGGCAAAAATTATATAAATAAATATCCTGATCAAAAGCAATTAATATGAACATATATTATATTAAATTTTTAACTAAACTTTTTCCTATGGTAAAATTCAATTTGAATACATTTCTTTCCAGAAAACAAAGAAAGAAATTCCGAAATAAATATTTAAATGGAAGAAAGTCATACATCTATTTATATCAAATATATCAAATAAAATCTTATTCTTAAACCTTTTTTTAAGAAATCTGATGGGAATATAATATTTCAAAATCTTTTAATTTTAATCATCGTATTTCAAAAAATTAAAAATTTCATGCATATGCTTTTTCATTAAATAAACATTAATATTTGAAATTAAACTTAATGATAATAAATTATTACCATTATAACTATAATTATGTGTTATATATAATGTTATATATAATTATCTGTTATAATTTATCATTTTTATTAGGTTCATAAAAAAATTTGTTTTTTAATTTCGTGCTCAAAACAATATACTACTGCATTCAAAAAATATCAGAACACTTTAAATAAAATACAAATGATTAATTCAATCATCAATATTTCTTGTATTGCCTTCGGAATAATCTCTATCTGTTACTCTATCATATACTGTATTATCAGATGAATATGGATTTCGTATATGTTAAACGTTTCATTAAAGTTGCATGCAAGTATCAAAGTATGAGCAGAAGTATTATGATGAAAAATCCATTAACTGTTATGTCATAATTCTGATCGCTTCTTAGAAATTGCTTTACACAAATTTTATGAAATATTTATATAATATTCCTTATTAACTATTTGATCAATCAATCAAAAAAAAAAAGGTGACGTATGAATAATATTACGATAATCAAAGGAAATAGTGAATAAAACTTTGACTTTTTATTAACTTTGATGCGCACTTTTGATCTGACTCATCTTTGAAATATTATTCATTTAATTAAACTATTTTTGCATCGTTTGCAACATTTTATACATTTTGGTCAAAAAAATTCCACTCGAATAGAATTGAATGCAAATTTTTTGCTCTAAATATGCAACATAATAAAAATCACTAATAATTATTAAGATGCGTATACAAAAATTGTGTTTATTTCCGAACTATTTTATATAGTCACATGAAAATAATGTCAATGATAGTTGTACTAACATGATTATAAAAAAGTTCTCGAATATTTTTGACACATCTTCTAAATAATTTTTATGCTTTCTAAATATAATGTACTATGTAATATAATAAAATGTTTCATCAATATAGCGAACATATATTATCTATAGAAAATTTTCAGCGGAAATATGAAGTATCAATGTAGTAAGATATAAAATATAATATTAACACTAAGTAAGGTTATATATTATTAAGATGTAATGCAACATGTTTAATAAACAAATATTTAATAAACCAATATTAATTTAAGTATCTTCCAAAATTGATGCCATAAACCAAAAAAATGATTCTATTATAACATGAAAAAATAAAATAGAAATGTAAGAAGGATAATTTTTTTATACAACTTTTTTCAAGAACATCTTTAAATATTTGTCATATATGCATATACTTAATTATATCTGTTTCAATAAAATTCATCGTACATTATGATATAATAATATATTTATACTGATACATCTGTATTGATTATAAATCATTACCAATATCAAAATAGTAGAAATATATAATGATAAATATATAATGGTAAAATATCTCTGGTTTATAAGAACCTTATATATATATATATATATATATATATATATATATATATATACATATAAAAACTCATAAATTATACGATCATCATGCTTGGTAATATAATGAAATAATAAAATAATAGAAAATAGGAATTTCCTGAAATAAATTTTCTAGATAATATATACTTTAATCAATTAATTATAAAAAATAAATTGATATTTTGAAATATCTCTTGGAATCAATTATAATCTTTCATTTTCGGAATAAGATTTTCAACGAGATTTTTCATGATCATAGATGAAATTCTATTGCCTCTTGCTTATTTTTATAAAATTTCTATAAAATTCATTCAAATTGTGACTTAATGTTTGCCTTCATATTTGCCTTACCATATCATCAATAATATTAATAATCCAGAAGTTACTTTCTATTCAGATAATTTTTGATGAATTGTAATAATTGTTTTAATTATTTGAGACAATTAGCATAATTTTATTGTCTCAAAATTTCTTTTCATTACTTAATTATGATAACCGTTCCGGATATTACTAATATTTAAAATATATACGCTCCATCTTTTTATTGTTGTATCAATCGCAGAAATATTAACTTTAAAGTTCTCTAAATAAATATACAATATAAAAAAGATATAGTCGATAATTTCTACTTTCCCATGAGTTTTTGTACAGAGCAAGTTAATAATTTATTAAATTTCTTTAGCGAATTCAATCAACAATCTTTGAAATCTTTTATTTTGGCTGTCAAATATTCTCAATTATCATCTATTTTTTCAATATAATCTATTGTCACTATGCGAATAGTACAAATGTGAACATATGTTTGCTTCAGAATACACTCTTATTTTCATTATAAAGGATGGTCTAAACCTTTTTTGCAGGCAGAAAAACTTCGCGCTCATTTAAAAACGGATCGTCCTAGCTTTAATTATTTTATATTAATTACTTTAAATCACTTTTATTATCTAAATTTTAACTATTTCTACTAGAAGGATCTTCAAAGGTCTGGTTCGGTATTCATAATCAGTTTCTCTTTGAATGAAAGACAATTATCATTTCTAGAATTACTGCTTGCCTTAATCAGCAAAATAATGATAATAATAATATAAGCTATCAATAGCAATCAAAAGTTTGATTAGTAATGTCAAGATCTCAAGTTATATTCTTAAAACAAAATTCTTCATTAAATCACTAATGAATTTCCTATTTCAAAATTTTTATATGGCTAAAGCCGTCAAACATTTTTTATTTATTTTTCAAGTCATCTATTATCAGTATATAGATATGTTATAAATGCAAAACTTGTGTATTTACATCGTGCGAAATATATCTATACTTCCACTATAAAGACTTTCCCGTTAATCATATAATCAGCAATAATTTTTCTTTCATATTCGGTAGTCTAGTTTCACTTTCATTCCATTTTCGCAAAATAGATTAAAAAACTCGCGTCAATGAACAAGAAACTGATAGATCAAAACAGAGTATAATCGAATATAAATCGAGTATAACATATTCTTTCCTTCATCCTAATAAACTTTTTCAAATATTAAACAGATACGAATATTTTATAAGTTTACGAAATTGCATAATGTTATCTTATTTTCGAATATGGAATTCTATAATTTATAAACTTCGTTTTTGGGATATTATCAAAAAAAGGCAGATTACATCATATTAAGATGTAAACATATTTAAGAAAATATAAAATTACAATTTTTTTTTAATATCATTTTAAAAATAATTACAAGCTATCACTGACGTGATATTTAGTAAGATATGTGACAGTTAGATGTAAGAAAATCTTCAAGAGCATTTGCCCTACAGAAATATAGATACATAGATCTTGAAAAAGTTTCCTTATAATCTGCGTGGTGTCTTGACGTTTCTCATGAGATTAATCGTGAATATGTTACAATGCTCCTCCATCCTATCAGCATATCTCTGGCTGAGTCTTCTTACTTCGTCTCTAACAAATACCACGATAAGATCATGATGTAATGTCAATGGTGACGTGGAGCATTGATGATAATTTTAAGCATTTCGTTTTGTAATATTTATATATTTGAATTGGAAGCCGTGTCCCACAATTGAATGTCATGAGTGCAGATAGGTTTGAGAATTGCCTTGCATAATAGACGTTTGTTTTTAGCCGACAATTTATTTATTACCGATTAGTATCGAACAGTACACTTCTCCCAATTGAAATCCAAGTTGTTTTCACTTGGTGAGTACACATTCTTTTCCATTCAGTCTGCCGAGATGTAGTCCTAAATATTTGGCATCTTCAGCTTGAGGAATTTTCAGAATGTTCAGAATTATTGGTGGGCACGTTTCTTTACGAGTAATAAATATTACATACTGACTTTGTACCATTAGCTTTAGTCCAATTTCCGTTTTACTTCTTAGGCGGCCTATTACATCTATGGGCGTTTCATTCTCTTCGTTGCTTTCGATAAAGAACAATTGGTTAGAACAATAGAGCTTAACTTGCTTAGATATTTCTATATTCTCCGGTTTCCTTCCAAGTTCAGCAGATTTTTAAGTGTTTTTACAGCTTGATTTAATTTGATATTCAGTGTTGAGCATCTGTCAATTCATCACAGCTTACATACCTTCCTTTCTTTTGCTAGTTTGTCTTTTATAGCAACTAAATATTCAACATCAATATCGTACCGTTGCGTTCTAGGCGGCCTGCTATACGGCATGATTAAAGCATTCAACTACGCAAACGATGTCGTTGTCGGTTTTTAGAGGGATAGAGTGATCAAGAGTAATGATCAGTAATTACTGAAAGTAGGACAATTTATTTTGGCGTTATGAAGTGTGCAAGATTCACTCATTACTTTACTATTTAGAATCTTAATTATTGGAGAATAGTTTGAGAATAATTCAAGATAAGACTCAATGTAGCAATAATCTTTAGAAATGCCCTTGATAATGCCGAAATTTAGTAAACGAAGGATTTTTTTGTTGTCAAATGGCCAGCTAGATTTGTTGATTAGTTTGCCAAGTTCATCAATCGCTTTGAGGAACTTCCGCTTTTTGGATCAATCTGAATGAATCGTAGGATCAATTTGAATCCCCAATGTATGTATTTGGCATTATAATCCCTTGCAGCGATAAAATAGTTACCTGGCGTTATTATATATTGTTCACTTTTTATGCTTAGCAATTGACCATGAAATGATAATACCAATCTTCAATCATTCCAATCTTCAATCATGATATTAGTAGCCTATCAAAGAATTCTCTTTGATATTTGCCAATTTCGTAATACTGCCTCTTATGATAAGAACAATTCTTCCGTGGGCTATACCGTCAGAGTGCATTATGTGATACAATATGTATCCAGGAATATCGAAATAGCTCTTGTTAGTAAAGTGTGTTTCACAAATAAATAAAATGTCTATGTTTTGATAGAAAATTAAGATCTTGATTGTTTAGACAGTTCGTTGGTATTCAAAGTTGCTATTTTACGCATCCTATCCATTACGTCATTTTGGTCATTTTGTTATGATGTTTAACATTTTTTCGCCCATTTTTCCATGAATTCTTTCATCACATGATATAATTTTTGTATTTATACCAGTTATTCTGCACTTGGAGGTATTATTTGCTGTTATATAGCTTGATTATTTCGACATGTAATTGGTTATCTATTTTCAATTCTTGTGACTGAAGCATTGAATCTTCCTGAGCAGGTCTAGTTTGTGTTTTATGTTATTATATGATTTTGGTGTTATTATTTTTTTCTGTAATGCAGGGGAAAACCCCTTTTTTGTAAATCTTAATAGACCATACAACCTGTAGTTGGCTTGTGGCTGCCTTCGCATTCATTCCTTTAACATTCATTTACATTCTTACATCCTAGATTTTTCCTTATGTGGGAACGATTGGGTGATCTTCTGCGTATTTAACGGAAGCTTTACGGAGGCAAGAACTCCTCTTATCCGATCATTACCAATGCTGCCAATTAATGCATTGAGGCATTTTGCGTGTGACTCAAATTTTATTTTGAAATAGTGATCTGATTTCATAGATTTTATAAATTTTTATTATTGTTCTCTCGTTTCAACTCGATACTCAACATGAAAAGTGCCTTACTAGTGCCTTGCTCCTTGATATTCCATATTCCATATGTTGGTAATTGTATTGTTCATACTCCTCAATTTATTTTCTAATATTATCTACGTTCGATTAAGAATACATATATTTATGGATGTAGTTATGGATGAAGCTCCTTTCTTGCTTCGGTTTATATGTGTGCGGATGTCCCTGCTTCTTGCAGTATGTTGACATAAACAATGGAACTTTTGGACTTGATTTTAACTCGTTCATTATTTTGATTCCATATAGCGCTTTCCTCTAGCATTTGAGATAGCGGTTGAATGTTGTTAACTCTAGGAACAAAGATGAGAAGGTTTGATTGTTTTTTTCATTCTTGCGTTATCATTTTTATCATCGAGCATCTCCTCGAATCCTTCAAAGCTATTAGATGTAGGCACAGGTTTACTTAGCTAATAGTTGTCCGTTTTGGGTTGTTTACGAGACATTTTCAGTTCGAGAATATTCCGGTTTTTTTTTCCACCGATTACCTTCCAAGAACCTTCTGGCTCATTTGTCTTCTGTGTGTTGCGTGGAATGAGTGTTGTGTGAAGTGTTGTATTAGAATGTCAGTATTCCTCGCGTCGTACATAAGATCCCGTTCAGCAGTTGATTCGCATGGAGATTATGATCTTGTTCTAGTATTAACAAAACTTTGATGCAGGATTTGTACTATAGGCTTTCTAAGTAGATCCTTGTGTACATAGTAAGTATTTGTAAGTATTTGTATTAGTAAGTAATCTTTGTTATGCCTCTCTTCCTGTCCGTATAGATCAGTTTGCATTTTAGAAACTATCAGAGATGGTAATATCCGATTGAGTGTTGATCTCGCGGACAGTTTCATCCACCAGTGTAGTCATATTTATTCCGCACTTTATGAAGATCCTGTCCTGCTGCAGCGTTTTGATCTTGGTTTCTGCTTGTCTTGATGTCCTTCGTAAAAGTTCTTCTTTCGCTGATTTAAGTTCATAAACGGATGTCAGTAGCATGGCTATATTTCTCAGTCTGGCATCCCACTGAGTAGAGAATGCTTCCTAGGCGGTTACTTATTAACTATCGAGGAAAACCTGCTTATCCACTTCTCGCATCGATGAATACTGGATATCCGATCCTCTATACCGTAATTTCTTTCATATTATGCTCCATATCGTAATCCATGTATCATAAGTGAAGAAAATTAACAATTCATACACACATGCACGTATTCAAACACAATGTTGAGTAGATGCGAATACGAGAAAAGCATTTAATGCGACTCAGCTTGGCAGTTTGTTTCGTGCGATGCATTTTCTCATCTCCGTAGTTCGACTTCTGATCGTACTGATGTGTCAGATGTTACAATCGATTCTCATGATTGGCATTTATCACTGGTAATAAGCGGCACTTGTGATATGCAGCAAATATGCGTATCACAAAATTCGAAATAATTATCTGCAACAAACTGCATGATATAAGCTTCCGTAGTGCCTTCCGTATAAAATATAAGGAGTACAATACAAAGTAAAACTCGGATTTCTTGATATATCCAAAACATTTATCATATTTTGTAATGCTTATTTCAGACTGTTCTGCTTTCTTTTGACAATTCACTGCTCTTTTTACATAGATAGCTTTTTATATACATAGGTTTTTATATACAAAAATGATCAAATGCAATAAAAAAAAGCACAAAATGACAATCGGCTAATTTTATATACTTTTGCCATTTTGCATTGTATTCGTCCTCAAATACTTATATTATATCACAATTAGTTGAAATTATTCTTCTTTTCTTGTCGCTTCGTTTTATCTTCGTAATCAGAATTACTAATTACATATAATGTAATTGTATAGTCCGTCGACATTAATGTTTCTATAGGATTTTCATGTTTATTTTGTTATGATTATTTATTTTTGTAACTATATACCGATGATAATGCATTACTTTAATTACACAATATGGACTAAAAATTTATTGAGAAATTCAAATTTTGGATTTAATTGAATTCTTTTAAATAAACGAGAGATTTTATTGCTAGTTTTATACGTTTTATTCCTTTTCCCCCTTTTCTTTTATATCTTTTGTTTTCTTGACATTTTTACAATTTTTTCTTCAGTTTGTTATTGGACATTACATTATACATTATACGTTATATATTACATCCTTCTCCAAACATTTGCATTAATTCGTTTTCAATTATCTCTCGCGAATTTGCGAATTTTTTGTTAACCAAGTACTGAACACTAAATAAAACAATATTCGACTTCAATCTAATGTAGCATTTAAATAGTTTTGAGCGATATCTAGAGATTTAAACCATTCTTCTGATTTCAGAGTCGATAATTTTGTTAAAAGAAGTACACTTTATTTTTTAATCATTTATAATGCTCAAATTCGTCATGCCTTTTTTTGCTAAATAATTGCAATCTTAAAATGTGTTCGTTCTTCAATGCGATTGTTTCCATTCCTCGTTTGTTCAGTTCATCGTTCAATTGAATTATTCTCATATTCACTTACTTCTGTCTTATATCATCGTTTATAATTAGCACCTAGTTCCATCACTATTAAAATGGCACGCTTTACTGTGACTTTAATACACTATTTTAAATAACATAATATGTTTTAAACATTATTACAATATAATATTATGAAACCTTGATGTAACTTTAATGCTTAAACAATTTGCACATTTTGATGTGATGTTAATACTTTTCATTTATCTTTGTATTGGCTTACACTGATATTGTAAATTGAGATGAATTCCCTGTATAGAGAAGTATATGTAAGTATAATATAAGCATACACATTGAATATAAAATACAAAAAGTACAGAATGAAATTCTCTGCCCACATTATGAATATTTATAATATTTTTGTAAGTTTTGCAACGCTCATAGACTGTTCTGTTTTCTTTCGGTGACTCAGCGTATGTAATATCCAAATATGTACATTTAAAAAGAAACAAAGCTCAAGTACAAAAATAATAAGTATAAAAATAGTTTCCACAAAACTTATGATATCAGAAAATAATATTATACAATAAAAATATAGAAGAACAATATTTTATTATCATTTATATATATATATATATATATATATATATATATATATATATTATTCACGTGGAATCCAATTAATTCGCCAGTACTCAACATACTCGGATGACTTCGGTACTCGCATGGAATGCGGGTATTAGATTTCGTGTTGAGTTGAGTTCTTTGAATTGTTTTAAAATTGACGCAAAATGACTCTACTGGCATTCAGATATTCGGTCTTAAGAATGATCCAACGGATATTGTAATGTCTGATAGACTCTATGGACCCTCGAGAATCAAACTAATAGTTCACGGATCTTTAAAGTCAAATTGTAATGTCCGCCAGACTTCATAGATCTATGACATCTTAACTATAATGGGATTCCACAGACTCTTGAGGCTTCAAGTATCTTATTGCTCTATTTATGATACTCTGGGAAGGAACATAAGACAAATCATAAATGATTACCATATGTGATTTAAAATAGCCGAAATACTATGTTTTAGAGTGGGAATAAACAAAATACAACGTATGAATCATTGCGACATCGTGGCCGGGTTTTTCATTTATTTCGCTTAGTAATGGCATTAGAGTATAATAGCTTTTCTTAATTCCAATTTAATTTATATTTTTTCTTTTAATTCTTATAATTTTATATCTTTCAGAGCTTTTATATTAGAAACGCGTTATATCTCTGTTATTCCAAAATCGTTTCAACACTGTATAAATATAACAGAATTTATGTTGTTTATATAATTCTTGAACATTTTTTTGCGATCCTTGAATAGGCGTTGTGCTTATCGACTATCCTAATGGCGACCGATACGGTGAATTGCATTTGCTGATTTTCGGTAAGATTGTTTCTACATTTCCATCGCGAAATATTCTTGATTGCGGGCTATCTCTGGGGAGAATCACATGATTAGTTAATAGCCGAAATTAGTGATCAAATCGTGTTCATAGTTTGAGTATTAGCAGTCACGAACTAGGACATGTACCATTAGCTACAGAGCTACAGAGTCAGTCGGCCTATTGATAAAATGTATTATTATAAAATATAATTTTTAATTCTTTTAATTTATATGAATAATAATCATTAATTTAAAAAATCACAAAATATCTATAGATTTATTGTCAAGTACTTCAACTTCAGTTTCTTTATAATTTCTTAATTTTCTACATCGTATTTAATTATCACATAATCATTTAATAATTATATTTTGATTCATTCTTTGTAAAAGAATATCTAATAATATATCAGCAGCTTCAAAAATATCATATTCTCTATTCATGAATCGTAAAACAATTCAAAAAATATCACGCTAATAATATATTTTTATTATTTTTGCTATTAAGAATAGAAGCAAATAATTCAAATTTTTCTATTTTATTTATATATTTAGTGATGTAAGGAAGAATGTTTGCACGTAAGCAAGAATGATTTTTCACTAATGAATTGTATATCCATATTTTCTTTCCATACAATAAGAAAGATAGAATTATTATTTATATCAATTTCATCATCTATTCAAAGAATAAAGTTCATTTCAAAGTTTGTTGTAAAGTTTAAAGCTTGTTTCAATTATTTTCTATCTATTATTAAATATGTTATTATAAATCCCTTCATGTTTCTGTAACAGAACAAAGAAATTCAAAAGAATATAAAGAAACAATTTTCTGTTTTCGTTTTTTAGAATAAAGACAATAATCATTATATATATCATTTATATATATTTAATCATCTACAAAGTAATAATGTAATGATTCGAAATTTTATTTTAAAATAAATTTAGAGATTTTTTTCAATAGATAATTCACCAAGAATTAGCGCATTTTTAATCTGAATTAATAAATGAAAACGCTATATATCTTGATATCTTTCCGTTGCCAGAAATAATGTGCTGCTTGTGTAATCAGATAATCTTTCGAACAAATATTCGTTCATAATTTCTTATCATGAAATTTAAATATTGATGTGGAATCTCTTATAATAAATAGACTGGAGAGAAACTTATAATAAGAAAGATTGGAACAAGATGATATCCAAAATGAATTAAAAGAAAATAAAATGTACACAATATTATGTTATATTATATAAGATGTTATATAATAATATATAATAGTCACATGTTTTAATTTTGTGAAAAAAATATTAATGTTGTATATTTTTATACAAAATCGTTTAATGCTGAACATGACCATGCAAATTTGCCAACTTGACTCGCATCTACTTTAATTATATACTTTTGAATTGATTATTATATATCTTTATAAATAAAAATAAAATAAGATGATTCTTGTCTTTGCAAAATAAAAATTAGGAGATGTAAAAAAATACAATATATTGGGAAAATAGAATAACAGAGAGATGGTTTCGTATATTTTTTCATAATTTAATAAAAGTTTATTTGAGGAATTAGTAACTTGAAATGCTTTTATTAATTTTTCTCCTAACATCTTCATAGGATATATAATATAAACCGATTAATTATTTACAAATTGTGTACAAGTTTTTCCTATATATACTTCGCAAGTTTTTCTATGATTGTTCTGCCTGAGATAAAAATTATGCTTGGCATTTCATTACTGTTATTAAAGCCACTAATTATATTAAAATCCATAATATTAGATTGTGAACTAGGCTGTGAATTTCATAAAGATATAAACAAATTTAGTAGATGCGATATGAAAAATATGAAAGAGAATAGACATTTCATTTCCTGAAATCTAGCATATCTCCATGCTTCTGTCCATTGTATTAATATTCTCAGTATTATTTACGACTTGTACAGAAATATGAGCATTCTGTAATAATGCTAAATAGAATAGTTTTATAATTTAGAAATTGACTATCAAAACATTTGTTTTAACATGCATTTGTATCATATGACATGTCATATCCCGTGCCAATTTGTAATTGACTTGTCATTTGTAATTGACTGAAAATTTCTATTTTCTACAACTGTCATTATCATAGTGAGTGGATTTGTGTCTTCATTTATTGTTTTTTAACAATTTTGAACTTTTATTGCAATTGTAAAGCATATTTTTTTTTATATAACAAAGTCACGTATAATATAATAAAGAGAAAACGTACAATTAAATAAAATATAACCAACATAATTCTGATTCACAGTTACAAATATTCGAAATTTGATGTAATAGATCTGTTTCTTTGCAAATCATCGCATCATTAATCTTTTTACATTTTGTAATGTCTCGATTGGTTAAATATGTATAATTTTTTATCAGTTCTAAGTTCTATATCTTCTATGTAATGGATTTATAAGCGCATAGATTTTATCTTCATTTTGTTTTATCGGTAGTAGAATCAAATGATATAGTATGAAATTTTCGATCAATGAAATTATAAAGATATAAACTAATATATAGTTCTTATAAGATGTTCTTAAATCACTACAATCAAGTTATTAAATTAGCTAGACTAGAACTAGTAATCTAGCGGGTAATCTTTGTTATTGAATATATAATGCAAATCTCTTAAATTATCGAACAATTTTTTTGGTATAAATATTTTCGGATGGAGCAATTTTCAACACGCTAGTAATATGGCGTTAGTAACTACTGATAGTTCTAATTTGTATTCTAACATCATTTCAGTATATTATAATAAATATGAATTCGTTTCCGTATTCATTTGTGTTTTACTTCTTCCGGAGTTTTAGTAATTAGTGTTCACTAATTTTATGTAAATTAAAATCAACTTTTTAAAATTTTTGATTATGTTATGCTGGGAAGGCCAAATTAAAATTATTAATAATAAATCACAATACTGATTTGTTTGTTTGTGTAATTCTGTTAACTATTTCAAATTTTAATTTTTATAAAGTCTATTTGTTATAATAATCATCCTTGTAATAGTTTGTTATAATAGGCTGATATCTAATAGAATAGCCAAATCGAATTTTCGCTATTTGTCAAACAAAGTTAAATATATCTTGTTTGATTCTTGCATACATCACTGCGATTATCAAAACGGATTTCATTGTTAAATTATCCTTTATTGATAGCTTCGGCTTTTAATGTTCTTCGTTGAATCCAATCCTGAATATATTATATTATCCGTATAACATAAAATTTTAATTTTCTTCATATAAAATTTTAATTTTAATTTTAATTTTCTTTTTCTTCTAATGAAAAGATTTATATAGTCAATAAATTTCCAATTTTTTCTAAAGATTTTCTACGTTTTCAAAATAAACTGCTATTAGTTAATGATTAATAAAAACTTCGAACTAATCTAATCTTCTGAAATAATCGTCATTACTCTGTAATAAACATATGCATTTTAGTTTATTAATATATAGAACTTGCATTGCATTTGTTTCTTTTAAATTCATAGTTTACGTTAGTTTGTGTATAATTTAAAATGGTTCATCCTATTGATTTGCTAATTTTTTGCTATCCGCTCGAACTATTTCATGTAATACATAAATCTATTGTCTCGAATTTAAAATTAATAGTTTTATCATGATATTTTTCTGTTGATTTCTTTACCTTTTGCAAATTCTCTCTAACATTTTTCTTTAAATAATTCAATTTATTCATTAGATTCACGAAAAATTTGTTATGGGTGATTCCTTATTATAGTTCTGTCAATATAGAAGGAAGTCGCGATTTTCCTTAAAATATTAGATCGTATGGCGATATTTTAGTTTGTAATAGCAGTATTATATGAAAACATAGCAATGTCTAGAAACGAATTCGAATTATTTCGGTTTTGATTAATGTATAATTTTAAATATTCGGCTATAAATACATAATGTAAACGCTTCAATACCCCATTTGTTAAGGATAGGCGTTAATTTTTATCTACTTAATTTTAAAGATTATGCAATTTCATTCATTCATTAATTCTCCAGAAATGTTATACAACTTGATACAACTATACTTGATACAACTTACTCTCTTAGACACTCTCTTAGATAAACCAAACATGCAAATATTTATTGATCTCATCAGCTATATATATCATATATATTCAGCATATGCAGTATAAATTTTATAAGTTGATCCTATTTAGTAAGAGTATTTCCTTTTATCAACAGGGAATAATATTTATTATTACCTTTTCAAATGCCTTTCTTGAAGTATTTGTAATTAAAATTATTAGGTGTCTGTACATAATAATCTTTTGTCTTATGTTTCTGACAATCATGGCATGTTATAATTTTTGTCATCTTATATTATTTTGTCCCATGAGCATTATTATATTGGTTTTAAGATTTTTATAACGCTTTTATGGTTTCCTATAATCGAATTATATAACTTTGTTAATATTTTTTGTTTTGTTATCGAGTTAAAAATTTCTTAATATAATGCTTCTAATATTGCTGTTTCTTTATTAGTATTTCAAATATTATATTTTATCATTTATGTTATTTTATCATTTATATCTTCTAGGGATACTATGGTAATTATTGTAATTATGTGAGCAATTCTTTTAATTTGATTAAACAATTGAATATGTATCCCATATTTACTGGAGTATTTTTATTTTCATGTGTAATGATATTTCTAAAATGTTTATTTCTTAAGTGTTTCTTTCTTAATTTTAAAGAATGTATTTATTTTTCATAATTTAAATATTTCTTAATTATATTATATATTTTCTGGCAAATGTTATGTCTTCTGTTTTATTGCTATATCATATTTAGGAAAAATAATTTTAATTTTAGGAGAAGAAATTGTTTTTTTTACTAATACTATCTGACATTTAAAAAACTAGCATGTTTTTATAACGAATTTATAATGAACTATTGTTTATGAATTATTTGCTTTCACAATAAATCATTTAGTGCATGTCTAAAAATAGACTATAGTTCACTTCTATATCTTCACTACTTAAGGCTTTTATTTGAACGTTTTTAGTTATTATATGTGGGTTTTTGAAAGAATATCTGCGCTGATGTTCTATTTTTCTCTCTTATATAGAATTTTATCATTTTTCTAATTTTAATCGTCACTGCATTAAATGGGATGATGCATCTTTAATATTAAAGAGCCAAGTTAATAGTTTATCTATAATTTTCAATTGTTTCCTACATAGGTAAACTTAAAAATGTTTTACCGCCCAAACAACAGTTAAAAGTTCCTTTTCTATTGTATCATAATTTCATTCGACTTTGTTTAACATTTATAAAATATGCAACAGGAAAATCACTTCCTTATAATATTCAATTTCTTATGATAAAATTGCACCAATTTCTACATTATTAGCATTGATAAGTCCAATAAAAATTTTTTATTGAAATCTGGATATTGCAAAATAGGTTCGTTTAATAATTGTTTTAATTTTTCGTAATAAATTTGTTGCTTTATTTTCCATTTAAATGGTATATTTTTTCTAGGAATGAAGAAATGGTTGAATAATCTCGACATTTTTGATAAATCTACGATAGTTTACGAGTTCTAAAAATTGATTGTTTGATTTGTTTGATTTTTAGATATTATACTATTATTTTTATTTTCTCTGGATTCAATTTAAATCCCTAATCTGATATTATGTGAAATATATTAATCCGCTCTTGAAAAATTCACATTCAAGTTAAGACCAGCTTCTCTTATATGTTCAAAAATTTGAATTTTAATTTTTAATTTTCGTTAATATTCCTCCAAGTTTATGTGTATATAAATATAGCATCTAAATAGATGAAATAAATATTTTCTTATAATCCAATTAAGACATTCTGCATCAGACAAATATCGCAGGAATATTTTTTAAATCAAATGATATTTTTCATATTTCAAAATATCATTTACATAATAATATTTTTAACATATTCAATAACTTTTGATTGTGTTAAAAAATTCAATAAAATTTACTTTAATTATTAATTATTAATTATTAAAAGCTATTTTTACGATATTCTTCGAATCTGTAGAAATTTGTTGAAAACTGACAGTAAATCGAAGCATGATATTTGGTTCTGTTTGGTTGATCTAAAACATTTGCTATATTGGACTAAAGGTATGCATTTCTAACTATTTTTTCATTCAATTTGCGAAAATCAATTACTATCAATCGCCATCGCTTATTATCTTCAATATTTTTCAGGATTTTTCAATATTAGCCATAATATTAAGTTATATGATGAAACAAATGGTTGAATGTCTTGCTCCAGTAGTTTGCTTTTAATTTCAATTTGCTTTTTAATTTTATTTTAATGAACTGATGGCTATTATCATCCATATAGAAATATTATCTGTTATATTTATAGAATATAACAATTCTACTTATATTTTTTAGTTTATCTTCCGATAAATAAAATATATTGTCAACATTTTCAGTTACGTCATATTGATGGCTTCATTTAAGTAATCTAATCCTGAATCTTGTTTTAATAATTTTAATCTTTGCATTACATTATTTAAAATTATTGAAGCTATTTGACATATAAGATTGTCCTTCCGATTTATAATAATGTCTACTGGCTTTATATCGATTTCAGTTAACTTTAAATTCAATTTCTTTTCAGTTATCACATACATATATGTCTATTCCATATGATTTACTTTTATATAATGCTATCTATTAAGAAAACTACATTCTAACTTTTGGTATTTTATAAGTTTTATGCTAATAATATAATGCTTGGTTCGAATTAACACGGGACAAATATTTCTACTCAATAATTTCTACTCAATAATTTCTACTCAATAACGTTATTTGATTACTAAATTTTATTTGAAATGATCATTAATTCATTATCATTGTTTAATTGTCAATTAAACAATAACAATATTCAATCAATCAATTAATTGTTATTAATGCGTTTTAAGATTCACATCCATTTTGCACAGAAAAATATATGATATAAATGCAGGAAATTTATCGGTATACATAAAATTCGTGAATTCTTATATTTAAATATAAATATATAATTCCAAGAGTTTGGTATTACTTTAAATATGCCTTGAGTTTCGAATTTTTCATCCATATATACAAATGTATATATGGATTTAATGCGTTAGCTTTAATGATGTTAATATCAGTACTTGTATTTAATAAGAATCAGTCTCTTGAATTTCTACATTTGAAATACTTTATATAAGTATTTCAAATGTAGACAAGATTTCACCATATTGTACTCACTCACTTATACATATTTTTGTACTTGATTTAATAAATTAATCGGATATACGCAACTCAATGTTTGACCAAAACATTAAGCACACTCTTCGTTCGACCTTGGTAATTTAAATGCGAATTATTATTTATATTATTGGATAGATTAGTATTAATTATCGGTTGATAATCTGTTGGATTAGATCGGCTGATATTATTAAAAACATTTTCATTATCATTAAATCTTTTTCCATCCATAATAATTATTATTTCGTGAAAAATTTGTCTTACATTTGATATTGCTATATTGATTATTTTCTCGAAAATTTAATTTTCGCAAGAGATATCTTGATTTTGAATTATAAAGTTTTTTTTATATTCGCTTTCCATGTGATCTATTTTTTTGCCATAACTACAAGTTATTCACGATATATCGTTACATTTGTTGTAAATTAAAATTAAATCTAAATTTCTTTCTGAATGATACTGAGATTTTGTTAAATAGATATGTTAAATTAATTGCGTTTTCAATTATCTTCTAATGTGTTAAATTTTTAAATTTAACAGAAGTTTAAAAGAAGTTGTGCTGCTTAATTGTGCCATTTAAGAAATAATAAATTAATTGCAAGACCTTTTAGTTCCTTTCTTACTGTCAAATTAAGATAATTAGAAATTATACTAATCATATAAAATTTATTAAAATTTCTAACTCTAATGGCATAATCTTCAATAGATTTGTGTTTTTTCTACCGAAATTTATTAATTTCTGTTCCTTAATTATCGAAACCGTAAACTTTCACATTTTTTTCTACACGAATCATCGAGATTATTTATCATGTAAATTGATCTTATTGATATAATGTCTACATTAGCTCAGTCAGAATTCCGATAAATGCAAATTAAAGTCATGTATTACTGATCGCGGCATGATCGCTATGCCTCATAATAATTTAGCATTTTGTTTCCTTCAAAATAAAGATTTTGTAAAGAAGCGTAAAGATAAAAGATAGCGTAAAGTGTAAAATAGCGTAAATAATGTAAACAATTATTGTTAAATATGCAATTGTTAAATCTATATTTGCTATAATTTTATATTATTCAATATAAAATTGAACCAATTTATATTCCCCTAAGTTTCCAAATTCGCTTACACACAATCAACAATGCCACATATTTCTGTCAGTTTCATTTTATTAAAGATTCAGCAATGTAGTAGTAGCTTTAAAATCTTCAAAATTTTTATTAATTTTATTATTAATTCATATTTTAAAACATTTCTTCAAGATAAAAATATTTCAATAATTTGGATTCAAAAATAAAATGTTAAATTATTTATTATTTTGTTTTTATATGACTTAAATAATTATTTATCTATATATAATAAGTAAAAGAATAAAATATATTTTTCAATAATATATTTTTCAAAGAATAAATATTTTCGTTAATCAAGCAATAAGATTTTTTCGAAGAAGATATTAAGCCTACTATCTTTTCAATTAATCTTATTTATTTATAAATTTATCTATAAATCTAATATCTTTTATGTTCAATCACGAGATAAGAAAAGATGAATGCATATTATAAAATAATATTTTCGTAATGCAGTATTATAAAAATAGCAAAACCAATTGTCGTATTTTTACGACAAAACTGATAATGAAATATTTTCTGCTTATTTTATGAAAATGGAAAAATATATATAAAGATGCGATATCTATAATATACTTTAAATCAAAATTTATCTTTTTAAAAAAAATGGCAAATACATACGCTTATTGAATTGATGAATATCGATAAAATATTCATATAAATAACAAAACCTCAAGTACAAAAATAATATAAATACAAAAGTAAAATAAATATAAAAATTCCCATAAAATGTATAATATCAGAAAATAGCTAATACATAAAAAATATAGATAAAAATAATTTTAAAATTGAAATTATTAAAAGATTATAAAATAATACTATAAAAGATCTATTTTTAGAATAAGTAAAAAAATCTTTCAATGGAAAAAATTGGTGCTGTTCTAGATTAATTACATAAATTGAACATGACATATTAATAAGTTGATTATTCTTATATTGGAATCAAGATTATTACTTAATCTAATATAGAGTGCCAAGTTTTTTTTAAAAAGATGTTTAATTTATTATTGTCTTAAAAATATATTTTTTATTATTACATTACATAGTTATTATAATTATTTTGTTTTTAATTATAATTATTAATTATAATTATTTGTTATTATATTATAGAGTTATTATAATTATTTTGAAATCAAGAGAACTTATTTATTATATTTCGTGTCATATTTCATAAAAAATAGGATTGTAAACAGAATTATTTATATATAAACTACTTTCGGAATGTTTACTTTTTGCACTTAGAGACTTTTTCCGGATCATCTACTAGCAACTTGATTGTATTTCTTTATTCAAATTATATGTGCTATTGAATTTTATAAATTCATTTATGAACAAAAAATATCATATCAATAAAGAAACAAAAAACAAACTTTTATCATTCATATTTTTTGATATGTAATAATATTTGAAACAATTACCAATATACGGATTCATTAAAACAGTAATACAATAATAATGTGTTTGTTGTCTTTCATATGTCCTTTTTTTCTGATAGTCAGTAAAATATATAGAATAAGTGTTACAGCGCCTTCGATAAATTCGCGTAACACCGTTTAGATATTTATTTATTACCAATTCGAGGAGAGTGTGTTCAGTAAAGATGAGAGTCATAGAAAACACAACAATCTTCTTTAATGGTCAAACAGTTATAATATTAATTAATAGTATAATATTTTAGATACTTGCTCTAAAATATACTGATACTTACTCTCAAAGTGCGACCGTTGCCTCTGGCTTCTCGCAAAACACTAACTGTGTTCTTTGCCGCTTGGCAACGGCAAAGCGGTAACAATTCCCCTTTCTTTTTGTTTCGACAACAATAACGAAGGGCCGTTTATTGGCTTGTTACTCATATTGGATTTATGTTTGTTACATCGAAAACATTCTAAGAAAATATCGTCTATCAGAATCCTTAACATACCATCCGCTTCGTATCCGAAACGGAAACGAAATTCTGATAYACTTAYTATGATAATTCAATTCGCAATATAAAATGACAATAAACGAAATTCGGACAAAGAAACGGATTGCTACAGTAAGTATAAAATGAGCGTAAACGAGTATGACCTTATTCTACGGAGCTTCGCTCTTTAACGCATTGTTCTCGGATGACACCGGTAATTTACAGATTTGAGCTATTGGTTGCTTATAATGGGAACAAGCTGTACGTAAGGTCACCACCCGGACATGTCCATCCGAACCTGGATGTACGTGTACAACACAAGCCAACTCCCACCTAGAGGGAGGAAATTGAGGATTTCTAACGATGACTAAATCGTTGATTTTAATATTCGGATGTGATTTTGACYATTTATTCCGAACTTGCAATGAGTGCAAGTAATCCTTCGACCAAGAGCGCCAAATCTGTTCCTGCATAGCTTGTACTAGCTGCCATCGCGACAGCCGATTAGCATTAATTTTCAATACTGACTCTTCCGGTATCGAAATAAGCGGCCGGCCAATCAAGAAATGGCCTGGTGTCAACGCGAATAAATCGCTGGGATCATCACTTAGTGTCGCGATAGGTCTCGAATTTAGACATGCCTCTATGTGGCACAGCAACGTCGCAAAATCGGCTTTGGAAAGCGTGCGAGAACCGATAACTCGCCGCAGATGAAACTTAAAACTTTTCACACCGGCCTCCCAGAGTTCCCCAAAATGAGGCGCGGCAGGGGGAATAAAATGCCATTGTACACTATCATTCGCTAGAGTGACCTGCAAAGTCGGATTTGAACTCATTGCCCGAAAACTCGTTTGAAGTTCCCGATCTGTACCATGAAAATTCGTACTATTATCGCTATACATGTGAGCCGGTAAATCGCGTCGACTCACAAATCGACGAAACGCCGCTAGAAAACCGGTAGTAGTGTAATCTTCCATACTTTCCAAATGAATCGCTTTGATGGCAAGACATACAAATAACGCTACATAGTGTTTCCGAGTCCTATGAACGGTATGATCCCGAACGGTCCTGCGTAATCCATGCCGGTATGAGAAAATGATGGTGAGGGATTAACTCGTGGTTCCCGTGGTTCCAAATTTCCCATTAGCTGCATTGAAGTTTTTGCCGATTGACGTGCGCAAATCACATAATGACGGATATGCGCCTTGACGAGGTTACAACTTCCAATGATCCAGTATTTTTGTTTTAAATTGCGCAACGTAAGTTGTGTGCCTTCATGAAAAGTAGCGCGATGCGCATAATCTATGAGAAGTTCAGATATGCGATGCTTCGGTAATATGATAGGATGTTTTTCATAATATTCGAGAGCCGCGTTATGCAACCGCCCACCAAGGCGGAGTAGTAAATCTTCTCCTAGCATAGATTTTAATGCCTTTAGTGCACTGGATTTTGGAATCAGCTCGTTCTTGCTCAACGTACTCCACTCCTTTGAAAAATGAGCTTTCTGTATGAGTCAGAACCAACGGTAGGTGGCTTTGCGTAATTCAGAAACCTCTATTGGTAGTTTTTTCCCAGGTTGCGAATTCTTTTTTCGCTTCAAATTTTCAATATATCTCAGAACATAAGCTTACTTGGACTAGCCGAGTCCAGCTCGAATATCGTTGGGACAATTCCCACTCAATCGCACGATTCACATGATGTATGGTGATTTCTCACGCTTCTGATTTCCTTCACGTGGAAATTTCTTTCGCAATCGTCGCGTGACATTGCTGGCGGTTTGGCCAAGTGGTGGAGGAATGCTTCAACCAAGAGGGGCCTGTTTTGAAAGGCAGCCGCACCATGTACCTACCTTCCGCCATGCGGGAGTGTGTAAAAATAAAATGTCTCTCACATTGCTCTTCTTCCTCTCTAAACGGTAGTTTCTGAGGAATCTCCTCATCTTCCCAAAATTTAATAAGTAATAAGATATTGGTGTCGCACTCTGTAATGCACTCTGTGAGATGTGAGCTTTGTCCGTATCATACATACTTATACTTACAGGACCGGATACGATCCAACCAAAGACAGTTTTTTGAGCCATAAATGCGTCCGTCGAATGGAGAGGTTCGCGCACGAATATCGATGGGAATAAATTCGATCCAATCAGCAAATAGATGCTGATTTGTTGCATCCGGATCCGTCAGCTCAAAATTGCTTAGATGGAGCCACGATTCAAAGGACTTAATTTGTGAAGCCGCATAGGATGTAATACTTGGAATAATATACATCGTTAACGAAATCATTAGTTCAGGTTTGTTGCAAGGAGACAATCCGAGCGAAACCCTCGCTCTCACACGACCGCCATCAATCTCTGCAATGCAACTTATCGGAATATCGACGCGTTGTCGTTTGATTCGCAAAATCTGACGGAGGGACTTGGAAATAAAACTAAGAATCGCACCTTAATCAATGAGCGCGCGAATTTTAACACGGCGACCTTCCAATGTGAAGATCTACCCATATTAGAAATACGCAATCTGCACGCGGGATTTTCGCTTGCACGATTTGAACATGTGCAACAATGACACTTTCAGCAACGGAAGAAGTGACCGGTTATGTTTCTGAATCGCCGGTACTAGGCGTTTGATTAACTATTTTTCTTTTATTTAAGAGTGGTCTCGTCTCCGTCGGTATATAATAACGAGTGATGCGTGCACCGACAATGCACACATCGCGATTTACTTGAACACTACGGCGTGAAGTGACCCGACCGTAGACAATTGAAACAGACTCGCTTTTCCCTAACAAGAATACTGCGTTGCTCGACTGATAATGACAGAAATTTCTCACAGTTTGCTAAACTATGTGAGCCGGCACAATTGACGCAATTTTGAACCGACACATTATTAACAAAGGAACGACTTTTATTCCGCAAATTATCGGCTACGGTATTAGACACACCCGCAAAGTCGCAAAGCCCGAGAATGCGGTCACTCAGGAATATGTCCAGCTCCTAGTATGAGGGATATTCCCTTCTGTTGATTTGTTTTTGATTCCATTTTGCTCGTGTTTTTGAGCTAAGTTTCTCTGTAATAATAAATACTAAGATAGGGTCCCAGGAGCTGACTTGGAATTCCAATTTCGTCAACATTGCAAGAGCGACGGACACGGTGTCTCACAGTTTCTTTAACTCGCTTACGGTTTCGACTTTTCCCTTCGGAAGACAAACGAACGACTGAAGGTATGTATGGATTAATGCTCTTTTATTATCGTACTCCTTCAACATCATCTTCCACGCATTGTCATAACCGTCAGAAAAAACTTGAAATTGATTAAGGAACGATGCGGCATCCTCGATAACACTCGACTTCAAATAGTAAAACTTTGCTACATTCGTCATCGTTTTATTCGAATCGATTAGAGATTGAAAAGTGTGACGGTAAGTTTCCCATTCGGAAAATTTACCCGAAAATGTCGGAAGTGGAATACGCGGCAGTATTAACGAAGACGATTTCGTTCCATCGCAAAATGTAGAGTCAATAGGGCCGTATGCAGGACTTTCCGGTATTACAAAACTACTTATGGCTTCCGCAGCTTCGTTGTACGCGTCCTCGGCAGCGAGAAATTCATCTTGAAGGAAGTAAGATAGTTCCTTCCAATCTTTAGCCGTCGCCGCAATAGTGATCTTGTCGTGGAGCTGCTGAACCTTCTCCCAACACTTTATCAAATCAGCCAGACGTGTTCTTGTTTTTGTGAGCGTAGCGTTGGTCTTTGGAAGCTTCTTATAATTATGACGCATTTGATTCGACCAATTGCATTGGTCTGTACTGTAATGAATGTATGCAGATTTTCAGACGTGTTAGTCACCCGTAAATTTGAAGAATTGTCGTAGCACTGGACATTGAATCCCAGATAGATTAGCAAACCCGTGTGTATGTGACAGAACTATAAGACGTCGTGACACAATTCGACGACGCTGAGTGTTCTTTCTCTTGAACGCGGTACTACTATACTAGGCTCCGGGCTTCGTCTTCCCCAGCAGTATGTATCGTGTCATGTGTTCCTCACGGGAGCCGAGTTTGAAAGAAAGCGATAGCGGCACGAGCATGGCTTCTGATCCAGCTCGTAATGATCCTTACAATTAACACTTGGTGACAACAGCACCAGAGATGATCCTTTATATTAGACTGTCCGTTTTACTAAAAACACACTGATACACTCAAATATCAACAATCTGGCTCGAAGAACCAAAAACAATGTTACAGCGCCTTCGATAAATTCGCGTAACACCGTTTAGATATTTATTTATTGCCGATTCGAGGAGAGTGTGTTCAGTAAAGATGAGAATCGTAGAAAACACAACAATCTTCTTTAATGGTCAAACAAATTAACAATTATAATATTTTAAATACTTGCTCTAACAAAAGTGCGACCGTTGCCTCTGGCTTCTCGCAAAACACTGACTCTGTTCTTCGCCGCTTGGCAACGGCAGAGCGGTAACAATTCCCCTTTTTTTTTGTTTCGATAACAATAACGAAGGTTTTATTGGCTTGTTACTCATATTGGATTTATGTTTGTTACATCGAGAACATTCTAAGAAAATATCGTCTATCAGAATTCTTAACAATAAGAATTAATGATATACATTTCTGCAACTGCCAGAAAAATAATTTTTTCCACCATTTTAGATTTTTATAAAATATATAGAAGCATAATATAATGTCCAATGTAATATTCATAAATAGTTTAGGAAATTTAAAATTCTTTATCTTTAGCTTATTTTATGATTCTCTTGACAAACGACACAAGTCAGATGTACACTAAAACAGATCTTAAATTGGCACTAAATAATAATCAAATTAGGATAGCTTAAGATATAATGGCCACCCGCATATAAAAGTATATAAGATGACGAATTATTTTCGGACTCTTTTTTCTTATCTTATTAAATGTGTAACACTTTCTTTTTCGGGATAAATTCGCATTATATTGAATTATATTAGAATATATTTTATTGTTCATTTTTTCAATATCGTTTGTTTGTTCGTTTGTTCGTTTTTTCTTTGAGTTGCTCTTTTAATATTTCCAGTCTGATTATCTTGAATGTATCCTTAAAATTTATAGAATAAAATAAGCACGATTAATTAATCATGATGATCAAGATCGAATCAAACTATCAGATAATTCCTGAGATGACAGTTGAATCTTGGTAAAGCAGTGGAAGCGATATCTCCATATCTGTGATCGCGTGCTATCTCCAGAGAAAATAACACAATCCATTAACACTTAAAAAGCACTAGCGATCGTGCTATAGCCTGAATATTGATTTCGAATAATAATCGCGATATTGGGACATAATAATATTGGCCAGCACGATCTATATTGCTTATATTCGCCATATAATTTAGTATTATTTAAGGCTTATTAATTGATGTAATATTTCCATCAAATATCCTTGTAGTAAACTTCATTTCCTTTCACGTGATACTACGTATACTACATACAAAAAGTATAAAAATTTTTTTCCCCTTTTACGTAAGAAGTGTGTAATTTTTTGTATATGCAATTATTTTTTTCGCTTTAAACTTTATCTTTCTAACTTATATTGGAATCCTCTTTCGGTTGATTTTGATTATCTCAGTAAAATAAAACTTCAATAAAATATATATTTATAAAAAATTTTATATTTGTGTAATTTTGTCCTATATAATCATCCATAATCTCTTTGTATTTCCTTAGGAGACATCCGATTTATTTGCTACATTTATATCTCCTCAAAAAGGACAACCGAGGGCAAAAGCTTAACATAATATTTAATTACATTATTCTTTCAATTTTTTCAACTTTTTATAACAAAGATAATTTATGATAAAAATAATTTATAATTAATATTAATTTACTTTCTAATATATTTTCTAATATCATAATTTATATACAAATATTTATAGGTATTAATATTTATTAATTATGTCTCTAAATCTTCGATATTTTCATTATGATAAATATATATAAATAATATAATAAAATATTCTTTTCTCTAATTTCCTCATATTAACACTATCGATTTTTTATTACAATTTTATGATATTATTGGAATGGTCAATATTAAACTGTTTTTATATCAAAAAATTATTCGCAATTCTCGAAATATTAATAAATACTTAAAATCCCATATTAATGTCTTTTCCGTTTAAACAAAATGTCAAAGAATTCTCTAGAGTAGAAATTATTTTTAACATGAAAATAAACATTTCTAAAAAAAATAAATTTTATTTAGACTTATATTTTAACATAGTTAAAACTTGGACACTCATAAAACTTGGAAACGAAGAATACTTTTCTTAATTTCTTTTTATCCAAAATCAAATAATTAAGAAGAATTTAATTAACAATCATTTTTAATGTTATATTTTTCTTCTAGTACCATAATACGCTCAAGAGGCATTGACGTTTATTGCACAATACGAATCGTGCCCTTCTTCTGCACATTTAAATAAAGTGGCAGAATAAATAAAGTTTATGAATAGGTCATTGCTTGAAGAATAAGAGTTTCTTTTGTTGTCATCGTAAGTTTTCGATACTTTCGATGCACTGAGAAATATCATTTCTTTCATCCTCGATGTTAGAGTTATAACCGCTCATGCTCGGTCGCATACAATATCGCAATACGTGGAATTTACGTGGCATTTACATAGTAGAAGAGAAAGAATGAGCATGTCGATCGTTATATAGGGGAGTTTGATTTTTTCGTATTGGATCGATGTTGAGAATCGAACTCGAATCTTTGGATTGCCAGACAATTGCTCTTATCTCTTCTATGTTATCTCTTTAATGTTATCAGTATTTATTATTTATTTTTTTATTCATAAAAAGCAACAAAAGAAAATAACAAACATTCGTAAATAACATCTTAAATTAATTTTATTGTTCTACTTTTCATAAATATGAGATATTTTTATTGCCTATTTAAAATAAAATTTTATTTCCTCAATATGTTCTTAGGATAACATAAAATACTACATAAAATACCAATAGAACGACAATTCCTTCTTTTTAGATTTTGAGAAGAAGCAAAGTTTTATCCACCTCTTATCCATCTCTTATCCATTTCTTATTGATATACGATCATAATCAAATATTACTTTTACTTTCCATATTTAAACTTTCATGTTCTTTTTGCACAAGAGCTCGTAATTCATCCTAAAATTATAAAAATATTTATTTATCTTCTCTAAATCTAATATATTTGTATTTAAATAGCAAGAAAATATTAAATAGATAATAGATAATAAAGAATATAAATATTTTTATGCAACTATCAAGTTAGATTTGGTAATATCAAAATATAATTTTGTTTAACTGTAATTTATAATTTAATTGTAATTTAATTATAATTGTAATTTTATGTTGATATTCAATAAATATAATTAAATATACTTCATATTGTGAATACAAATATATTATATAACATATATAAAAGTATATATAAATATTTCAAATATTTATTTATATTAAGTAAATATTGAATATGAGATTGAATTAGATATTGAATATAGAATTGAAATATTAAAATAAATGCAAAGTATATAATACTAAAGATTTAAAATTTTTTAAACTTATATAATTCACGAACAATACATATGAATAGCAAAGTTTGATTTATATTAACTACAATGAAAAATAAGCAAATAAATATATGCAAATCTTACCCCCCAGCCGAGTTTGTCAGCTAACAGTTGACAACCCGAGTCACAATTGCCCAACCAAGCTACATCACGTCCACCATACGTGCTTTTAGCATCAAATACTAAGCCTTGTTTAAATCCTAGGAAACGCGATAGACGATCTTGCATACCTACTTTCTCATTGTTAATAAGTAAACGTGGACAAGTAGTTCGCACCCTTAAAATTAGAACAATTTTTTTTAATTTGCATTTTTTTATGAACAGTTTAATCTATTCTATAATCTAGTGTATCCTATAAGTTAAGAATAATATTAATATGTATACATACCTATCGACTAAGGACGCGAAAGGTTGCACTACTAGACTCGATCCCATAATAATCAACAAATCAGCTTGCTCAAAATCTCGATCAGCAAGCATTTGAAAGCGTTCAGGTAACATTTCACCAAAAAAGATAATATCAGGTTTTACGATACCTTCCTTGCATTTCTCGCATTTTGGTAATATACTTTTTATTATTCTTTCTGTCAATTAAAATTATTAATATTTTATTTAATTTCAATGATTAATATTTTATTTGTCATTAAATATTTTAAATAATATAAATTTGCTTTTTTTATCAATTATAATATTTTTAAAAAATATTAATGTAGTATAAATATTTTGCTAATAAATATTAGCAAAATAATTTTATTCATATACAATTTTATTTTAATAAGATATATATTTTTTATATATATTTTTATATATATTTATTTCATTTTATATATTTTTATATATTTTTTTTTATAAAATATGAAGTTTTCATGTTATGTCGTTTAATCTTTTTATTATTTATTGATCAGAGAATTTTCTATATCTCTTAGAAAAAACTCCAGATGAGAGAAAAGATAGATTCAATGAATAGTAAATATATGATACATTTTTCAATTATTTTAATATCCAGTATAATTCAAAAATTACAAAAAATTTCATATTTTTGTTTTATTTTTAATATTAATAAGATAGACTTCATTTGCCTTTATAAAAATAAAATAAAATAATTGTTACTTATGTATAATATTAACCTGACCTCATGTAAAATCCGTGCATCATGTGACATATTACAGCAAACTTATTAATCGATTTGTAAAATATATCATCATACTTCGTAATATAAAAATAATATATGTATTAAATTATATTTAATGCATTCCATTAAACGCTATGAATTATTGATAAATTAATTTATTAACAATCCATTTTATTTTGATGCATGATTCCATTTCTTAACAAGAAAGAGAAGATATTTTAAATCTTGTACTATCTGTCTAATAATATATTCTTGAGATCATTTAGAAATGAAAATTTTAATTACAGAAAATTCAAATAATAATTTTTAAACTATTGGAAAATATTTAAAGTTGATTAAAGTCGATTATATCATTTAATATACATACATGCATTCATGCATCATATAGAAAATGTTCTTAGATACCTCAATTTATTGATTTATATTCACTTTAATATTTTTAATATATGGAAAATGTCACATATTCAATAATATCTTTACTATTGAGTAATATATCATATTATATATCATATTAATGATAATACTACTTCAACATGTGAATTTTACATAATTAGTTAATTTGCTGTAATTAGTTAATTTTATATACTTCTTATTTAAATATTATTAAAATTTCCAATTTCTATATTAAAATTTCCAAAAATTTTATTTCTAAATTTTATAAATGTATACTAACATATTTGATGTTAGTATACATTTAGTTTATTCTTACTTAGAGTACTTTTATTTAATTAACACATTTTAAACAGTGTTGTTATTATTTTAAAATATTAATAAATTATACATACTATTTACAGAATTTTTATGGCATGTCAAATTTCATAAAAATAAAATGTATTATTTAATTCTTGTATCTTTATTGAAAAAATTATTAGCATACTAATAAACACATTGTTCATGAAATAAAATTAAGTTTTTTCGAAAATACTAATATTCTTCTTTTGATATATAAGACAATTTTAAATAGATATAAAAATATCTAATAATAATCTGAGTTTTTATTAAAATTATATTAATTTCATTATTTATCCACTTTTTTATTTTTTGCTTACAGCAAAAATTATAAGATATACCTTATTTTATGAGATATACCTTTCATCCATGAAAGTGTGTATGGTGCACGGCATTTCAGACAATGACCAGTATGAAACGTTCCATGAGCCTCTACTAGCTTATCAGACGGTAATCCAGCCACACGTTCTAAAGTATCGATATTTTGTGTATAATGCCGTAATAGTAGATTCTTCTCCCACAATAGACGAATAAAATAATGGCTAATTGTAGGCTTGAAACCTTCTGGCAATAATTCTCTCGCGAGTGTAAAGAATGGTTCCGGATTTTTCATGAAAAAATCCAATTCAAAAATGGCCTGTGGATGAGGCAAGTTGTATTTATCCAATTTATGATAAAGTCCGGTGGATGCAGACCGAAAATCTGGTATCCCAGCAGCTGTAAAAAATCGCCTATAGATTTATCAGCATATAATATATGAATGATTTTATGTTTTTGTACTTTATACTCGCATGTACTTTATAATCGCATAATAGCAATCGTATTATTATAAACAACTAAAATTATTATTATTAATATTGAAATATTAATAATTATATAATAACATTAAAATAATAAATAATTATATAATAATAATATTAAAATAATAATATTAATAATAATAAATCGCATATGAAAAATTAATCAAAGAAGAACGTAATTGCGTATTTAATTATTGTGCAAAAAACATTTAATACATACTTGATGAAACAAGTTGCATTTATATGACATTTAAATGCTTCAATTGTTAATATCTTCAAGTATATTTTTTATTAAATTTTTTTTTTATTTGCTGTACGCATTATTGGGATAAATAAAGATTATCAAACTGATAACAATGCAATTGGATAATATTTATATTCCCATAGACTTTTATTTTCAATAAATTAAATATTTTCATCCAAATCATATCAGGGAATTGACAAGTCTATCAAAATATTTTAGATATATAATTAATGTAATATAATTACAATAACAATTTTTGAAGATGTTCTTTTCCAAAAGAGAACAATTAATATTTATTTTGTAATGTCATAACTAAGATTTTTTGTTTTTTATGCATCCATATCTAGTTAATAGAATTCAAATTCAAAGAAATTATGCCAAAATTATGCCACGCTCTTCCTTGATATAGATTGCACATTTCATAAAATAACAAAATAATAAAAGTAGCAAATGTTATCTTATATTATAATAAATAAAAAAATAAAGAAGAATTGGTAAGAACTTCATGAAATTTTAAAATGCTGGTTCATATGTTCATTTACAAGTGGAAATTCCGGCGCCTGCCATGATAATGATTTTACAAATCTCTTTTTCTTTAATATATTCTACGATCCCATCTAAATTAGATTCGCGAAGAATATTCTGTTGCGATTCATCATTTTGATCATTTGTTGACAGATCAATGAGTCTCAATTTTTGGGCCAGATATTTGCGTAATCTCTCCATCTCAAATTGATCTTCTACTTCAGATAACTCAGAATAAGCGTTTTGTTTTTTTTCACTTGGATTGTCATCTGGAATAGATAAAAAGTTAATAAGTAAATAAATAGTAAAAGTTTGATAAAATAAAAGAATTATATATTATACATCTTGAACTTTTTTGACAATAATAATTATAATAAGATACAATCAACTAAATCATTATATTTATGTTAAAATGATATTATCTGCATGAATCTAAATGATATTTGCATTTTGAGATTTTGTGTATTCAATAAAAAGGTACTAAAAATAATTTGTTAATTTAAAGAACAATTATTTGATTAGAAACTTTAATTAAAAGTTAATTATATATTTAATAATAAAGTATTAAGGCCAATTAAAAAATAAAGATTAAGAAAGAATACAAATATGCAAAAATATAAGCTTTAAAATAAAAAAAGTAAAAAAAGAAGAAACATTCTATGAATAATATTAATAATATTTCTCAAAATTTAAGATATTACTATCCTGAAATTAAGAAAGTTAAGATAAGGATAAAATATTGATTTCAATAGTGTTCATTGTAGTATAATTTTATAGAATTTCATTAATAGCATTTCTGTATCTCATTTATATTACTTTACTCTATATAATAAAAATAAAAATAGTTGAAAGAATAAAAGCAGGTTATATACATAATTATATTAATAAATTAATATAAATTTAGAAAAATAACATAATCATTAAAAGATGGCATAGAAATGCCAAAATAAAAAATGTTGAAAAATTTTATGATTTGATAAAAAAATTATAAATATAAGTATAAAAACTATATAAAAAAGGAGTAAATTAAATAATCAAAAAATATTTATATCGACCACAAGATAAATTGTGCAACAAGCAAATATTAATCATATAATATCCACATTTGTGAACATCGTAAACACATTTTAAGCACAATCATCTAATTAGTTAATTTAATTAAACACATTAACCTATAAATTCTTAGCAGATGCAGTCTCGTAAAGAATATTCACGATATTATATGCTGACACTTGCATCTCATTCTCAATATGCATACTATGAAAGTTTAGTTTGTATAAAATACGTCAACAGATTGAACTAAATGCAAATATATAAAAAAAATTAAATGTTAAAAAGAATTACTGAAGTACACAAAGTAAATACTTATCGCGATTACATATGCTAATCATCGCTTGAATCATTTTTCGTATTTCTTTATAATCCAAACAAAAAAAAGTGAAAATCATGCAAATCATACAAAAGTACTGATTCTTCAGTTACCTGTATGCTGATTTTCCTCTTCCTTAGACCTCTTGTCCATAGTGCAATTCCTCGATGCACAATTTAAGCACAGCCTCGCAAAACACAATGAGTTTTTATATAGAATTTTACACAATGCATTCACTTTGTGGACGATTGTAAATTTGCAGCATTGAATAAATTATATTACTATTATTTTTTTAAATATTCCACTTAGAAAACAGTTTTAAGAATTATATTCTAAATTGACCTTATTATATTTAACTATATCATAAATTTATCAAACATCGTATACTACATACAGTTACCGTTTGGTAACCTCCGAAGACTGACTATCAAATCAGAACGAACAATTTCTTTTATTATTTAAGAAAACATTAAAATAAGCTTCACTAGTGGAGACAAAGGCGAATTAAATCAATATGGCGTCTTCTCCGCTACATTTAAATGGATTTCATTTTCAAACACATTTTTAGATGTTAAGCTTACAACACATGATGCTTTCATGTTAGCACAGTTGCTTTCATATTGGATCATAAGTGAGCATCATTATAATTATAAAATAAAGAATTATCATATCATGCTTAAATTTTTTATTTATCTGGTCTGTTTGCAATCCAGCATAAAAATAAACATGCAAACTTTATTTTAATATCATATATTACTTAAAATACTACAACATTATATTAAAAGTATATATAATTTTTATTTATAATTATATATAATAAATATTTAAAAACATAATTAAAAAGTAAAATTGCTTTTAATTGCAATTATATTGAATATTTTATATATAATTCAAGATTATTAAGTTATATTACTACATAGAAAATTCTATTACTACATAGAAAAGTTATAAATATATGAAAACTAAGAATTTAGAAATAACTGACTTAAAACATTATTAAATTTATAAAATATATATCCATAAAAATAATCATAATATAAAGATACATGATAATATGCAGAATTTGTAGAATAATATATGATATATAACATATAACAAAATACTAGACCATTTTGTTCCATGAGGGCAAAGTGTTTTTCATTGAAAAGAATATATAACATAGTTTCATAACGAAGCTTTTCCTAGATTTTTAAATAATATCTCGAATTTCCTGTGGCCCGTTTAGTTACTTACTTACCTTTGTATGCTATAAAAACTTGCCCTTTAAATATGATACTAAGGAAAAAACTTTTTTGACCACGTTCCAAAAAGATCATTCTTTATAAAGATGCGATTAAGTTTTTGAATGTTATAATCATAATTGATTATAATTATCTTTATATTACAACGTAAAAATAAAAAAACCATTTCTTATTTCATTATTGTTCCGTTAACATTTTTATTATCATTCCTATAATCTTTAAATGTCATGTCTACGATAAAATCAGTCCAAGTTTTCAATTCGAGAAAAAATTACTAGAATTTGAATCACAGATAAGACAAATTGAGAATAAATTTTTATTTATATTTTATTTAATTGTTTATATTTTATCTATTTTATTATATATACTTGTATATATATGGAATATTTATTTGAATTATCTATATACATAATTCGAATCAACTAATTTTTTCTCGAATTGAGAATTATACTAGTTTTTAATATCGTGGATATAAGATTTTACATTTATTACCATTGGGCAAAAGACTATAAAGATAGATGCGAAAAAAAACATATAGATGATAAATATAGATAGATGACAAATAATCATAAATTTATCCTTTTCTGTTACAATAGCTATATTAATTACTAGTTTTCTTTCTTTTACTAACGTAAAACTATATATCTATATCTTCTTAAGTTCTGCAAGTATGCTCTACTAATTTAGCTAATTCTACTAAGTCGAAAAAAAAAAGATACTATATATGTAAGATTTGCTAATCACAAATATGAATAAAAATAATCAAAAATTTATACTGTAATTTTAAATAAAACTATAATATTTGCAATTATAATTTTAATAAATAATTATATTAAATATTGAACAAAGATAAACACAATTGTATTTGAGCTTTTTTAAAATATTGTTCCAATATTTATTTTCTTTAATTCATTCATTTCATATCTAATTATTAATATAAATAATTTGTATTCACATTATGATTATACTATATCAATTATAAGAAAAAATGGTAATTGGAAATGGAGCATACAAATTATATTTCAAAATTTGTTGCCAATATTATAAGCATGACATTATTATGCTATACAAATGAAATTTTCTGTCAATATGAAATAGAAAAAATGTTTAAATATTGCAATAATTGATTGTATATATTGCATTTTATACTCATATAATCTAATTTTTATTAAATTTAAATAAAATAAAATAAATAAAATGTGGGGAAAACCGCAATTATTGTCATGTTACAATATTGCACATGTTACAAATGTTTCTAATGAATCTAGATTGTCATATGTCATAAATGATGGTTCTTATATCGATTATGTTATTTTTTTAATGTTATTTTTTCCATTCATCGCCATTCTTAATTTTAATCACATTCTTTCATTGTTTTGTTTATTTTAGTCAAAGATTCTGTTATATTATTTCATACAGAAAAAATGCTATTGTTATTAAAAAAGAATATAAAGCATATAGAAATTAAAAAAGTTGTTTGTTTCTTCTTGTTGACAATGGTTTTATTATATTTTTAGCATCCAATACTATTGTCACAAATATATTGCTGTAAAATTTATAAAATTATTTTATATATTATTAAAAGATCTAGATGTTCTATTTTTGTCTATTTTGTATTATTTTTCTACAGACTGCAAGTAGCACAATCAATAATTACATATCATGAACATATTGTAAATCAATCGCTTTTAAATCGTATCTTCCGCATTCACATATCCATTGTAATCATTTACAGTTGCTAATATTAAAAACTTAATACATATAGATAGATAGATAGATAGATGGATAATTATATTTTATATTTCATACATATCTTCATGTTTGATTACGATTTAGCTTCAAATTATGAAATTCCAAATTAAAAAATTAATAAATTTTTTTGATATTTTTTCGTCACTCACAATTAGGCTTAACATTATAATATATAATTGACATTCAACTAAGCAAACCATTTTTTGCCAGAGTTTTTATAGCTATTGTTTTTAGTAATAGATTAAAGTTTTGAATGTGGTACAGGTTTGATTAAACTCAAATATCAAATATTGAAAATGTTTATTTATTATTTGAATATAATATAAGATAATATGAGATTCATCTAGTAAAGTTATGTAATCTTATTACTTGTATTTTATTACTTGTATTTATTACTTGTATTTTATTACTTTTATTACTTGTATTTTGTTTACATATACATATATTTCATTTGACATATTACCATGACATATATTGATATACATTATAACTTTCATAGATTTTTTTCTACAATATTTTGCAATATGTTGCAAGAAAAGATGATTTTTCAACAATAATTATTCCATCATATAAAAACAGATATTTTATTTGATTAATTTTGATCTGATTTATTTTATTAATTTCTTATTTTATTATCTCTCATTTTTTTCTCATTACTAAATTATTATATATTTATTATAGTTTTTATATTTACAATATTTAGATATACCTAATATATAAGTATGAAATATATGAAATTTGCATTTAATTTCGACTAAAAAAAACAAATAAGCATCACGCTATCATAAAAAGTTACAAATAAAAAATGTAAACCGAAAATCATATAAACACAAAATCCTCAATTTCGGCATTTTCATCAAAATTTTCAGTATTTTAATAATAAATTCCATAATACCAATTTTTCATTTCTTGGATATTGTTTTGAAATAATATATAAATCAGCATAAAATGTCGAAAACACAAGATATTGATCAGATGAATATAATTTGCGGATTAAAAGCTGCGGTGACAGCTCTGGAATGGTTAGTTTAATATATTTGCCACTCTTATTTTATATGCAAAAAATTTATAAAATATTTAAAGAAATAGAATTATTATTACATTATATGATATGTTTCATATATATATATATATATATATATATATATATATATATATATATATATATATATATATATACACATCATTAAGAAAATTAATATATATATTTATTATTTCTTGATGCAATATTTATGTTCAGCTATAATAAAACTTGTTTCTTAATTTCTCGTAACAAATAATTTTTATTTTTTTAAATTAATTATAAATTTATTATTTTTACATGATTCTTCAGTCATCATAATATGCAAATACTTAAGGAACAAAAAGAGAAGATGATACGTGATGCAATACCGTCACCTGTGCATGTAATAATACCTGTGCAGGTACCTGTGCATGTTCCAAAAAAGAAATCAAGAAGTAAGTTCAAACGTGATAAGTGTATTTCCTTAAAGAAGTCGCAGAGATCATTAGATAAGATTCGATGCAGAAAAGAAAAAAGTATTGATCGTTGCAAGGTCAGTAATATGAATATTTATGAATGAAATTAAGTTTTTTATAGAAGTGAAATTATAATTGATTATAATATCAAGAGAAAACTTTAGATATTCAGACCATTGATTTTTATAATTTGATATAAATATCATATATTAAATACAAATACAAAAAAATTTTCTTATTAAGTAATAGTTTATATTGCTAATGTTAAAATAAAATTCGATTTTTTAATTAGATGTGAATTTTTATGTTTTATGAATATTTCAATTTATTCCATTAGAAAGAAAAATAATTTGATATTGAGATTTTCTCATATATATGAAAAAATTTATAAAGCTTTTTAAATTGGACAATTAAATTCTCGTTATATCTTGCTTTATCTTGATCAAGCTTCACTTTTATATAAAAGAGAAAAATGGAAATCGGTATATTTTTTTTTTGCTAAAACTGAAATATTTATTTATTTTAGCTCCAAATATTAAATTGCTTGTATTATAATTCTTAATTATTAATAATATTGCATTAATAATTTTAATACAATAATAATTTTTTTCTAAATATTTTACTAAAAATTTTATTAAAAATTGTATTGCTGTGAATCATATATTAATGGTTTATATCTTATTCCAATATAATCTAATTTATTATTGTTTTTTCAAACAGTTTTTTCAAATATATTAATATACTTTCTTGTTGCTAAACTTTTTATTATTATAATTGCATTGCAGGATGTATCTCTCTTAAACTTTCCGGAGATGCGAGGAGGCGTGCTTTATTCGAAATGCTGCTGCTTACATCGAAATGGTCTTCAAGATAATTGTCCTCTATCACAATGTCAAGGACAACCGAAATGTCTTACTAAGCCATGGGCTACATGTCCACCAGGAAAATATGTCAGATCACGTTATCCGGAATTATATCCATAGACATATAATACAGATTGCATGATATAATATATATTTAAAAAAAGAAAAAAATTATGAATTAACTGAAGTTTACTTCAATAATTATAAATGAAATAATAGTGTACAGTTTTTGTACATAGAGATACAGTATTAAAAACTTTAATAAATTGAAGTATTATTATCAATATTCAGATTTTCCTTTATCTGAAAATCATAAGAAGTTTTTATAATAATATATGTGTTTAGAAATAATATGTTTTAAAAGAAATATCATTTCTTTTTGTAGTGTCTTACTCCAAAGAAATATTGATTATAATTAATTATAATAAAATATTCAATAAATATATTTAATAATACTTTTCAAATAATAATAACAATAATTAATTTTTTAAATATTTTGTATATAACATATTAGAATAAAGTTTGCTTTTTTAATTACACGTGAATTTTTACATTTTGACATTTTGAATATTTCAGTATATTTTATTAGAAAGAAAAATAATTTAGAATGAGGTTTCCTCTTGCATATGAAAAAATTTATAAGACATCTTTTTTAATTGATTAATTAAATTTTCTTATATCTTTCTTCATATTGATTTTTATATATAATTATACATAAAAAATAAAAAATATATCGAAATGCAAACGGTATTAGATTTTCTTCTTGCTAAAACTACATTGAAATATTTATTTATCTTAATTCCAAATCTTAAATTATTTGTGTTATGATTATGTATATTGTGTGTGTGAGTGAGTGTGTGTGCGCGCGCGCGCATGTGTATATTGTATTATATATATATATATATATATATATATATATATATATATATATACACATATATATATATACAATTACATAAATTACATAAATAAATATATACAATTTTAAATATATATACAATACATATTGTATATATATATATATATATATATATATACAAAATATTTAAAAAGATTATATATGTACAAATAATTTTAATATATATATATATAATAATTTTATGAAGAAAAAAAGAGAGAAAAACCTTTTATAAGAGATTTTATAAGAGAAAATGCTTTATGTTTCATTCAGTTTATTATTAGATTATTGTTATGTATACTAAGAAGCGTATTACTATAAAGATATTGTGTATTTTATAAAACATAGTTTTTACTATAATTTCGTAATAGAGAATAAACACGAAAATGATGAACATGTTTGATATAAGATAATATATTTTGTAACGTAACAAATTTTAAAGAGAAATGTTCAATTAATCGAAAAATATAAAATAGTATGAGAATTGCTAGTCAACAAGGTGGACAAGCTGATGGATAAGAAGGCAAGCACATAGGTAAGTTATACGGAAGAGAGCCATCTGGCAAATCGCAACAAGGTACGCATACATCGCAAGATCTACAACAATCAGGATATGTTGAACATTCATAAGGAATGCAGATATTTCTATCGCAACATGGCGGAACTTGACAAGTTTTACCGCAAACTAATCTACAATATGCAGCTAAGGCGGCTTCTCTGGCTTGGTCTGCGCAATAGAACTTTTTAAGAGCGACCTTCGCATCACCTAAATCAGTCAACTTCAATAAGGCAAGACGACCTGGTTCGCAAACTGGATACAACTTTGTCATACATTCTGGTCTACCCATGCATTCCCACATCATACATCTATCTTGCAAACCGTTCCTCTTGATGCATTCACATTTGTACATTATACTTCCACGAAAATTGAAATTCTTGCATGCTCTGATAGATCCCTGCAATATATTTTAATGTTTAATTTATATTAATTGAATAAATTCTTTTTATCAAGATTTTTATTAATTGAATAAATCATATAATACAACTTTTTTATTATTCGGATCTTACCAAAACATTAATTTATTATACAAGTTAATTCAAAAATAATGCTTTAAGAATGATTTCAAATTTTCTAAATATTTTCTTCTTTTCCTATATTTATAATGTTTATATTAATATTTATAAAACATTATTTATTAAGCGTGTTCTTTGGAAAATCTCTTTGGACAAATCATTAAAATACCATTTAAATTTTTTATCATTTTTTTATTTAAATGAAATTTTTTATATCAACAGCGTTGATATAAAATTAAGAAAGTGATAATTAATTAATCAAATGAATAACAATGTTTCAAAAATATAAAAGCTATATATTATTGATGTGTTATTATACATGATATATATGATATGATGTACTATTACTACTATTACTATTATTATTATATTTATGTAAAAAAAATGTAAAATGTTGAATTTTAAATATTATGTAATGAAAATGCAATTTACGAGAAAATAGTAAGAATTGCAAGATACAAAATTAAATGAATCATTTAATATATCTTGAAATTTATATTATTACAAATTTATTAAAAAGAAGAAATCAAAAATATAAAAAAAGTTCAAGTATATTGGTTTTAGTTTTTTGAGAAATATATATATATATATATAAATTATAATATAATATATTAATTATAATATATTATATATATAAATAAATATAAATATATATATATATATATATATATATAAAGTTAGGCATTTGGCCAGTTTTAATAAGTATAAATTTGATAAATATAAAGTGCGGTGGCAGAATAGCCTAAAACATGAATATATTATCTTATCATTTGCAACAAAAATTTCGAGACATTACCAACCTTTTTTCCTTTTCAGAAGAATTATATTTATAAAGAATATAAGAATTATATTTATCAATGTAATTAATTTCTTTTATTCTTTATAGCAAAATATTAATAATTACACAATATATATGAAAATAATAACAATAACAATAATAATAAATAATAATATTAATAATCTTACATATTATATTAATAGGCGGCATATACATATTAATGTATTAATATAATATATAAAATATTAATAATACTAATATTAATAAACAATGGTATTAATAATAATATAAATATATTATTAATTATATATTATTAATATATAATATATAATATATTATTAATATAATATTTATTATACATGATAAAAAATAAAAAGAATTTTTGCATATATATTTATATTTATTTATTTATTTTTATTTATTATAAAATTCTGGCACTTGTGACAATGTAAATATAATTTGCAGAGAAACATAATCGATTAACATTGTAAAAAATTTCATGTCATTTATCAACTTTAATACATATTAAGTTAATTGTATCAAACCATAAATTATTTTAATTTTTAGGCACATAGTAAGTAATTAGTTAATGATATAATTGCATCATATTGTGAATATTTGAATTTTTATAATAAAAATGTAAAATTTTTTGAAAATTAAGGATTTGAACAAAAATTGTAAAATATGAAATATGTATTCATAGTATAAAATTAAAAAAGTAACTGAAGAAGTAGAATTAAATGACACGTAAACTGAGATTCATAAGAACGATCATCTCAAAAAATATTTTCAATTGTAAAATAAACAAAAAAGATTTTATGTAAATCATTACAGATGAGAATTTTATTTATTATAATATGAAATATAAACAACTTAGATAAGTTCTGTTGAGTTATCATTTCTGTAGTACAAGCACCGAAGCAAAAAGACTTTATTCTAATAGTTTATTAGAATTTATTTAGTTTATTAGAATTTATTTCTAAAAGCTAATAGTTTAATTATCCTAATATATATTCAATTAGAATGATGTTTTCTATTTGCCTATGCAATTTTATGATTAATTCCTAAAAATTAGATGAAATAATTACTCTCCTTTTATAAAATATAATTCTTTATATTTTAAAATAATATTTTGCATATTCGGTATGTTACTTCATTTGATTGAAGCTACATTGTGATTATTAAAAGAAGAAATGTCCATTTACGGATAAGATAAAAGAAATCGATCCAATTATTTCCTGGAAGATTCATATTAAGAAAAGTTTAACATTTGATTAGAATTCCCTATCTTATCTGACATATTCATCAGAGATTACCTATTTTAATTATTACTTATTTCGATTGATAGAATATATTTTAGAATATTACATTTTGGAATATTAGGAAAATAAGAAAACTTATATTTATTACGGTACTACATTTTCTTTGGTAAAATTTATAAATTATCTGAAAAAATGATCGAAAACTATAACAATAATTTAAAATAAACAATTAAATTTATTATTGGTTTTCTAATGAATTCAACAAAAAATTTATATTATGTATAAGCTCTTTATACATTAATAACTTAAAATCATTTTATTTTCTCTATAAATAAATTTTGCATTTATCAAGAACATTGATTTAATATCCAAATTTTATGATTAATTACATTATAATTGATGCACTTCAAGGTTAAAAGAAAAGAAAAAGAAAAGAAGAACGAAAAGAGAAAAAGACAAATATAAGGAAAAAGATAGAAAAGACAAGGAAAAATAAGAAATAGAAGAAAAAATAAGGGAGAAAGACAAAGAAAAAACATATTATTAAATATATTATTAAATCATAAATATATAAAATATATAAAATTATAAATATATAAAAGACTTACGCAGTATTGCGGAGGACACGCAGGTTCTGCAGGACAACATATTATTGGTTCATTCGATGAATCATCCCATTCACATGGTTTTCTATAACGATCTCAATAAATATACGGAATATATGAACTCATTGCAAAAATAATTAACATCTTACTTTCTTTCCATAGAACTAATTAAACATTTCAATTGTGTCAGTAATTCTCGTCTTCTGTCGCAATTAATATTTTTACCGTCGCAACGCATTTCTTCTATCAATTTTTAATTGAATATAATACAATTTTTTATAAAATAATTTTTATTTTTTCGTTTTATTACATGCTCTATGTTCTCATTTTTATTAATAGTACAAAGCATACACGCGATAAATTTAGTTATTATGTAAAAATTTAATGTAAAATTGTCAATTGAAAAATTTTGTCATGGACCATAATTATCAATTTATCAAAACATCTTGTTTCTTAGCAACCACTGTTTCGTTATATCACATTAATGTGCATTATCGATGTGCATAATTTCATGTATATATTTTGCATTTTTATAAAAAATGCGTAAAAAATAAAGATTTATATAAAAAATATATAAAATGTAATATAAAATATATACATAAAATTTAAAAAATATATTTTTATTAATATATATTTTTTAATTATATATATTTTATATTACATTTTATATATTTTTTACATAAAGATTTAAATAAAAAAAGTATATATAAATATATATTTTTCTTAACAATAGGAGATTCATGTTAAGTAATTAAGAAAACTAATAAATTGTGATATAAGGAAACAGTGGTTGCTAAGAAACAAGATGTTTTGATAAATTGATAATTATGGTCCATGACAAAATTTTTCAATTCACAATTATACATTAAATTTTTACATAATAACTAAATTTATCGCGTGTATGCTTTGTACTATTAATAAAAATGAGAACATAGAGCATGTAATAAAACAAAAAAACAAAAATTATTTTATAAAAAATTGTATTATGTTCAATTAAAAATTGATAGAAGAAATGCGTTGCGACAGTAAAAATATTAATTGCGACAGAAGACGAAAATTACTGACACAATTGAAATGTTCGGCTAAAATTCCTTATCTGATATATCCATCAGAAACTGTTTATTTTGATTATTGCTTATTCTAATTCATAGAATATATTTTAGAAGTTATTTTGGAATATTAGGTAAAAACAAAAAAATATCTATAAACATCTAAAATATAAATAATAAGGTGAACAGAATATATATATTTTATATTATTTTCTATTATTTATTTTCATTTTATCATTTTTATTATTTTTTTAATTTTATTTCTATTCATTATCTTCATTATATATTTTTATTTTCATTTACTATTTAAACATTTTTCTACTATTTACATTTTCGATTTTTCATTTAATGTAAATTTTTTGTTTCTAAGTTTTTTTTGAAAAGGAAAAAAGTATTTCGAATTAAATTTTAACACAAAAACACAGGATATCAAAGACATTTAGCATCTATATAATTGCAATATTCTTAAAATCATAAAATGCTGTTGTTTTTAACTGATACTTGATACTTTGTAACAATATAATCATCAAACAGATTTGCAATCGCTAAAATAATAATTAAATGATTGCTGATAAAATCTTTTTAAATCCATAAAAATTGAATAATAAATTGAAAATATAATTGAATCAGAATGCGGTTTATAAACACCGATGTTTTCACGTTATATACAAAATATAAAAGCTAATAAATCAATCATGATATAAAATTGTTTGTATCTAAGAAATAAGTTTTCAATCCACATTTCCTAATATCCTTTTATTTTGTGATTTATAGCATTTATACATGAATTTTGAATGCTTTTTAACATCCTGTACATATGCGCATGCGGATATACATAGACAAGCAAATAAGGTGATCAACAATAGATGCGTATAAATTTAAGGAATGATAAAATAAATCGAAAATTGAAAATTGCATTTTTAATTTATAAATGTTTGAAAATTTGCGTAATGGCTGCTATACGGCCATGTTTAGCGTGTGTGACATAAATCAATTAATTGCACGTGTAATAATAATAATAATAACATAACATAAATACGTAATATAAATACTATTATAACATAAATGTTTACAGATTCTTGAAATATATAATTCAATTGTTGGATTATAATCCAAACCCACGGGGAATTATACACATTTAATACTATTAATTATAAAACACAATACTACTAAAACTACTAATACTACTAACACAATACTATAAAACAAATATAAATATAAAAAACAAATATAAATTAAAATTATATGCTTTTGCATCGAGTTTAATACATCTGCATGATTATTATCAGAAGTATATTGGATCATGCGGAAAAACGGCAAAACAAAGTATAAAACTGAATAATCAATATCAATATTACAATGTAATATTTTACAATCACTCATGAATCGCTACATAAGTCAGTTGCAATGTATTTCTATCTTCCTTTTACGATTCAATATATTCTTGGTAATAATTGCAAGATAATATAGATTAAAATCTGTATGAAAAATATACAATAAACAATTTTAATTCTACAATTTCAATTTTTCATTCTACTTGTTGTAATTAAAAACTAAACATCAGCAAGTTATCATGCAGTAGACATCATTTATGCGAATTTTGAACATTTTTTCTTAATGAACTCATCAATAATCAGAGATATCTAAAGTTTTTTTAAAATGATTTGCTACGATTTCTTGAAAATGTCGACTTAAACATCAGACTTGATGATTCTAGCAAAATGGTGCGTTTTCACATTAAACATAAATTGTGATCACTTAGATGCAATGTTGCAGAATCCATCCATGCAAATTCTCCAGATTTTCTAGATCTGTTCTCTAGATCATCTCATTTTCTCCGATTTTTTTTATGAGGATTTTTCAAAGATATTGTTTATCGCAAGTGATCGACGACAATAGCAGAGACATCGTAATGATATCGTTATTATCCATAGAATTCCTGCATATACTCTGCAGGCTATAGCAAATTTTAATAAACGAATTCGATTCTGTATCGATAAGAATTTCAGTTGTAATATTTATTTTAAATATTTAAATATATGGAAATCGAAAATCCAGAAAAAAAGAAAGTTTCATACAAAGTTTTATGATTTTAGGACATAAAATCATGTCATTTAATCTTGGATAGTTTGAAAGACACTTTCAATTTTTTAAATGGAAACCTCTATTTTTTATTGCATTTTTGTTTATCTTAAAATCTTTTTAAAATACTATAATGAAATATTTTTTCATTAAATATTTCTTGAGTTACAAGATTTAAAATACTGCTAGTATTAACATTATCCAAAATATATAATACATATACCCGTATGCACAGTTATATACATACATGCTCGCGCACAATTACACATATATACACACATATGCACACACGGCATGCAACTTTCTCTTTTCTTTTCTCTTCCTCTTAATTATATTTATATATATATTATGTCACATTATTCAAATATCCAATAAAAACCTATTCTATAATTTAGTTAACTATAATTCTTTTATTCAAAATATAACTTAGAAGTATATTCAAATATATACAAAAAATTCTATGATTTTAAGACGAATTAAAGATATAAATAACATAAAAAATATATAAAAACAAAAAATTAAAAATAGTTGAAATCTGTATTTGAATTTAAACAGCCAACTACCATGTATTCATTCCTAATTAATAAAAAAAACGACAGTATCTACCAGTGTATATATATATATATATATATATATATATATATATATATATATATGTATATATATATATATGTATATATATATATATATATATATATGTATATATATATGTATGTATATATATATATACCAGTATATCAATATATATATATATATATATTCGTCTAGGGGGTGCTAAGCATCATTTCTTTCAATTGAGATTTTATAGCAATAGTTGTTTTACAAGTGATGGAGAGTTAATTCACCACCTAAACCTCAATCTGAAAGATCAGTGTGTTTCTTTTAGTCTGATTCTTCACCTTTGATCCGACAAGGAAAACCCTATCAGTAATGCTATATTACTGCTGGTATAGCTCTCAGGATCTTAAGAACTCACTTCTATTCGGAAAATATCTTTGGCAAAGTGGAAACACTTTGGAGAGAAATGCATTGCAGCAAAAAAATAATTAAAATAAATTAAAATAAGAGTTATAAAATACACGTAAAATACACTGATTATTAAAATCACTGATCATCATAATCATATTTATTTATATATAATTAATATCAAAATATATACACGCGCAAATATATCATATGAATATATATCATTATACGTATGTATCTCTAGTATGATTATGAAGTATAATAGATAAATTTGTACGTATCCCTATTAGTTTTTAATAAAACACCTTCTTCATTCAATTTTGAAATTAAATTAGTAAAATCATTTACAGTAATAGTTTCCGCAAGTGCTTTTAATTCTTTTATTGAAAATGTTTGTTTTTTGTCCATATTTACTTTCTCTTCCAATATTCTTAAAAAATTCTTTATCTATAAAAAAATTAATATGATTATAATTAATATAAAATCTTCAATATAACTTCATATTCATTTTAATATAAATAAATAAATATAATGAAATGAATATATGTAATGAATGCAACAATATAATGAATGTAAATAAAAATATAAATATACAACTTACTTTTGTATTTGTCAATTTACCATCGGAATTTAAACTCAATCTTGCATGATTTTCTGATTTATCTATCATCGCATATCGTAATATATTTATCACATCTAATGCATCTGATTCAGTCGCCTCAACTCGTAATTCCAATTTTGCTCTAGCCTATGATAAAATAATATAAAATATTTCACATTTTCATATATATGTACATATTTGTAGTAAAAATAATATACCTCAGTTAATCGAATCATAGCTTCCAATTGCCTATTAAATATTGGTATATTACCGAATTGTTTATTTTTCAATCGTAGCTCTAAATAATAATTTTGCAATATTACTGCTGCTTCGACTGATAATTTAGGATTTACATATTGTCGTGCATAAGAAATATATGTTCGAAGAATTGACTGCGGTAAAATCTCAGTAGACAATGGCAACATTAATCTTTCTCTGAAATATTCATCATAAAAAGACAGAAATATTCTTTTAATAACAATTTAATAAAATAAATATAAAAAATATATAATTATTATGTTTTTATAAACATACTTCAATACATATATAATGAGCATATATAATATTAAAAAAAAAGAAAAAAAAATACGATATAAAATAGGATACAAAAGAAAATAAAATTACTGCTTACTTTAAAGAATATTCATTATCAAAAGATGACTTCTGCATAAATTCTCCATTGGAATTAGCATATGAATTGGTATGAACAGTCATAATATGACTGCATAATAGACTATCGAAATACTATATTAAATAAATAATATTATAATCTTTTTTTAAATACTATCTTTTTGATACATAAGTATCTATTTACCTTATCCGGTTTATCCAATAAAAGAAAAATCAAATCAAATCGAGACAGAATAGGCTGACTGATATTTAGATTTTCAGTTATTGTTTTACTATTATTATATTGTCCTCCAATAGGATTAGCTGCTGCAAGAATTGAAGTCCGTGCAGGAAGAGAACATATCAAACCCGATTTTGCAACAGTAACACTTTGTTGTTCCATTGATTCTAATAATGCCTGAAACAATACACGTAAATGTAATCTGAACATTCAAACATGTTAATTATATAATTATAATTAAAGTTTTTACAAACTAGATAGTATTAAGATATTCAAGTTTTTCAAAGTTAACATACGATTAAATATAATGTATAAATATATTAAATTAATGTATAAAAAAATATATATATATTTCAAATTTCGCTTTCTTTTTTTTATTATAATAAATTCTTTAGATTATTTAAAGGCAAACATTTTAATATCAGAAACATCAATATCATAATAGTTTTTAAAGGAAGAATATTAAAAATTGTCCTATTATGTAAAAATTTCTTCATTCAAACATAATGCGTCACATAATAACAAAGCTATTTCCTCAAATTTATTGATTAATATTGATTAATTGATATTGAATAACCCTATTATATAAAAAAAATCATTTCATTAAAAACATTTTCGCTGTAACATTGTGTTATATGATGATACAATTTATTTTAAATGTATTAAATTTAAAAAAGTTGATTATAATATTTACCTTTTAGTATCAGAATTTTTTATCTTTAAATAAACAATAAAGAAATTCGTATAATGATTAATGCATAGAATATGAGGCATTCTTTATGTACTTCTCTATATTTTATTTTTTGTTATAATATAAATTATCAAATAAAAATTTATTATTAAACTATTATTGTAATTATATTAAACTATTATTATAAATATAATTTAGTGTACTTCTTTTTATATTAATAATATTCATAATTGTACGTATTGATTAAATTAAATGAATATCTTTGTTATTTTACCTGATGTTGAGAGCACATTTTATCAAATTCATCGATGCAACAGCAACCTTGATCCGCTAAAACTAAAGCCCCAGGTTCTAAAGCGAAATCATTTGATCCAGTTTCCTTTGTAAGTGTTACCGTTAATCCAGAGGATGTACTTGAATTGCCACAAATATATACACCTTTCAATATAGAATCCTTTTATCATATAACATTTTTAATACTTTTTTCATATAAAAAGAATATATGTGTGTATGTGTTTATGTGTTTATATTTACGAAAAAGATAAAAAATTACAAGCTTTCTCATGTATACCTTTCGTAGATATTCGAGCACATGCCTGTAACATCTGTGATTTACCAAGACCAGGATCACCAATTAATAGAACATGTATGTCACTTCTGGATTGGGCACGTTTTGCGTTACCTCCAAATAAACTCAAGATCAATCCAGCTTTAATCATCTCATGGCCGTATATGCTAGGGCACAATGAGTGCACTAATAATGCGAAAAGATTTGGTTCTTTATATATATTCTGTATAAAAAAAATGCATAATAATGTGGAATCAAAGATTAATTTAATTTTATATCTGATAAAATACCTGTATAGCTAAATAACTTTTCAAAGAAATTTCATTATTTATAGAATTTTTATTTTGACATTTGTGCTTGTTATTAATGATTGTTATCGCTTTCATATATAATGAAAATGGACTCCCAATTTGTACTTTAGTTGTGTCATCATTGACTCCTTCTACCTAAACAAAATATGATAAGATAGCATTATAAAATATATTAAAATAACAACTTTTCTTTTTTTTATTTTAGGTGTAATTGTACATATTCTTATCTTTCTATTAATAATGAGATATAAACATATTATTATTGCGTTATTAAATAATCAATGTACATACACACATATACATACACAAAAATAAAAATATAAATTTTTCTATGTAATACAAAAACTATAAGTTTTATATAATTTAAGAAATTTATAACCTTGATAATACCCGTTAGCGTTATGTCATCTCCAGGCATACACATGTTAACTAAATCATCTGCAAGTTCCACATCAAGTACTTTAGGTACTCTACCTTTCTCCTGCAAAATGATATTATAATGATATATATAATGATATATATAACTTTATAAATATTTTTGCTCACGTATTAAAGCACTTGAATATTATATTCTTATTACAAAAAAATTATTATTGTAATATTAACATTTTATATATTAATATTTTTATGTTTCAATAATTATATACTTTGAATATTTTATATTACCTCACACTGTCTTATATAAACATTATTTTATATTATATAAATATTGTTAAAAATAAAAATGAAACTATAAAGTATATTAACTTATACTGCAATCAGAATATATATTATATTAAGCATACACATATACATATAATGCCTAGTAAATGCCTAGTAAACAAGTAAATAATAGATTTATAAGATCATGTTGAGCAGAAAATATTAATAGAACTTCAAATAATAATAACTTTGAAATTAACATATTAAAAACTGACCAGTTAAAATAATTTAAATTCTCAAATACATTCATGCAATAATATGTTTAATAGCATATAATATAAAATTTATATTGTATAGTAATATAAAAGATAATCTTGGATAATAAAGATTTTTGTGATAATATATTGAAATAAATGTCAATAAATAAATTGCTTAACAATATCTGAAAATAGTTTTGTTTCATTATGTATTCAGTCACTATGAAATGACTGAATACGTGAATTTTAAATTATTATAGATAAGAAAAAATTGTGCTATGTTTTTTATAAGCATTGAAAACATTATTAAATTATAATATCTCAGATATATACATACATTTTATATACATTATATAATAAAATTATTAGAAATAAGAAAAATGAAAATATAATTTAGAATTATATAAATTGGTTGATTTTTATAATGAAACTGCTATTTTTTGCCATTTGTTGAAATTCATTAATTTTTTTATTAAAATCGAATTACTTTGTAATTTTGAATTAATTTAGTATCTATTAATTTAGTATTACTTGTCATAATCTATATTACTTGATGAAATTACCTGTTCATCATTTAATGGTTCTTGTATTCTTATTATTTGAAACGGGATACTTTTCACACTAGGTGAATCCAAAACTGGATGAAACTTTGATGTACCGCAGCTATCACATCTTTTTGGTAACATATATATTTCTCGTGATTGTTTGACTAATTTTTGCAAATAACACTTGGAACAGGCAAATACCATCCATTGTATAAGATATTTCATCCTACCAACTCTTATTACGCAGCCTCTAGTGGATACTAATTTCTCTAGTAACATTTTCATAAAATCACAACTTATTTTTTAAGATATCAAAATAAGAAATAAAATTATATAAATATTGTTATAATATTTAATAGTATTTTAATATTAATATGAATAGTATTTATTAATATTACATAGTATTGAATACAATCTATTTAAAGCTGAAAACTTTTAATTATTTTTGCAATTTTTAATTCAAATCGTTAATTATATATAAATACTAGTATAGATAAATTTTGATTTATTTATCTGATATCAAATATTATGTAAATGAGTATCAAATATTATATAAATGATATCAAACTTTCTGCAATATCCAAAAAATAACTTTTATTTTTATATCTAAGCATTTTAAAGAAAAATAACACAGATTTTAAAACTATAAATTTTATACTTAGTGAAACATATTATCAATTTGCTTATTGCACTATATTTTTGAATATATTTTAGAATTATTACATGTATATATGTAATTTATAAAATATGCATTATATAACATATAATGTATATATTGTACATGGACTATGTTCTCTTAAAAATTCTACTTTTTATACATTTTATGAGTGACAGAAAATAGTCATTTTATACCAAGGATGGTATATAATAATAAATCTTATTATATGTAATAGATATAAATCTAATTAATTATATGAGAAGACTTAATTAATTTTTCCACATATAATTTTTATATCTTCTTAAGTATAGAATTTTGCAGTTTTTAGTCTAAGAATCATCTAACAAATCTATCAACTACTAAAAAAATTAATTTTCAACTTTTATAACAAAATGTACACAATGAGAAGAAAAGAGTTTTCACATATATTACATACATACCATAATAATTTAACTTAAGATCTCGTAAATATATCATTGGTTGATAATTTAATAAACCTAATTTAATTGTTGGTAAGTTACTAATAGAATTTAAAACATGTTTTAATTTTTCTTCTGGCACTGTTTTCAAAATTTTCTGAAATTATGACAGAAACGTTTATGATTCAAATATAAAGGCATTAAAAAAAATTCAGGAAATTGTTTTGATAATGCAAAGAAAATTTTCCAAATGAAAGAAACATGAGAACTATTGAACCAAAAATAGTATCATTTATTGTAATCATAAATGATTAAGAATGATATAATTACCTGATAAATACCGAGTTTTACACAGTTCAATGTATTTGTCGGATTCTCATATAAATCATCTTTAAAATCTGGCCATTGTTTTAGAAATTTGTTATCATTATATAATTCACAAACATCAATATGAAAATATATCCCTGCTTCCAAATTTGTCATTGTAAATAATGAGGATAAAGTATGATATCTGGTTACAAATTCCTCTATTGCTTCAATGTGTTTTGCAATAATACAGTTAGCTTTATATTCTGTAAAAATTTTATGAATGAAAATAATTAAATATTGCAGAATATTGTCTTTTTAAGACAAGATCAGAGCTAGATTATATTATTGAGAATCTCTGGATTATTTTCAGACTTATTATTTCTTTAAATTTCTATTTCTTTAAATTAAATGATTAATAAAATAGATGTGTATTATCATAGCAATCAAAATAGACTTACACATTATAACTAATACATATTATAAATTAAATTTAAAAAAATATGTCAACATTATTGATTACTATACAACATTACATGATTACAATATGATTACATAAAAGCAGAACTTAAAAGAGAACAAAGGAAATCATTATAAAAAATGTTTTGATATATCTAAATCTAAAAGAAGTAAATTTCTAATATATTTTATATACATATTATAAGAAATACTATTTATTTTTATACATATATATTATACATAAAAAGAAAACATTTGTTTAGTTTTTTTTGTCTATATTATTTTTTGTTTTCTTTTTATGTCTGTATATCGTTTATTTTATATTTCACATATTAATAATTTTATATATATAAATATATAAATTTTTTACTATATATGTTTTTTTTAAACTTTGTTCTTTGTTTCTTTGTTTCTTAGCATCAATTAATATCTTCCTTAAATTTTATTAAAATTATATTCAAGATAAAAATCTAATTATATATTACCTTTATCAGCAAAGAATAATCTCCATCCATAACACGGAATATTTTTATTCCAACCAATATCAAGATTATTAGGAATTTGATTTGTTTCATTTTGATCTAAAACATTAATGTTTATAGTAATTATTTTTTACAAAATTTGAATTGTATTTTTTAATCTCTGTTCATGTAAATATAGTTTTGATATTAATAATGTCTTTTTTGATATTTTTATTTAATCTGCTGCTTTAGTTTTATATTTTAATAGTTATACTTTACTTTATTGGCTATTATTTTGTTTTTATAAGCTTTTACTATAGAAATCACAAATATAAATAGCAACAATAAAAAATAATTTTCGGAAAAATATTAGTACTCACATGGTTCATAATGTTTGACGAGTTTTCTCGTTTTCCACTTTTTTGTACGAAAATTCAATCGACCACTCATAATAACATCTATAGCAAAAAGATTCTAAAGAAGAAAGAAACACAAATTTAACAATCTATGTTATTCAAAGATATTTATTATATGGAAATAATTCCCACATAATTTATTCCCATTTATGCTTCTTGCACCGAATGAGACAACAAAATCTAATCTGAATATGCGGGTGCATAAATCAACAACATATAAAATAAATTTCAGATAATTAATTGCTTCATTTCACGAACATTAGAATTCTATTTAGCGACACGTTGATGTCAGCGTCATTCTCTATTGCTCATTGAATATCAAAGAGATAAAATAATATTCATGTCAATATAGTATCTATTCTAATAATAATGCTACCAAATGAAATTTATTCTAATAATAATAAATCTTATAAAAGGTTATCCTCCCAGTATCATCACAACTCATTGTTACCAACATGGATGTGAATGCTGAAGCTTTTATGAAAGATTACTGAAATTTAGTAAAAAGAAATTATAAGTTAATTTCAGCTTTGTGGAAATATTTGGTTAATAAGAGCATAAAAGTAGCTCACGATTTGTTTCTTTTGAATTCAATATATTCTGAATTCAATTTTATGTATTGAACACGCGTGTGTATGAATGGTGTGTATAGTATGTGCACTTGTGTAGTGTGTGTGGTATATATGGTATGTGTGATGTATGTGGTGTGTGATGTATGTGGTATGTGATGTATGTGGTGTGTGATGTATGTGGTGTGTGATGTATGTGGTGTGTDATGTATGTGGTGTGTGATGTATGTGGTGTATGATGTATGTGATGTGTGATGTGTGGTGTGTGGTATGTGATGTGTGGTGTGTGGTGTGAGATGTGTTATGTGTGGTGTGTGGTATGTGGTGTGTGTGGTATGTGTGGTGTATGTAGCACGCGCGCGCATTTAGTACAACTTCTCATTAATCAATGATAAAGCCAATTTTCAAATATCCATGAAAAAAATTAGTTTACATTTTTCCATATTTGTTATTTATCGATCGTCGTATCGATTCGTAATAATGAGTCAAAGTAGCGATTGTAGTTAAAGATAAAAGCAACTAAGTAGTATATTTGCAAATGCTTGCTTTAGCTTTTTCTTCTTTGTTAATAATTTGCATTAACATGGATATGATTGTGAAATATATTTTTAAAAAGAAAATTATATAATTTTCTTATTAAAGATGTACCATCATATCCATATTAGTACAGATTATTGGAAAGCATATATTAAATTATCCTATAATTAAATTATTATTTATTCGCGTTAAGAAAATTTGTTATATTGTTATTTGTTAAAATTTGTTATACATATATATGCATATACGTATTAAGAAGATTTATAAAATGGAGATTAAGCTAATAAATAATTTTAAATAATTTTTAACTTTATTAAGAATTTTATTTTTACCTTATCTTTCAATTTATCCTCAGAATTTTCTTCCAAATCTTCGAAAAATTTACATATTTTTGGATAATAACTTTTGGATAAAAAATTTTGGATAAAAACATTTAAAATATAACATGAATCTGCGATGAGCAGATAAAATAAAATAAAAGATAATATAAAATCAACATCTTTGCATGTGCAAAGTTTTTTTTAATATTAGTTATTAATAGGAAAACATATATCTTATTAACATTTATAAATAATAGTTTATTGTAAAATAATTTTGATATGTACCATATAAAATCATGCATTTAAATATAAGTACAATTGATAATCAAGTAATTTTTTTGTATAATAATTGTATAATAATTTTTTAATGCATATATATGTGTATATATATGTGTATGATAAATAAATAAATAATAACTTAATAGGATAACAATTTTAATATATTAATTCTTTTTTAATAATCTGCATTAATATAAATCTGATTACACAATATATTTAAAAAAAAAATTAAATAATAATTTTCTTGTATATTACATATTTTTAACAGAAAAATTAATATTTAAGTTTCTTTTTAAAGACATGTTTTACAGTCACATCCATGTTAGTGCAAATTATTAAAAAAAAGAAGAAAATAAGATTGTTGTGAATATACGATAGTTCATTAGTCATTTTATACTCTCGAATCTAATCGTTAGTTGATCCAATTCATCAATAATGAAATGTTCATTCACGTAATGAATGTTTATGTAATTAATTATCAATATATAACGAGTATAAAAAAGTTTAAATTAAGTTTTTTAGTATACGTCTCAGAGATATATAGAATAGCTTTTGGTTAAAGAAATTGAAAATGAAATTAATAGATTCAGTTAACTATTGTTTGATTAATTCCATTAACTGTTAATGGAAGCATGTTTTTGTAATATATATCATACTTCTTCAAAATTGAAGAAGATAAGTTTTAATCTTTCCTTATACATATAAGCTAGTAACTTTATATTACTGTTCATTAATATATTGATTTATTAGGTAATTTAATTGTATATCTTATTTATATTTTAAAATATGATTAATTAATATATTGTTTTACAAGTAAATACTATTTAATCAAAATACTATTTTCAACATTGTAAATCAATAATTTTGAAAAATTTAATCATCGTTTTTTGTACACGAAAAAGAATTTTATATTAAGAATATGACTCTTTATATAAGAATGTCTTTTTATATAAGAATATGTCTTTTTTCTTAATAAGCGAATAAATATTATTAACGAATAAGAATTAAATCCTATATTTATAATAATATTTATGTGACTCATTATCAATAAACTGTTATTATTATATATTTATTATCATTATTATAATTAGTGATATTAATCCTTAGGATGTACTCTTAAAAAATTATAAATTAAATTTGGGAAGGAATATAAAATTTATGGAAAATGATATATTAATGGATATTATTTTAAATGCAAAAATACGTGGATAGAATATATACAATATAGACAAGAAAAATCTTGAGACTAAAAACAGAAGAACTACAAAAATATAATTTCGAATAATTTCAGTTGGATTTGATATCACTTGGTTTTGCCGATTATCCATCTCTTTTATCGGTATTGATAGCCGATTCTTGTTATGAAACCATCTCTAAGTAATATCTTAAAATTCAATAGGATTCTGTGATTGGTCTATATGATTAATTATAATTAATTTATCTTAACACTATATTTAAGATAATTTTATAAGAATTGATAATATAAGAATTACTTATGAATATTAGTTTTAGACTATATTAGACTCTAGATACTACATTTTAGTAGAAATACGAATAATTATAAAATATGAAATTATAAAATGTGGTATAAATAGAATTATTGATTTTATCAAAAAGTTTTGTAATCGATAAATAAACGAAAGACATACAAAAGACAGGCGAATGACGAACAAACGACAGAACGAACGACAGAAGAATCTGGACCAGCGAGACTGAAAGATCAATCRGCCTATTAATAAGAGTTGTATTAGTGTTAAATGTAATAAAGAATCCTGTTATTCCTTGTTTTATCAACCAAACGTCGTGAACTCGTTGACATAAGGAATATATATATATCATTATACATATATATATCATTAAATATATATATATATATCCTACAAATTTGGGGACTCGTCCGATCGACGCAATTGGATTGAAAAACCTGGAATAAAGGAGTAGCTCAAGAGTTACGAGCTGTGTAGGAATCGAAGAAACAGTTTAAGGGTTACGAGTTGCGAGCTGCGAACTGAGGATCAAGAGTTGCGAGCTGCGAGCTGCGAACTGAGGATCAAGAGTTACGAGCTGCGAGCTGCGAACTAGAGGATCAAGAGTTGCGGGCTACGAGCTGCAAGCCGCAAAAGAAAACCAAGAAGTGAAGGCCGAAAGATATAGAGTAAGAATAATTAAAACGTGAAATATTGTGCTTAGAGATAGCCAACATGAGCACTAGATACGCAAATGACCTGACAGTTCGTGAATTAAGAGAGGAACTGAGAAAATTAGGTCTAGTTGCCACGGGTGGCAGGAGAGAGCTAGTGACGCGTCTGAATAGGTCGACTAGCGACGGGATATGGACTGAAACACCGATAGAAACTCAAATGAGTGAAAGCATGGAGATTGCTAACGAAARAGGCAATCAAGAACAATCAGAGTGTGGTCAAGAAAGAAGAACCACCGAAACACAATCTATTTTAAAATCTCAGAAAATACTAGAAAAAGAGCTAGAGATATTGAAGCGAGAGCTCAGGTTGATGAGGGCTGACTTAAGAAACATTTCGACGAATAATATTCAAGAGGCACCGGATACACAAACGAATACAGAGACCGAGCAAGGACAAAACAAAGTAAACCTAAAAATGATAGCCGAACTTCTTCCTGAATTCAATGGTAGAATGGGTGATTTTCGCATGTGGCGGAATAAATTAAAAATTCTAGAACAAAAGTATAAATTAAATGATAATCAGATGAGGATATTGATCGGGACAAGGTTAAAAGGAAAAGCTTTAGCTTGGCTACATTCAGTAGATGAACATATGATGTTATCATCAGAGGAACAGCTGAAAGGACTAGAAACTATGTTTGACCGACATATTGACAGTATGGTGTTATATGATAAATTCAGAGCACGTAAATGGAGGAAAGATGAATCCTTTAGCGAATACATGCACGAAAAAATAATCCTAGGAAATCGAGTACCGATAGCAGAAAAAGAAATGCTAGGATTTATCATTGATGGAATTCCTCATTGGGGACTACGAACAAATATACGAGTCAGTGGTGTATCTACAAAAGAAGAATTGAGAGCACGTCTCGAAAATGTGGAGCACTGGGACAGAAAGGACGAGGATGAACGTGACACAGGAAGGTACAAGACGGGATTGAGGGAACAGAACAACGAAGCTGGAACAAGTGGTACGGGCGGAGGACGAGAGCAGGGGAAGAGGAACTGTTTCAACTGCGGACAGCCAAATCACATCAGTAAAGACTGCCCGAAAAAACCACAAGGTCCAAAATGCTACAAGTGTGGTGAGCGTGGACATATTGCGTTAAAATGCGTTGAAAAATCGAAAATCGCGAGTAGTATAGATACGCGATATAGTCGTAAAAAATCCGTAAAAGAAGTATCGATCATGGGACGAAAGATGAATGCGCTTATCGATACCGRGAGCGATATCAATATAATATGCGCAGGAGAGTATGTCAAATTAGGGACTCCGAAACTAGGAAAAAAGACGATTAGATTTTGCGGGATAGGCGGAGATTATAACGAAACTTTAGGAGGATTCGATACAATCGTGAATATAGATGAAAAAGATTATCAGATACATATTCATGTCGTAGAAGAATTAATGAAAAATAAATTGATTTTGGGCGCAGACTTTTTAGACACAGTTGAGGTTACTATGAAGGGGAGGAAAATAACCTTTAAGGCTCCGGAAACGGTTGAGGAGGATAAGGAGATAGGTGAAGTATGTCGATTAGATGTAGTTCAAGACGAAATGACTATCATAGACGAGACGCACGTACTGAAGACTGAACATCAAGAAGCAGCTGAAAATTTAATCGATGAACGTGGGTCAGAGAAAACGAGTTGCGAGTTAGAAATGCTAACCATGGAGGAGGCACAGCAGGACGAAGCTGATACCGGAAGAATTGTTAATTTTACCGAGAAGCAAAGGATCAACGGAGATGTCGCGAAAGGCGTCATGCCTTCCGGAGAGACAGATAGTGATATGCGGATTGTTGTACCAGTTGCATTAAAACCTAGAGTTATTCGACAGACGCATGAGAGAGAAAAGCATTGTTCAATTGCAGGAACAAAGACATCATTGAATGAAGAATGTCAGAATCGGAGTATTAGAGACAAAATTAAAAAAAGGAATAGGCGCGAGTATAATAGAAAGCGGAAAAAAGCATCGACTTATTGCGAAAAAGACTTAGTAGCGATTAAGCTACTAGGTCAAAACAAGGACCAGGATTGAAATTAGCTAATAAATATCTCGGTCTGTATGAGATTGTCAAGATTTTACGTAATAATAGGTATATAGTTAGGAAAGTGGGTGATCATGAAGGTCCATGGGAGACATCCACTGCTGCGGATTATATAAAACCATGAGCAAATGATATCGATAATGTGTTAGATAGAGATTAACTAAAGGAATAGAATTATAAGGTACTAGTAAGCAAGAGATATCCGAGGGCGGATATCAATGCAGGATGGCCGAGTGTGGTATAAATAGAATTATTGATTTTATCAAAAAGTTTTGTAATCGATAAATAAACGAAAGACATACAAAAGACAGGCGAATGACGAACAAACGACAGAACGAACGACAGAAGAATCTGGACCAGCGAGACTGAAAGATCAATCRGCCTATTAATAAGAGTTGTATTAGTGTTAAATGTAATAAAGAATCCTGTTATTCCTTGTTTTATCAACCAAACGTCGTGAACTCGTTGACATAAGGAATATATATATATATCATTATACATATATATATCATTAAATATATATATATCCTACAAAAATATGAACTAAAAAAATAAAAATATTTAGATATTTAAAAATAATAAAAATTTAATTGCACATTTTATATTAGAGTATTTATCTTTTTTCTTGATTATATATTGTATGATTATACGCGCTTGCGCGATGTTTGTATATGTGTACAAATATAATCATACATGTCATCATAATCTTTATACTCATTTATTTATTACAATTTTAAAAAAGACATATAAGGCATATACTTATATATATCGATATATAAATATAATAAAAGCATTAACTATAATTAAGTAACCTACATTGTGTTATATGTATTTATATAGCAGTTTTAATTATATATATTCAATATACTTTATATATATTTCAGTAATTCTAAATTTATAAGTTATATATAAATTTTTATAAGATGCAATTATCAATTTTTTTCAATTCGTATATTATTAAAGACTCTCCAATCGATCCGCGCCGATTGTAGTTTATTGAATCAAACATTGAGGAGGTGGATGTAGATTTGGTTAATGAAATATACGCTATAATTAAGTGATGCACTGTTTTAATGTGTAGAGTATTTTGCAAAAGGCATCAATAAAAATCAATTATTTGCGATAAGACCATGTCTTCTTGCACATCCATCATGTAAGGATGTCGGGATGGAACTACAATTGAACAAATACGAGCCCATTAGCAACAACTATTGAAGATAAAAATATAAAATCTAGGCCGTGTTGAAATCGCCATTAGGATATTCGAAGGATTTCTCACTAATGCGATGACCAGTTGCTCTCCTTTTGCTCAAATTAATCGGTTCGTCTGTCGGAAAATAGACATATCTCGATTGTCACTTGTCCGATGTTTGGATTCAATGCGAGTGCAGTTAAAGTCTGGATGTACATGAAAAATAAAACTTTTGAAACTTGAAATAAAAATTTAGATACAATATTACTAATAATTAATGTAAAGAACAAAAATAATTTTTGATCTAAAAGTAAATAATATATTAATAACATTTCACTCTAATGAAGAGATGTTTACTTTAAATTACTAACGTTTGGAAAAGCTGGCGGAAAAAAATTAATAATCATGTAATATTTTTCGAAGTAATATAGTTGTACGCAATTTGATATGTATTCGCATATTGTTTCATATCTCTTTATATTTTCTATCAACTTTATAAACTCTTCAGTTTTTATTTGGATGCAGTTGAATCTATATTTTAGAAAATAATGTTTGCACATGCGGTTAAAACTAAGCAATGAATACTTTGCGAAACATATTTGTAAAGAATGAACCACGAATCTCATTTGTGTTTCTTATGTTAGCTCGCGAAACATACTACGAATCTCATATGATATTATAATGCAAAGAATAGTCACATCAATTGTCAAATTGATTGTAGCAATTTTGATTAAAACATCGAACAGAATTTCGCATGAATCTCTTTTTCTGTTTTATTTATTTTATATTTTATATTTATTATTTTTATATTTTATATTTTTACACATTATATTTTATGTTACATTAAATTGTTTTAATTTAAGATTTAAAATATAATGTCTTTCAAATTATGTAAATTTTTTAATTTTAATTACATTCTTAAAAAATATGCATTTTAATTAATATTCTTTATTATTAAATTTAATATATATTGTCATATATTATATATATATATATAATATAAAATATATAATATACTACTATCTATCTAAAAGTGCTATTTAAACTTTTATTTAAAATTATTTTTAAAAGAATTTGATAAAAAACATTTTTTTTAATCTTTATGTCTTATATTTTAAAAAACATTAAAATAAGCTTTTCTATAAATCAGTATAGTCATTGACGATGATTTCAGATATAATAATTTTATCTTTATGTTTGAGATCTTAAATAGGAATAATATTTTTTAATTGTAATTTACTTTATGCAATTCCAGAATTCATGAAACGATTCCCAAATATTTATATCATAAATAATATAACTGTTTTTTATAAAATATAACGTATAACTCGAAGAACAATTGCTATTATCGATGATGCAATGTTACCAGTTTCTGCTTCAAAATGTTTTATATTAAGCTTTTCTTAGTGAACCTTTGAAAAGAAATAAAATTCATGTATCTGATATATTGTTTTGAATACAATAATTTAGAAATGATTAGAATGTTTATTTTAGCTTTTATTAAAATATTTCGTTTATTTAAATATTTAAAAAAATAATGCAACTTAAATAATATATATAATATTATATATTATTATATATTATTATTATATTATTGTTATTATTATTAATCGTTTTTTTATATTGGCTTTTATGAAATTTGTATTACATCATGAATAGGAATTAAAACTAAAGCATAAATAGCTTTGAAAAGGTTTTAAAAATTCCAATATCTAAAGACATTTGTAATGAAACATTGGCGAAGTGGCCAATATAATTGTCAGAATTATTCAAGCAAAATGATCAAAGAATTACCAAATTCAAGCAAAGTAAGCAAGAGTTTATTGAAGTAACAATATGACAATTGGCATACAATTGTCATAATGCAAACACATTTGCGTGCTTTATTCGAAGTGTCAAATATCTCAAGTCAAATTAAATTGCGTTGAGTGATGGACAATACGAAGTACATGCAAGCATAAAATACTCTAAATTGTCTCATCGTGCGATAGGACAATGTATCAATATATTTGATTTTGTCTAACTTGAATCATTATCAGATAATGGCAAATATCAGTAACCAGAACATAATTAAAAGTCATTTGGCAAAAGTCATTTCTCTTCACCCGTAACTTAGCCCATTGATAAATGTGGCAATTCATCATCCTTCGTGTGATTATTACTATGGCATCTTTTTTATTATTTGTTCCAATTTTCTCAAGTCATATGTTTCTCGGTTCCTCAACTCAATTCCTCAATTCCTTATGAAAACTTGGAAGAGTAAATTATATAATATTAAATTAGCGTGGAAAGAATCATTCATCTGAAATATATAAATTGGATAAAAATATCCAATGAGATATATATGAAATCAAATACTCATTCATTATGCCATATTTTTTTGTAATCTATCTAAAGTTTTTCGAGAAAACGAAAACGAAAAGAAGAATTCCTTGGACATTGGAAAATCCTCCAATATTGGAGAATTCTTTGCGGCTGAAGAAATCATTCCAACTAAGAAAATTATAATTATGATTCATTAGTCAACTTTTTATAATACTCATATATTGCTTTTAATAGCAATATATATATATATATATATATATATATATATATATATATGTACGTATACATAACGGAATAAGATAACCCCTTTAGTTTTAGTTTTATTAGTTAGTAATTCTCAAATTTTATAATGCAATCCTATTTCAAATGGTTGAAATTAATCAAGTCGAAATAATACATTAAAATAATAGGAATCAATGAAATAATTAATAGTTTCGCAAATCGTGAAAATAAACTTGTGATTAAATGGATTCTTTTCAGTTGTAGAATGGATTACATCATTGAACGATTCCCCATTTTTTTAATTAAGAAAAAAATATAGATATCACCAAATATTCAATTAGGCGGTCTGGACTTCTATCAATGTTCGGATATTGATATATTAATAGGTGTCAGTTATTTTGACAATTAATATATATAGATCGATTAAAATCTTCTCTCTTATTCAATATTACAAAAAATGCATTTTGTTAGATTGCAGTCGATTATTTGGATGATAATATATATCGGAGACGTAGTCACAAAATGAGCGTATTTTATTTTAATATCCAATGCAAAATTGTAAAACCAATCGGCAAAATTTTGCTAATTAAAAGAGAATTTCTGACCTTAGACCCTATATTCGAACATGATTCTATAAAAAAACATTTCTTTAATAATAATACGAGAATTGACATGGTTGAATAATAATTATGCTTCCGATCAAAAAGCACAAATTGAAAACAATCGATAAAACCCATTACATAACACTGTGATATTTTTACTGTTTAGATAGAAAGCATATTGAATTATTATCCGAATTTAAAATCGCAGTATAAGATATACTTCATATATGTATATTTTTTATAACATTCAATATTTATTGCAACTCTTACTATACATAAAACATTCAGCAATATATTTGTCCAAATAATCATGTCAGGGAAAGTATACAACCAGTGTCGTATCTTTGTATAATACATAAGCATATTTGCTACATATGCTATTCAGAAGTATTTAACTATAGAATACTAGTTTAATAGATCTGTAGGTTTCTTCCTTTCCGTTTGCTGTAGATTTTCTCATTATTCCTTTTATTTTCATATGATTGGCAGCGAAGTTATTTGGATACTCTTCTAATCTGTCGCAATATTTCTTTCTTGACAGAATTCCTTGGCTTCTTGATTGGTATCTTGAGATCACGATAGAGTGTGTCATTTGTGACATAGTGTGTCAGGGGCCATTATAATTATTTTAAGAATCTTTTATTGATATCTTTGCATCTCAAAATTAAAGTTTGCGGCTATGCACAGAGTTAGATACCGTATGTTTAAATGGATTTTAATATAGTTTTGTATAGTAGTATTTTATTTTTCAATGACAGTTGTAAATTGCTATCTAGTAACCAGTACATTTTCTTTAGTTTGAGTCCCAAGTGCTTGTCTTTAGTACATATATGTTTCCTTCAGTTAAGTTGCCTGTCAAAATGTATACCGAGATACTTGAGATCTTTGATTTCTGGAACTTGGATTACATTCAGATAGATAGCAGGACAAGTTGCGACACGTGGTGAATGTGACATGAATTGATTTATTTTCATTGACTTTGATCTGCCAAAGTTTTATCAGTTTTATATGAAATTTAAATTATCTTAAAGATATTTAGACATTATTCTAGTGTCCTTGTATATCGCAAGTATCAGCCGCGAACATAGCAATAGAAACATTTGTGTCTGCTGGTAAATCCGTGACATACAACAAATACAGGAATGCTCCAAGAATACTTCCCTGAGGGACATCTGATTTGGTTTCGCAGATTTCTGTTATAACATCTTGTTGTTTAATGAAAAAATATCTTTCGTTAAGATAATTTTTGAGTATAGTGTGAAATTTTGTTGGTAAATGTTGGATTTTAAATAGAACACTATTATACCATATCTTATCAAAAGTGCAATACGTTAAGAAACACTGCAGAACAATATTCATCGCCTCAAAGGCTAAAATAATTTTGTAGATTTGTTCGACTATTGCATATTTGCTACGAAAGCCAAATTAATGATTTGATATTATTCTTTTTTCTGCTATCATGGGTATTAATTTCTGGAGAAGTAATTTCTCGAATAGTTTCGATATGGCAGGCAATAAGCTGACCTAACAGAATTTTTATGATTTTAGAATCATGATTATTTAAGTCACTTTCTATTGCGGTGGGAAGTAGCCTGTTCTCAGTATGGCATTAAATAATTGAATAAGGTAATTTAAATCCAAGTTCTTTTAAGATTTAATCGATTATTAGATTGTATGCTGCAGCTTTTTTCGTATTTAGGTGTTTAGAAATAACGGCTCTTACCTCGCTTTTAGTAAGTCTCGTTGTTTTAATCGTTTAGCTCTGTGTTGATTCTCGGTGACCAGAAACGGCCATTTTCTCTCCAGGATCCAGTTCCCTGGAAACATTAGAAGTGAAAATCTTAACAAAATGTTCTACGAATGTATCTGCTATCCTTATGATTCCAAAGTTATATCCTATTATTCCAATTATATCCTTTTTTTGTCAGGTCAATGTTGGCACGCTTTGTGATATAGTGATTCAATCGCTTATTAATAACGATTTTGCGAAGCGCTCTGTCTTTAAGATTTCCTAATCTGGATCACCAACATTGATATTTGACATTATAATAACTAACAGTTATAAAATGTGCGCCTAGGATTTCAAAGAAAGTCTCAAACTGTTTGCTAAAAATTATATGTTTTGGAGAATAATATATACAGATGAAACAACAACAGAACTAGACCAATCCTCAACTTCAGTGGTGACTTGTAAAAAATCACTTTTAAAATTGTCTAATTCATGATGCTATATGTTATTTTTAATGATAATGACGATACCACTATGTGCTGTGCCATCCGAATGTATGGTATGGTATATGGTATATTAAGTAAGATAGTATTTTGAAGTAATGTTTCTCTAAGGTGAGTTTCTGATATTAACATTATCTACTTGGTTGTTAAAAATGAACAGTTTACACTTCGTTCATATGTTGGAATCATTTATATTCTATACGACTATTTTAAGCGATTGGACCATTATGGTGTTTAGTAATTAAGACTGTTAATATGCTTAACATTGAGTCCATTCTTATGAAGAGACCCTTTACTATATTCTTTAATTCCAGAATATTGTTTGTTTGCTGTTGTTATGCAGCGTATTGTATTTGTATATTGTTTTGTTTAATGATATTTTGCAGAAGTGGAATTTTTACTGCTTAAGTATGTAGCAATAATTTATTTGTTTTAGTTCAGACTTAGTGCTAGCTAATGAAGCTAAAGAAATTATTATCTTTTCTCTATGTGGGAACATGTTCTTTTGTAGTTCTTTATACACTCTGCATCCCTTGTAATTTTCAGGATGATTCTGATTCTACACTTTCTATGGCTTAAAGACCGGGTAAAAGTCGCTGTCCATCGCAATGTCCATGATCTGTGGTAAAGAAATATAAGTTGGTCATGATATTTGTCTCTCAGCTAATTACGACAGACTACGTTTTTGTGCAAGTGTAGACAGTACTCACTGGTCGATCAATACCAGTTGGAATCTGCTGAACTGACATTTAAAGAGTGAATGCTCGGATGCGGATTATCTTTACGGAGTCAGAAATGGTCTTTATTGCTATGACTCTTAAAAATAACAAGACATTAGGACTGGACTTCATACAGGTTAATATGTTGAAGGCTATAAATAGGATAATTTTCAATCAAGTAGTAAGACTAATGCTATCTATAATGGAGGTGTCTACAATGAGGCATATTTTCCTTGATTTGGAAGAAGAATTTTTTTCGAGTATTCTCGAAGGATGAGAATATAGATAAAAACGATTCAAATGCATATAGACTTATATCTCCTCTCCATACTAGGAAAACTTCGAGAAATTAGTTAAATTATGTCTAACGGATTTGGAGTTGGCGACGAATTTGTTATCTAACAATTCGATTTCCTACTCGCAAAATCATCAGAGAACGCTGTCGTTGAGCTGAGATGTTAGTTGCTGCCTGTGAAGGACAGTATGTTATTACGTTCCTCTTCGATATTTCGGGTGTTTCTGGTAGACTCTTATATTCTTAAATAGTTTAAAGCAAAGAGATTGCCTCAAGAACGTTTATGGAATGCTGCGGAATTACTTCGAAAGGTAGAATTTTTACGATACATTCTAGATTTTCTAGAAGGGCGCTATAAGGGGATGTCTGGATATAGGCATGGGCATTCTCCGTTCTCAGTCTGGCTTGTTAAAATCTCATGTTTGATAATTTTCTCAAACTAGTCGAATGAAAAATTTGCAATAGATTTGTCGCCTATGCGGACAATTTTCTTGTACTGATAGAAGGCGATTCTAGATAAAAATAAATCGAAAAAAGAGGTTAAGAAACATCAGCGTCATTGACCTAATAATTAGTTAATGCAATTCAGCCAAATTTAAGATCTCAGGGAATAAGATTGCGGCTATTTTGTTGAAAAGTAAAAGGTACACAGAGTCCCAATTGCAAACGTTAAGGGAACTATTCGGACAGGAAGCGGAAGCCTAAAAGTAGATTTTGAAAGCAAACCAACGATAAAGATCGGCAATAATAATATAAAATTTAAGAAACCAGGATATCTTGACGTTCATTTGAATAAAGACATGGGTGTTAAAACTCATTGCACATATCTGAGTGATAAAATGGGCTCTTTAGGAAATTAGGAAATATTATGTAAGTTGAATGAGAACTTCTCAATAAAGACTCTTTATTATCTACAAAAACGTATTCATTTTGACAGTTCATTCGCAGTCGCTAGATAACCCGATCTCTGCACGAAGAGGGAAATTAAAATACTCAGGGCCATGTAGCGCCGGATTCTATTGTTGATGCATACCACAGTATCTTTTGACTCTTTATATATTACAGCAGTCGAAATCTCTATATTTTTCTTCAAAAAAATAGAGCAATATAGCCAAAGGCAATTATCCCTGCAATTCGAAAAGATGTTCTGAGTCGAATATAGTAAATTAATGGATACCTTCGCAGAATAACGGCTTCATATTTATCTTGTTTGCAAATTCTAACAAATATACTTCTAGCAAATATACAAATATATAAATAATAATTCTAATAAATATACCATGAGTAAAATTCATAAAGATGGATGGGTGATGCAAACTTTCCCGGGTCACTTTGGATAATCTCGGCACACGCTTGGAGTCACTCGGCTTAAGAAACACTGGAAGTCACATATGCGGAAGTAAAGAAGATAATGTTCAGCTCTACTTGTTGGAATACAAGATATATATAGCGTAAAGACTTGTTTTGCGAGAAAGAATTTCAGGAAAATGGAGTTGGTCGAAGCAGCAAGATTCTTTGTATTACGTGTAGAAGCTTATATCACATTCGCCGACTTCTGCAAAGAGATACTGTGTTTAAAGAGCTTTGAAAGCCGGAAATGAAGTTACAATTGAATCGAGATAGAGAACTATTTAGTCTGAGGATATAGTCTTCAGACATGAAATAGCAATCTCGTAAGCTTTGGAGAATTCACCTTCTCGGAACGAAATGTGGCGAGAAATCTTTAAGCAAAAATTAAATAGGATTTCCATCCTCTGATCCCAGAATCAGATCCTATTTATTTTCATTTTCTATATTATCTATCTGACAGGATCAGAGCGTGCATCTGAGTAAGTGAACAGATCATCTCGAGATTCCTCGAGATTCATAACAGCATCAAAAGCTGCTGATAAAAATAGAATTGATTGGGAATGCTTGGCGCGGCCAAACTGCTTAGAACTGCCAGAGTTGTCCGCAGATGCTGCTGAATTCTTTCATCGCTCATCTCGCAGTGCTTTCACTGGATAGTATATTGAAGAATATTATGATCGAAAGGGCAAAATAGCTCAGTGTTATCATTCTCGGGCAATGGCATCACACATTAACTGTTATGTTATGATGACCAGCTTTCTTAAGGGAAATTGCATATGATTATGCAAATATTTTAGAATTTGAAACAAATTAAAGGTCGCTATTGTTACTTGTGCGATTGCAATTCATTCATGAAGCTTATTCACAGATCTTCAAATCTGAATAAGTTATATCCAATTATTATCTGCTTAGAATTTCACAAAGCAATAGAAAAATAAACATATTATATTTTGTATAAAGAAATCTCAGTTTGAATATCCTATGCAAAATTATACAAATAAATGTTTCGTCCAATCAAAGAAAGAAGTTCTTTTTCTTCAATAAATTATTTAATTTCTTTATCATTTTACATAACCGATTTTTGAACTAATACACATCAAAGAAAGGCTTTAAAAGTTTCAATTATTACATAATTACATAATACTCGCCACCCTATTACAACACTAAAAAATTATATAATTTCTGATAAAATAAGAACATATTACTCTCCATATGGGATTACATAGCATTATACTGCGTAATAAAACTTCTGGTTTCTTTTGCTCCACTCCATGAAAAATTATCCGACAATATATCACTTTCAAATACAAAATAATTATGTCCGAAATCAAAATGAGAAACATCTTATCAATATCTTTAATGATATTTTCTTAGTTATTTGCTAGTTGCGGGCTTAGTTATGCAAATCTTCTTATAATGCATGAGAGCAAATGCGAAATGCTTTATTTTATTATTAATAAGATTTACGCTTGCTACTTAAGCTTTGTATCTCATTATAAAGATTATTTATATGGAGACAATTAATGACTTGACAATTGATACGTTTTTAATAATGAAGCCGAAGAAAATCGATTTCTATACATTAATACAACATTCTATACATTAATTACACACAATCAATTTTATAAAAGTATCATGCCAATTATTAGATTTCTAGAAGTTCTAAAAAGTAGCCGAGAATGAAATAAAAATAAAACAGTTTTATGAAATTCAAAAATATCAATTTATCTCACTGCACTGCACTTCAGCAGGTTGTGGCAATCAGCAATAAAGTTCGCAAAGCATCACTTGCAATTAGCAAATGCTTCTCGTTTAACTTTTGAAAAATTACGAAAAATTTTATGATATAGAGTCTGAATTCGCATCCATCAACGTTGTTCCAAATGACTTAGTAAATTTTATATCAGGGCATTTTTTAATTAGCAATCAATGACTTAATTGAATGGTTTTTCTTGTCACAATTTAATTGATATTATTAATTTATTATCAAATAAATACGTTTGATATGTTGACAAGAAGATTGAATAATTTAATAAATTTTAGTATCACTGAAGCTATAATTATTTAAATCAATTCCAGTAGCAAATAGCCATAATTAAGAATTATAAATAAGAGCATGCAATTAGAATGTTGATGTCGACATAATAATAAAACTTTGGAAAAGTCTACTGTTCTTTTACTGACTAATAAGTCAAAAGTTTGAAGAGTTAAACTCAAGCAACAGATTTTGCCTCTCACATTTTTGAAAATTCGATATTGCAATGTTGAATACCTGAAGATATAACATATCGGATATACGTATGCGATATACTATAAATGAAAGAAGAGTAAAAGCGAGATTCGGGTGTTTTAAAACTCGGAAGAATCTTAGCTAAGAGAATAAACTTTAACAGAAAATTTTGATTCTCCAGGTTGAAAGTTGAGGCAATGAACTAGTAATTTATCGAAAAAACAATTCACATTAAAAATCCTAAACAAAGTCTCAAAACAATGGATGGATATGGATGGATATTAAAGGTAAACGAAAAGGGCAACAAAAATGGATAATGCAATTAGGAACATGGAACATGGAACAAAGATTAAAACATAAATGTGATATCAAAAACCTGAAAGAATTGAAGTTAGATATAATAACACTTAAGGAATTAAAAAAGAAGAGCAATGAACTGCAAACTATTGGTGGATTCATTCATTTTTATAGTGGAATACGTAAAGAGATGCAAGCAAAGAGAAGGAATCTATAATCTCAAAGAGGAAACTCAGTGGAAGTGTTACTGAAAAGTGTTGCTGTTACTGGGAAAAGTGTTACTGGGAAAGTATCGATGAAAACTTGATTAGAGTGAATTTAAATTGGATGCAGAGAAAAATAACAATTATAGGGATATACGCTCCGAAAATAAAAAAGTAAACACTAAGGATCAATTCTTCATCAAATTCAACGAAGTGATCACAGACATCGGAAACAGGAAGTTATCCTGCTCGATGACTTAAATGGTAGAATAGGAAGAGAGTTAATAATAAAATAGTGTGTCTATATGGAGAAAAATGATAACAGTACTCGGTTTATCGACATCTGCAAATATAACAACCTAACAATAAAAAATGTATTCTTCAAACATAAACAAATTCATAAATATACAATCAAATCAGAATCTAAAATCAATAATCGATTATATCATTATCAGAAAAAATAATGATGTTAAAATAAATGACATGAGAGGAATAGAATGTTATACGGATTATTATCTATTTAGATCTAAAATTTTCCTGCCATACAGATATAACGCCCGGATTAATGAAGAGGAAGCAAGACAAAATACTGAGAAAAGTAAGAATATAAAATACAAAGTAGAGAATCTAATGCAGGACAGTATAAAATATTAGTATAAAATATCAGAAAAGATTGAACTAGAAACTAAAAGGAGGGTTGGAGAACATTGAGGATATATATGGAAATATATTAAAGAGTATTCATGGAACCACAAAGGAAGCATTAGGAAATCAAGAGAGAAGAAAAAACAGCAATCTATGGTGATCCGATGAAAATGATCAATTAGTGAAGGAAAAAAATACATGATATCCGAAATAAAACTCAATTGCTAAATTTAAAACCGAAAGAAGATAAACGAAGCTACATTAGAAAAAAGAATAAAATCAGGGGAACCATAAATGTCGAAAAAATAAGATATGAGATCAGAAATGCATAAAGATGAATACGTATATCGAAGACAAAATAAAGTGAAAGAAGCATGAAAATTCATTAAAAATACAATAACGAAAAGGAAAACAATTCTAAATAATTCCGATAATATTATATAAGAAATGGATAGATAGAACTATTTATTAACGGAGGAAAAGCCTAAATGTATAATAAGTGGCTAACAATATAGAAAGAAAAGAAATTAACATTGAAATGAAAAATGTGGAAAGAGCAATAATGTCTCTCAGGAATGGCAGAATTTATGGACTGGAGGATATATGTGCTGAGCTCCTAAAATGTGAAACTAAAAAACTATATTGAATATGGGCAATATAAATATTTAAACCGGATCCAGTATCGGATCAATGGAAAGTGGTATATATCTACAACATATACAAAAAAGAATCCAAAAGGGATCTCAAAAACTATTGAGAAATTTCGGTGACAACTACAATGAATCGGCTATACGAAAGAATTCTGGACAGTCTGATTGAGAAAGAGTATAGCAGTCTTGAAAAAGATGAACAGAGCAGATTCAGAGTTGGAAGATCTTATATAGACAATTTTTTTTGTATATTCTGTCTAAAACAAATAATTCAGAAAAAGGCAACAAGAAATCACGAAAAAGACAAGAGATTCATATAATATTTATAGATCTAAAAAAGACATATGATATTCACCAATAGTGAAAGTATGAAAAATATGATTTTTACAAGAATCAAATATTAATTATACCCTAATAAAACCTTAAAAAACTTATACGAAGACTCAAAATAAAACAGAACAATAGCTTATCAATAGACTTTAGTATCAAAAAGACTACATTAGGGATATTGTGTACGCTTTTCAAGATTTATATCCCTACGGAAACGGAATGGAAGCGGAAATACCATGGAATGGAAATAAGGCTAAAAGAATAATAGTTATATACATAGCTATATACTCCAATTTGCGAACGACCGGGCGGTAATGCTAGGAAGATATTGAATACATGGTAAGGAAATTAATGGAAGAGTATGAGTATAAGAGGAAATAGGGGCTAATAGTAAATACCCAAAGGACGTATTAGAACGAAGACAGAAAATCTGGTAATAGAAAGCAAAAAAGAAGTCAAAACTTGTAAGGAATATAAATATCTGAAAATAACATTGAATGGGGAAGGGATAGATGACCAAGAAATAAATAATAAAATAACAAAAGCGAGAACAATAATCACATGTTTGAATGATATGCTGGAATAAAAGCATCACGAAAAAGAGGAAGATCAATATCTACGAAAACACGATAAAAAGTGTAATGCTATATGGCTACGAAACATGGAGATTAACTGAAAGAAATAAGGGGGCATTAGAAGCTACGGAAATAGCTACGAACGATATTCGGCAATCTATGGGGATTTTACGAAAAAAGAATGTCAGAATCGAAAAAGTGGAACAACGGATGGGAATCGATAATGAATTACGCAGAAAGGAAACAACTAATTTGATATGGCAATGTGCAAAGAATGGACTCTCGAAATAAGTAATGGAATCGATACCTCCGTGAAAATGAAAGAGAGGAAGAACAATATGGGAGATGAAAGTACAGAAGATGATGAGAGGAAATTGGCAATGGAACAACAGGCAAGAATGACAATTAAGAATCAAACATTCACATCCAAAATTATATATATATATATATATATATGTTATAAGATATCTTCTACGGCAGCTTTATTTTTTTATTATTATATATAGTTCGCTATATATTACTATGTATAATTATTTACGTTAATTATACATTTATATAATATTATATTAATATATATTAATATTTATGTTAATTATACATTTACGTTAATGATACATTTAAATTAATTATATCTTTACGTTAGTTATACATTTACATAAATTACACATTCATGTAAATTGTACATTCATGTTAATTACGTATTTATGTTAATTACATTTTTATATTAATTATATATTCATATCAATTATACATTCATATTAATTATATATTTATATATTTATATGTAAAATAAAAAGGATTTAAACCATCATACTCGAAACGTGAAATCGCTCAATGCATTAATTGCCAGCGATATGGCCTTACGAGAAATTTTTGCTTCTGTAAAGTGAGATACCTCAAGTGTGCAGAAGATCACTCTAACTACCAATGCAAGGGAAGATGTAAAGACTTACATGCGTGCTGTGTGAAATCAAGCAGACAATCAATTACAAAGGTTGTATGATCTAGAAAGAACTACACGGAAAGGTTATTTCCTTACACGGAAAGAAGTAATAACACTCAAACCGCAATCATAAACTAAATCTGCAAGCATATAAAGTAAATCTGCCCAATCAGGAAGATCCTATGCTTCAGTTACAACAACTATAAGTAGATATAAATAGAACTATAACATACTAAAACATTAGGCTACATAGGACCAAATAATACCTCCAAGTTTAGAACAACTTGAAACAAATGATATACACGAATTAAAATATATGATGAAAAAGCTTATAAAAAAAATGGACTCTATATTAAATATTTTCACAACTCTTATTACCAAACTGATGTACTGAATAGAAGACTTAAAATAGCAATTTGGAACGGACTGGTTAAGCAAGAAATCTTTTATTTTCAATCAGAATATAGATATATTACTTGTTAGTGAAACATATTTTATCAATTTCTCTATTTCTGGATACACATTGTATCACACAATGCACGCTGACGGTAAAGTCTATAGAGGAATTGTTTTTATCATAAAAAGCATTAGACATTATGAAATTGATAAATACCAAAAAGAATTCTTGTAAACTACTAGTGTCGTCGTTGAAGATTGGAACAGATGTATTACTGCTGTATACTCACTACCTAAGCATGTTATAAAAAATGAAAAATATATAATCCTTTTTAAAATCCTAGGTAATCGTATTATTGTTGCAGGGGATTATAATGCCGAACATACGCAATAGGGATTGAGATTGATTCTATCTAAAGGATCTCTATCTTCTATCTAATCTACCCAATAGAAGTTAGCACAAATTATTATAATTCAGAAGTCTGGCAAGTTTGCAGAACTTGTTGTGTTGCATAAACTGATCAGCTTATTGTCTGCCCTATCGAAATTATTTCTATTAAGGTTCTTCTAAATAATAATAAAACAATAATAATAGAAGAGCATTGTTAGGAAAAATTTTATTTTCTTAAGAATATATGAATATTGATTTGTATAATTTGCTTCGGTATAATATATTAATATATTCAGTATAATATATTAATAATAATATAAATATAATATAAATATAAGTAAATATGATTCATTCATTTAACTTTATTGAATTGAAATCGTTAATTAGAGGCCGAATTTTCTTTGTGAAATGAGATTTTTTGTTAATAAGATATAATATAGAATATATTTTTAACTATCAAGAAAGAAAAAATGAAAAGAAGAAAATGAAAAAAATATTTGAATTGCATTATAATAATACATAGTGAACAACCTTATTCGAACATTTAATTTATTTTATTAGTTACCAATATAAAAAATGTTAAAAAATAACTTATAAGATTTAAACTTTATAATACCATTAACATTATACAAAAGGTATCACATACAAATTGCACAGATTTACACAGTATAATTGCATTATAATAAGTAATTTATAACTCGAAAAGTACTTTAAAAAATATCATTCATGATATCATTTTCAAGATTTGATTCAAGATTTCATAATATAATATTTATAATATTTTGAAAAGATTTCGAAATATACTAGAAAAATATGTAATGAAAAATGGAAATTTAACGTCCGCCACATCTTAAGGACCATTAGAAATTCATCTATCTTTATTTTATCTGTTCAAGTTATGATTTTTTCGGCAAGAATATAAAACAAGACCAATTGCGGATTGTAGATAATCGCGTGATTCAGAATATTCGAGAGACAATACCTATTGGAGTTAATTAATGGCGGTGCATAGATCGTCGCGACATCGTGATTGAACTTTGTTCGTCATTTATTTGTGCTAAAATTCCGTACTAGAATTCAATAGCTTTTCTCTTAATTCCAATTCTGCTTACTTAATACTTTTGTTTCTTGATTTTTACAGTTTCGTGTCTTTTCCGAATCTTCATATTAGCAATGCGATATACTTTTCTCGTCCCAAGATCAATTCAATATTATATGAATATAACAGAATACATTTGTGCTGTTCATATAATTTTTGAGCATTTTCTCGCGATCCTTAAAAATTAATCTCGTTCTGCAATAAACTCATTAGTTATTTTGATGGCTACGGTGATTGCATCTGCTGATTTTCGATAAGTAACAGAAGAGTTTGCTCTGCATTTCCATATTCCATGAAATATCTTTGATCGTAGGCTATCTCTGGGGAGAATTGCACGGTTCGATACTCGAAAATAACGATCGAGTCTCGTGTTTGTGGCTTAAATATTAATGATCGCGAAAACAAGACATAACAATATTAATCAAAAAATCAAATTTTTTATTTAATAAAAATATTAGCGCAAATATCATAACAGAAGATCGCGATGTAGATCTCTTAGATTTGTATTTAATAAAGTGTTCTCATAATTCTCATATTAGAATTTTTCAATTTCAATTTTCTTGAAAGTTAACATGGGTGGTCTGCGCACATCGTGCAGTCTATCATCGGTATTATTTTTGAGTTTTGTGATACACCGGTTGAACAATTAGGTCAACGGAATAGAAAGTTAAAACTTGTGAACCCATTGTGATATTCGTCACATTGGCCAGATTGGAGGTTGAGCCGCGGCAATGTGAAAACGCGTCATATGTTAATCTCTAAAGTCGGACGGATTTGAGCGCCTTCTTCGCGATTGAGTCTAGCATCAGCTTTGAGCCTATGCCTGTGAATGAATGATAATATCGTGGTAAATGAAGCATAATAAGAAAGAAAATACAATCCAGGGGACCGAACACCCAGTACTTGTCGAGGAGAGGAGCGGACGAGCGGACTATTTCCGACAGGCGATCGTCCAATGTTCTCAACAAAATGCCAAGCTGAGAAGCGAGACCTTGCTACTGACATCTCATTATTATATGAATTCGAATCTAAAACGATAAATGAAAGATTTCTATGCAATGCATGAAAACAGTTAGAAAACAAAAATAAAACATTATTGGAAAACAGGAATTCCATGATCATGGGACGTGAAACGGGCATACTGGGGCGTGAATGTGTAACTAATACACAATCGGATATTATAATCCATAATAAAACACAAACTGACATATACAGACAAGAAAAACAGCTTAATAAGGGAGCCCCCAAGAAGGGAAATTTATGATACAACAAACCCTGCTACAAAGTTATGCGTATACCAGAAAAAGATTCGCGTCTGGACGAATCGACTACTGAACGAGATCTTGTGAATGATGCGAGGGACATTGATACTGTAAAACAAATTACACACAATATACAAAAGACAAACGTGGATAGAAATTAGCGGTAAAAAAAAAACTGGAATAGTCTCGTAATATCAACATCTCAAAAATAACCAAAAATGAACAGATATCAGTCAAACCCGTGTCTATTATTAAAGGACTTGAAGAAGTACTCCGCGACGCGAGCACTAATATTAGGGTGGGAAAGATAGCTAAACCCTCATTTATTTTCGTTGTTCGAAAATCGATAATTTTTCGTCACTCTCGATTATGAAATCGATACCAAAGAGAATTCTTGCAGGTCACTAGCATCATGGTCGAAAATCGGAATGGTTGTATTACTATTTCAACCGTATACTCACCGCCTAACCACTTCATAGAAAAAGAACATTATATAACTTTTTTTAAAATTCTTGATAATCTTCATCACCGCAGGAGATTATAATCCCAAACATATGCACTGAAGATTGAAATTGATCTTTTTCAAAGGACGTGAACTACTCAAAGCTATTGAAGCCATGAATCTGGCAATTTTCAATAAATGAACCTATCTACTGGCTATCTGACAACAAAAAGATCCCTAATCTACTGGACTTTGGTATTATTAGAGATATTCCTAAAGATATTATATAATATAATAATATTTACTGCACCAAGTCCTTCGAATTGCTTTCAAATCATTCTTCTGTAATTTTTACAATAAATACTAAATAATGATAAAATAATGATTAAAGACAAACCTTGCACTTTTTACATCGCTAAAACAAAATGGTCTATATCCAGGAGTTACTACAGACTATACTCCATCCCACTAAAAAGTGACAATGATATTATTCGTATTATTCGTTGAAAGCTTTAACTATACAAGGCTGTAGGAGTGCAACACCGACCAGCAGCAAACCAAATATCAATATCGAATATTTTTCTGCAATAAAAGAAAAACTAGCAGAAAAAAGGAAGCTTTGCAAGCTATGGCAAACTAACAGATGCCCAGTTTTGAGAAACAAATGAAATCGAACTATCATACACTTGAAAATCTATTGGATTTGGAAAAAAATCAAGGAATACAAGAATATCTAAGTATGTTAAACGCTACTTTAGAAACCAACTACTCTGTATGGAAAGCCGCCAAGAGTCTGAACGACCGCAAATACAATACCCGTTTATCAGAAAGCAGCACAGGGGCCAAAAGTGAAGAAGAAAAGGCCAAAACATTCGCTACGCATCTCTCCAAAATTTTTAAGCCTAACCCATGCGAGATTACATTACAAAGGAGGAAAACAAGTTATTGTCTGACGACACTACTTCCGCCATATTGGATACCACTAGAAGCTCTTTTACTATTAAAGAAATGAGAGCCGTAATAAAAAATCTTAATCCAAAGAAGGCGAGATCTCAGATCGCGATCTCATAATTAATTAAATACTGCAGAAATTGCCAGAAATGGAAATAAAATACATCATCCAATTATGTAATGCAGTCCTTAATGGGGCTTCTTTCCATCTCAATGAAAGATGATACAAATTATTATGATCCAGAAGCCTGGCAAATCTGCGGAATTTGTAGAATCATATAGACCGATCAGCTCACTGCCTCTTCTACCGGAACTATTCGAGAAACTTCTAATTTCAAAGATCTCCATAATAATGGAGAGCTATGGGCTGATTCTCGATCATCAATTTGGTTTTTGAAGTAAACACGCAACGATAGAGCAGATGCATAGAATTATTAAAAGAATAAACAATGATATGGAAGCAGATAAATATTGCACAGTGGTCTTCTTTGATGCTTCGTAGGCTTCCGATAAGATCTGGCATCAAGGATTACTTCATAAAATTAAACTTTCCAACTGATCTCTATACTATCATAAGATCTTATTTATTACAGAGAATTTTTATTGATATTTTAAATAGAAATCCTCTTTCAGAAACATTATTTATTAATGACAGTAACAGTAGTTTAATTAATAGATTCTTAAAGAATTAGAATACTAAGCTAAAAAAATGTTAAGTTCGATATTTCATAAAGCCGGTGGTTAATAAGAAATAATTTCTTAATATCGAGATTAATATCGAGATAGAAATAACAAATTATTATTAATAGTTCCTAAACAAACTTCAATAATTCTGCACAAACAAGCGCACAAACAAGCGCACAAATAAAGATATTTCGGTATATTATATCATGTAATAAAACAAAAGCATTTTTGCATAAAGATTATTGATTTAAAATAAAACTGTAAACTTAGAGGGGTTTTGGCAATTAAAACGCCATATCTGTCATGCGTATTAGACTTGGATATGGGGGGATGGACTGCAGATTGATTAGCAATAGCATTATAGGACTTGCTTTTCGATTAAGGATGGAGAGAAGCAAGAACTTGCGTGGACAACGTTCGCTAGCTTGCTAAGATGAATTTGTCTTCCATTATGGGAAAGTACTTATTCGTTACCATCTTTTATTTGCGTGATAAAAGAGAGAGGATGAGTATATTTGATCATAAGAGTCGAGGAGGGGAAAGCTTCGTATTGGCTGAGAATTCGGATTTTCCGATTGTCAGGCAATCGCTCTCATTTTTCGGCTATTCCTCCTGCAAAGTAAGAGCAACAGTTAAAATAAATATAAAAAATATATGAGCTAAAATGATCAAAGCAAAAAAGAAAAAAACAACATGAAATCTGCCAGATAACACTACAGAATACGAGAACTTAATGATAATGACAATCTTAAAAGAACATACGGAGGAATATAGAAATAGAAATAGAAATACTAAACAAAAGGATCACGGTAGTGATATGGAAGCCTACGAAAGTCCAGGAAACATACTGTACAAAACCAAAACAGTAGGAAAAAAAATTAAACAGAAACATTAAAGAGTTCATGACATATAGAAGACAGAAGAAAAAAGGGTAGCACGAAAATTCGGAAGAAATAAGAAAGCTAAATAAAATTATTATTAAGGAAATAAGAAAAGACAACAAAAAGTTCAATATAGAAATGATAAAACAAAGCATCAAAAACAACAAAAATATGAAGGTATTTTTTTTCTTATATCATCCTAAAAATTATTATAAGCTATCATTAATGGGACATTTAGTAATGTATATGACAGTTAAATGTTGACATCTTGAAAAGTATATGGCAAATGCCCATTAACAAATGCCCTATAGAATTGAACCGATCAAGCGCATAGGTTTTGTGGAAGTCTTCTTCAATCTGCGTGGTGTCTTGACACTTCTCGTAAGCTTTGTGTGATATTTTATGTTAGAATGCTCTTCTATCCTATCAGTATATCTATGGTTGAGTCTTCTTATTCTAACGTATGGCATGTTAAGATTTAAGATCATAAGCAAAGTGTCATTGGTAACATACCAAGATGCATCAACAACAATTCTAAGGAATTTGTTTTAGAACTCTTGTAATATTTCTACATTCGAATAACAAGCCGTACCTCACAATTGAATACCGTAGGCCCAAATAGGTTTAAGAATTGTCTTGTACAATAATAACTTATTTTCAATCGACAGTTATGATTTACTGCTAAGTAGCCAGTATATTCCCCCCAGTTAAAGTTCCCCATTTCCTTTCGCTTGATAAATATATATTTTTTCCAGATTAGTCTGCGATCCAGGTGTAATCCTAAATATTTGGCATCTTCTGCATATAGGGATTCTTTGTAACATTTAAGTTACGTCCCTCTACGGGTAATGAATGTCATCTCTACAAATTTTGTTCCATTAGATTCTTTGATTCTTTGATTTTTTGATTCCATTTGATTTTTCATATCTTAGCCATCTCTGAATATGATAGAGGTTTTCCTATAGCCGCAAGAATGCTTCCATGTGATTATTATGAGCTACAAGTACAGTTATGTCGTCTACATAGATTGCCGTTGTAGAGTTTACAGCGACCGGAAGATCAGCGGTGTACAGCAGATAGAATGCTGGCTCTAATTCACTATCTTGAATCACTCCAGAGTTAATCTCTTTTAGTTGTGTAACTACTATTCCATATTTAACTTTAAAAATTCTCTATAATAAATAAGATCTTATGATGGAGATCAGTTGGAAAACCGCTTTTAATTTTATAAAATAATCCTTGATGCCAGACCTTATCGAAAGACGAGGCATCGAGGAAGATCATTATGCAATATCTATCTGTTTCCATATCATTGTTTATTCTTTTAACAATTCTATGCATCTGCTCTATCATTGCATGTTTACTTCGGAAACCAAATTGATGATCGAGAATCAGCCCATAGCTCTCCATTATTATGAAGATCTTTGAAAGTAGGAGTTTCTTGAATTGTTGAATTGTAGGATAGACAGTAAGCTGATCGGTCTATATGAGGATTTATATTTAAAATAAATCAATAAGTGCGATACTTTAGTCAAACTTCATAATTATGTAGGATGTAAATGCTCGATGTAAATGCTAAATATTATGGGTCTTCGACGCCTCAGATTGATGGAAATACAAATAAAAAGACTCTTTATTCTTCTCTACAAAGATATAACGCAAGGATATCTCTCGATAGGCTAGCTAACAGGCTTCATGACTCTACGTTAACTTATCACTCTGTCAGACACTCTCTCACGTCCCTGCTGCCTTCATCCTTTATATATCCGAATACGGTGTTTCCCAGAGTTGTCGGCCAATTGTTACATATTACCATGCGGTCTAGAATCGCGTCGTCCCGCATTCTTCAGGCGGCTACGATATTTTTCCGCGGTTATCCTTTGTTTTCGACGCGATGTGTCCAAACACGCGCGTTTGCACATCGGCTTCGCCGATTATAAGTTTTTCATACGTGCTACTACCGCTAATCCTTTTCTTCTATCCTACAATTATATGATATACATAATTCTTTTTTATTCATCGTTACGTAAATGCTTTGCAATCATTTTGTATAATAACGCTTTGTAATAATTTTGAAAGAAATATCTAATATAAATCTAAATTTCTAAATTTTAGATCTAAATTTCTATCTAAATTTTTTAAATAATTACCAATACTTCTAATTTTTAACTGGTATAATTTTTTCGGTTGAAATAATCTTTCTATTCGTATAACTAATTTAATAAAAGGCGTTATCTAAGCAATTCTTCTGTAATAATATCACGTCATAATTGAACTTTGATTTATGTCCACTTCTGTTTCAGTTCCTTTTCTATATAATTTTAAAACGAGTTTATTACTTAGCTTACTTGTTACTTAGTTTGTTACTTATTTTCAGAGATGTTTATGTTTGTCTTTTGCAAATTTAAATTCTATAATAACAGATCATTGTTTACATAAATTTTTAATTGTTTACTAATTTATTCTTTTTATAAAGAAAGAATATTATTAATTTGAGCATTTATTCTTGATAAATGAAAATATTATCTTTTAAAATCAATGTCATTTTAACATCAATTTGTTATATTTTTTCTGATTCATAATTTCATATCATGATTTCTATTTCTCATTTATTTTTCAATTTTTATTTCCAAATATTTGAAAAATCGAATAGATCAATTTTCAATATTCCAATCATATAGGAAACAATTTTACGAATTGTAATTTGATCTTTAATTGAATACAATTCGACATGAAAAAAATCAGCGTCAATCAAAATTACATGCCTGCTTATTTCATTATCAATGATATGCAATAGAGTTTTGTACTTTAACTATCAATAATAACATTTATCATGAAGGAATTGTATTTAGCACATCTATATTGCCGAAATTTATTTTATTTCTTAATTTTGAATAGGCTATTTTTTATAACAATCTTGATATATTAAATTTAAGTCAATATCAATATCTATAACACTATATCAGTATCTATATCAAAATATTTCATTTTCCTTTTCTTTTTTTTAATCATCCTAGGAATTATTATAAGCTATCACCGCGTGATATTTAGTAATATTTATGGCAGTTAGAAGTGAGAAAATATGTTTTGGAAAGCACATGTCCAGTGGCATATACTCTATAAAATTCCAATCCGGTCAAATGCATAAATCTTGAAAAAGCCTTCTTTCTAATGTATGATATCTTGGCATTCCTCATGAGAATAGTTATGAATATATTAGGATGTTCCTCCAATCTAGGGGGATTTTTTAGAAGCATCTAGGATATCAGAAGTCATAGTATATGACTTAGTATATAAGTATATAAGTTAAGAGTAGCAGTTTTCCTCATCTAAAGTAATTTTCGGAATAGATTTATAGACATTGGAGAATATATAGCCATATATATATATATATATATATATATATATATATATATATATGGAGAATATATATTATATATATATAATATTTCGATCTTTTCTTCATCACTTTTAGCCCAACTTCTACTTTCCCTTCTAATAGACGGGTAATATATTTGCGGACGTTTCAATCTCTTGGTAGCTATCCAGAGAGCTAGCTAGAGAATGGTTGGAGCAATAGAGTTTAACTTGCTTAGATATTTTCATATTCCCAAGTCCCAAGTTTTTAAGTGCTTTGATAGCTCGATTTAATTTGTTTTTTAGTGCTGGGCATCTATTGACTTGTCACAGTTTTTTTCTTCTAGTTCATTTTTTATTGAAGTATTGATGATCAGATTGCATATATCGGAGTTGCGTTCCAGGCGCAATGGCTCTTCTTAAACTTCTATTAAACGGCTTAAAGCTTTCAACTGCACAAACAATATCAGTTTCTAGAACGATAGAGTCATTAATAATTCAGTTTTTATAACATGCTTATAATTCGTGTATACTATTTGTTTCAAATTGTCCTGAATTTGGAAGTATTATTTGATCCTATGTAGTCTAATTGTTTTAGTATGTTGTCGGTTGTCTACAGTTCTTCTGACTGAAGCATAGGATCTTCCTGGTTGGGCAAGTTTGTATGCTTGCAGGTTTAGTTTGTGATTATGGTTTGAGTGTTACCTTTTTCCGTGTACCTCTTTGTGCAAGAAAATAATTTCTGTTTAGTTCTTTCTAGATCATACAATCTTTGTAATTAGCTGACTGATTGATTTCACACAGCACGTATTTAAGTCTTTAGATCTTCTTTTGCATTGGCAGTTAAAGATTGAGTGATCTTCTACGCATTTGAATCATCTCACTTTACGGAGAAGCAAAAACTTCTCATGTGGTCATATCGCAAGCAATTAATGCATTCAGAGATTTCACGTTTTGGGTGTGATGGCTCAAATTTTATTTTGCATTGGAGAAGTGATCTAATTTCTTAAATGTTCCTATTGTTGTTCTCAAGCTTTTGTTCAACATGGGAAGAATCTTTCTATTGACTTTTGTTGGCTTCTATTGAAGTGAACGCGAACGCACAGAATACTTATACCGGATATCTTCAGATATTGAAGGGCTGTAAAGACTAGAGCAGCAACCGTCCTGGGAAACCAGCGGTAGGGGTGTTCCTGCAAGGCAAAATGCCAATTTTATAAACCATCCAGAACAACAACAATGAGTATAACAAACCTGGATAGTGAAACACAATAAGATACAATAATGCTTCATGAAACCATTGGTAGCGAAACTGAAGAGCAACTGGAGTAAAAAAAGTCTTTCTATTGGATATTAGAATGCATCGCAAGAAAAAAGATAAATCGAGGATATTCACAAGGTTCTATACTGGGACCTATGTTATGGAAGACTGCTTAGACGATACTGGGCCTTCTCAATAGAGAAAGAAGCATAAAAAAGATTTCATCACATATGTCGATGATATGTGCTGATGATCCTCATGAGTGATAATAACCACGAATTAACAATAAAAGCAAATACAGCAATAAAAACAATTCACAACTGGTGTCATTCAAGATGACAACGTCACGCATCAAGACATAGGCAAGATTATTTAGAAAATCATTAAAGAAGAAGTCAATAATGAAGCTGGGAACAACTATCCTCTGAATAAAAGAGGACGTAAAATATCTTGGCGTTATCTCGAATTAGAAACTTAACTTTTCCAAACATATACACACCTCTTTGGAGAAAGCTATTGAAACACAATTCAATAAGATATTAACATAAGCAGACAGACAATATAATATCCAACCAAAGTTCAAAATATATTACAACGCCATATTTCTAAGCATAGTAATATATGCAATTCAAATATTTGCGAATATAAGAATACAATACATGAATATTTGCATTCGGAGAAAAGCTTTAACGATCCAAAGAGCAGTCCTTCGAAAGATATACAAGGTATATTCTACAACATCTCTGGAAAGTCTGTAAATAATCACTGACACAGCACCGCTAAATTTGCAAGTTGTAATAAAGGTAATAAGAATATAGCAAAAAATAGATCCAAACAGATATGACGAGATGTTATTGGGAAGAAAACTAGAAGAGTGCCAAGATGACATGTGAAAAATGTCAATAGATAGCTCGAAAAGAACCAATGGATACATAAAATATATCTAGATCTTCAGAAAACAGGCGAACCACGATCCAATGCCTGAGATGTTCCACTTCTTAATGAAACATGTATCATTTGTAGCGAAGTTGGCACAAATGAATTAGAAAGAAAGTGATAAATGCATATGTGATGCATATGTAATAGTGTGCAGATAGCAAAATATTTGTGGAAATCATGTACAAAAAGTGAATTTAAACACTTGCGCAACAAAGAACCGGATTTAACAAATCAGTGAAAAAGAAATAAAAAAAGAAATCGGAACAGTCCCAAACAGATAATGTCTCGTAAACAACCTAAAATCACTGGCTAAGTAAACTCATGCCTATATTTAACAGCTTTGACGGTTCGGAAAAGATACTCAATGATATAAATAATAACGAAAAGATAGAAAAAAGTGAAACCTTCTCTTATTTTTATTGCTAGAATTACCAACATATTATTCTCCAAATTGCTAAAATAAATCACCATAAGCGATTATGAAATAAAAATCTATTTTACTGGTGCTATAAAACAAAGACAAAAGCATAAAATTTCAATATCTTTTAAAGAAGATGGAAAAGCTAAAGGAGGAAGAAAATCAATCCAAAAACAATATTGCGGACGAAAGTCCACAATAGCAGGTTTTTTAGTTTGTTAAATTCCAACATTATCTAAAGAAATTCAACTGTTGAACGACATAGTTGGCTGATAGTCAAGCACGGACACATAAGATATCTACATTAAACATTTTCAAATGTTAAAGAGCTGAAAATACAAGAACGTAACACAATAATCTTCTTGGGAAATTAGTGGCAGGGGKTTTTYCTGCAAAATATGGACTCTACAAACTATCCAAGATAACAACAAGATTAACAAATTCAGATAATAAAATATAATAAAATCCAAAAGCGTCTCGCGGAGTCATAGAAGTATAAACGAGACTGAACAGAACAAATGGAATAAAAAAAAATATCTTTCTAATGTCTTACTTCTGTTTGATGTTTCATTGGTAACCGTATATTCATAATCTTCAATTTCTTCTCTTTTTTTCTCTTCATTTACGTTTGATGATTGATGGATATATTTAAGAATAACAAAAAGCGCCTTTTTTACTTCGGTTACGTATAAAATTCCGTATCTCTGCTTTTAAGCTCTTTTACTATGTTGACATAAACAATGGAACTTTGAGTTAGATTTTAACTTGCTCATTACTTATAATTTTTATTTCATAATCGCTTATGGTGATTTCTTTTAGCAATTTGGAGAATAGTATGTTGGTAATTCTAGCAATAAAAATAAGAGAAGGTTTCACTTTTTTCTATCTTTTCGTTATTATTTATTATTTCGTTATTTATATCATTGAGTATTTCTTCCGAACCGTCAAAGCTGTTAAATATAGGCATGAGTTTGCTTAGCCAGTGATTTTAGCTTGTTTACGAGACATTATCTGTTTGCGACTGTTCCGATTTCTTTTTTTATTTCTTTTTCACTGACTTTCTTCCACGAGTCTTCCTCATTTATCTTCTGAATGTTATATGGAATTTGTGTTAGAGTGTCAATATCTCTCGCATCATTCATAAGACTTCGTTCAATAGTTGATTAATATCGGGAATGCGATTTTATTTTGGTGTTAGATCTTGATGTAGAGTTTGTTGTATCATAGGTTTCTTAAGTACAATCTTGTTATGCTGCTCGGAATAGTTTGTATTTCTAGGGATAATAGATTTCGACTGTGTATGGGTTTCGCAGGCAATTACATTTTCTGATCTTCCTATTTTTATTTACGCATCCTGTGAACTTAGTGTTGCTCTCTTGCTCTCTGCTAGTGTTGCTCTCAGTATTTTGTTCTTGGTTTCTGCCTGTCTCCATGTGTTCCAAGAAGTTTTTCATGTGGCATATTAAGTTCATATTCATATACTGAGATGCCAGTAGCATGAAGGCTCTGTTCCTCAGCCTGGTACTTTATTAAGAGCAACAAAATCTTAATTCACGATTTTTATTGGTTTTAATCGTTTTTGTTATTTAGTCTTAATTATTACATATGCGGCTTCTTTTTTTGTATTTACTGTCTCCCTGCATAATCTCGTGATATTAATTGATATAAATATATATCAATTATATTTAATTGTATTTAAAGCATTTAGCACCTTTGTTCTTCATCATGACATGACTTGTTTAAATGATCTTTGCTACTACACTCTAGCATCTTTTTTCCCCATACAACTTACGTCTTCTTCAATCGTCTTCCTCCTGTTTCAGCTGTTTTATCCTTGATATTTTTTCTGTTCTTATAGTTTTATATTTTATAAATTTTTCTTTTAATTCATGTATTTTCTTTATCTCGTGTAATATTGTTTTATTAACTCGTCTTCAATATTTTTGATAATATTCTAAATTACCGATCATATATCAACATTAGTATGATGATTTGAAGTATTCTATATATATATGCTTGGAACGATTTGTTAGATTATTTCTTTCGGCATGTTAATACTATATAATTATTCGCAATGTTAGCAAACTCTTCTATTGATGCCTTTCATAATTATTTCCATGTTTAATATCTTTCTCATAATTAAATAATCTTACTGAATCACGAAGATTCTTTTCAAGTAATTTTTAAATATCGGATTATTCATAACTTAGTCATTTTCTTCAAAACTTTTTATCCTTCTAGTCACATGTATTTCATTGTCTCTATTGAATGTTTTTTTATGTTCATCAGAAATTCTTCGATGAATCAGTCGTTAACATTCTTTGAAAATCCCTTTTCTTAATTTAGTTTTCTTTGTCTCTTTCCTGTTATAAAGCTGGAACTTTTACTTGTACTTCATCATTCTATCATTCTATCTTCTGCCTATATTTTCGCTGTCATTATTTTTATTTTTAATATTACTATTAATATCTAATATTGTAATAATAAATTGTAATGATTAATGAATAATATATAAATAATGATAATATGTTAATAATTAATATGTAAATATATGATATGTAATGGAAAAGAAATTGATTTATTAATGATGATTTATTATTGTTATTTGTAGAGATTTTAATATATATTCTAAGCATACTACTATCTTTCTATTAAATGATAATATGATAGGTTGATTAAATATGTGAAATTGACATTCTTCGTGTTACTTTATTTTATAAAATAAATATCAAAAAGTAAAATGATATATATTACAACGTTTAGCGTCTGAAAAAATTCATGAACATCGAGAAAATAAAAATATTTGTCTTCTTTTTTCTTTCTTTCTTAAAAATTATAGAAATATAAAGATTAATTGGGAAACTATGTTTCCTGCTCATAGTAAAGCTTTAATTTAAGAAAAGCCAAGTCTAAACTAGTTAACATAGAACTATATTCCTGAAATATCCATGTGAGATATTTGTAACTACAAAATTAAAGAGGAAACACCTCGTAATGATGATTTATAATACTCAAGTATGAAGAATTATTTTCTTATTCTTGATGATTTACAGAGTGATACTGTCTTTACAAAGAAGGACATTGACAAAACATCTATCGACAAAATATTACAAGATTAATTGATGCAACTAGAGGATATCTATAACGTCCATTGATAAACGACTTTATTGTCGATTATCACTTGTTAATGTTATTATCACTTCATAGCATGAATAAATTATTGCTTGAAGCTCTATCCATCCTATTATAAACTTGCGAACTTATAACTTAAAGCAGTATTTCTATTATATTGTATGATATCAAAAAATCGAAATTCTTCTAAGTTTTTAATCTCGAGAATCTTCAAAATATTTTAAAATATCTGATAAGATTCAATAATTATTAACTCATCTTTTTAATTGTTATGTGCAAAAAATTTATTGTCATATACACATTCGAAAAATTCAAAATTTGCATAAACTTGAATCAATCATATTGTACGATTCTATCAGAGTTTATCTTTAATGTCATTTATTTGAATATTATCCAAATTTAGAGATTTTATTTCATCATGAAAATGATGTTTATATTATTCAATATAAAGAGAAATTCTTAACGAATAGTTGTTAACGCGCCTTCGATAATTTCGCGTAACATCGTTTAGATATTTATTTATTGCCGGTTCGAGGGAAGCGTGTTCAGTAAAGATGAGAATCGTAGAGAACACAACAATCTTCTTTAATGGTCAAACAAATTAACAGTTACAATATTTTAGATACTTGCTCTAACAAAGGTGCGACCGTCGCCTTTGGCTTCTCGTAAGATACTGACTCTGTTTTTCGCCGCTTGATAACTGCTGAGCGATAGCGATCCCCCCTCTTTTTTTTTGTTTCGACAACAATAGTGACGGACCGTTCATTCGCTTACTCATATTGGATTTAGATTTGTTACATCGAGAACATTCTAAGAAAACATCGTCTATCAGAATCCTTAATAATAGTGCTTAATAATAGTGTTAAGAATCACCATTATAGCAGCATCAATTATTCCGTCAATTTCCGATGCCATTCTAGTTATAATAATTATTATGACAAAGAGAAAAGAAAATCTCCTAATGTCCATGTTTATATGCTTGCGATGCATCTGTTCATGTGTCCGCGATCGAGTTTATCTGGTACCATTAGAGCGATTACAATATCGAGAGGCCGATCGATCGCCATGATATCATGTGAGAAAAGCTGCATTTTCCAAAAAGTTGAATTAAAGGATACACCTACACCGATGCACGCATCCTCTCACTCTCCGTGTATTACTGAGAACCCCAGTAAGTACCAACTAGCCGCAGGAAATAGATAAGAAGAAGTCATCCGAAAAGACCCCATCCCAAATGGCGGATCTTCATTACTAACAATTATCACTATCACTCAGACAATCAGTACATTAAATACGAAGGACTGATCAGAGCAGATCGTCATATCGCGGTTTGCGAAGAGCTAGCGGAGGACTTCCCCTGCCGTAATCAACATGTCAGTCTTGAGCATGAGATAGTTTGAGAGACATCATAGTTCCTCATCCAACCAAGATTTGGGAGCTTTCCTTCAAACAATTCTATTGCTTTTTCTGGAATGTTTTATGAACATGCAGGCAGTGGATATCATGATTTAGAAGAAAGTAATTCTATGGAGCCTAATGTTTCCACTTGTAGTATTCTATTTAGGTATTGAATTCTTATGCCAACGCGGTCCAGATAGCAATATCATCCAACTTCACTGATATCGCTCATTATTTATATGATGGCCATTTTCATATGCGAGGCACCAGGTATGACTACATTGCGGGAATACTGGCACCGACTGAAATTCTCCGCTTTGTAACACAATCAACATCATTAGCCGTAGCGATGAATTAATAATACTTAATAGTATCGAATATCATTCATTGATTAACGGATATCTACGTGGATCATTTATTTGATATTCGCTAATATTTCATTCCTCCTCGAGAATGGAACTCTTTCAATATTAGCTTCTAGCTGTTTGCTGACATTCTCTATTTGTCCGTGGCACAGCACATTATTTATGTTTTGCATTAAGCTAGCTTTTTATTTATCGATAGTCTACTAATCTATTTTATCTATTTCTAAATTCATTACTTTATTTATTTTATTTATTTATTTATCTATTTTATTATATGTACATTTGTTTTATTTCATTGAATGAAACAGTATTTATTTATTTGATTTTTTCTATTATTTTATCTATTAATTTATTTATATATTCATTTCGTAAACTGAAATTTAGGAAATAATCTGTCTCATAATAATATGAAGAATGCTCATTTTCAGAAAATATTTCTGCCAAGTTTACGATATCTAACTTAACGTTATAATTTATTATCTTTTTTAATAAAAGATAAATAATATGATCGCAGTATGAACTATGAAGTTCAACTGATGCAGAATTCGGCGACATATGAAATGTTAAAATATTATTCCTTGAAATTTTATTGTCTTTTATTCACGTAGCTTCCTTTAATTTGCGATTTCATTTTTTGTGTTCTTTCCAAATTCATGATTGATTAAACATATTGCAATTTTCAATTGCTATCACTAAGAAATTGAAATATGTATACTTCGCTTTTAGCAATCGCAATAATCATAATTGATCATTATTAGGAATAACCAGTTTAGTGATCTTATTATATATAATATTATGTTCATTAAAAAACATTTTGTTTCATGGAATTATACTACATTAAGCATGTACATATCCTGTGCATGCGCGCTATAAATGGACATAAAAGATAAATTCTACTTATCTTTCGTATTGACTCATTTGCGGGCGACTTCAAATGCTTACTGCATGCTTGTTTGAGTTAAGTTCGCGGAATGAAAAGAGAGAAAAGTGATTAATTGACAATATGAAATATCTTCTTTTATATTCCTTCATAAGCATTATTCGAATTCGTTTAATAGTGACTTTATACAGTTTTCTTTCTTTTGAAAATAGCTACAATAACCGATCATCTCGAGGAAATTATAAAATATTATGTGCATTGTGTATCACACCAATAATATCACCATACATAATTCCAATAATTTTTGTTCTACCTGCACGCATTTTTATAGCTTGGTCACACACAACAATAGATTTTGGTGATTATGTTTTTAATGTATGAGATATTTTTCATTTTCTTATTTTATTTTTAATTTTATATGTATGTATGTATGTATGTATGCATGTATGTATGCATGTATGTATGCATGTATGTATGCATGTATGTATGCATGTATGTATGCATGTATGTATGCATGTATGTATGCATGTATGTATGCAGGTATGCATGTATGCWKGTMTGCATGTATGTATGTATGTATGTATGTATGTGTGTATGTATGTACATATGTATATGTACATATATATATTATATATATTTTTTATAATCAGTCCAGATCATTCCAGATATATTTACATAAGAAATCATGAAGAAAGATGGATTGTCATTCATATTGTTAAGTCGGTTAAATCCATTAATTGTAATTATTGGTTTGTAAAGCTTCTGAATTTTATATTATGTATTATATTTTATATTCTGATATTATTAAGTAGAACTTTAATAGCTAATGACGAAAAATAACCATTTATTAACAAAGTAATTAGTAATTACTATCAATTACTAAGTCCAAGTTTTTTGATAATACTTAGAATATGAAAGTTTGACGCGAAGTTATTAATTAAACTAATAATCATGTCTTTTTGACATGAGAGAATGTTGGAAGTCGAAATTCAGATATTTTCCGAAGATATGGGCTTGTGAATCAAATCTTATGCGATTTTTGTCAACGTTATAATAAAGAAATATAATTTATTATTTAATTATTTATTATTATTATTTCCATAGTAAATTGTAATCAGGATATTGTAATACTAACAGTATTTCAAAAATATTCTTGAACATAGAAAGAAAGTAGTCAAAGCAATGTTAGCTATAATAAAATATTCTGTAATAAAAAATATATCGTGATTTTTTTATAGGTTTTTTTAAAATTCCTGCTACATTAAATCCGTTATAGTTGATGAAAATAACGAATACATAAACGTAGCAAAAATATGCTTAAATTTTCTTGTTGAAAATGAGAAAAATTGATTATTGAATAACAAATCCAAATGCACTGATGAATTCATTTTGAAGGATTGTGATTTTTCTAAGTACGTATGCGATTTTAAGATTTTACTAATCAATGATAAGCATAAGCTCAAGAAGCAAATCGATAAATACGTACCAATAGGGAGACTACATCAGAAAAGAGTAACTAAAAATATTTTTGGATATTATTCAATTGTTGCAACAATTTAAAACTTTTGGTAATATAATTAAGAATGTCTGAATCATATTTCCTAAATTTTAGACAAGTTAGAAAAATAAAATTTAGTGAACATTTTCTATTGATAAAAAAAATGCTTCTTAATATTTTTTAAATCCTCCCATATCGTAAAAAAATAAAATTAGCAACTCTTATCTCTATTTTTTTATTAGAGCTTTTTAATAGGCTGGAATGTAATCATCTAAACATATGCGTTCAAAATGACTATTTTAAATTGTTTTAATTCTTTTATTTTTTTAAATAAATAATTTTAACAGTAACAAAATAAGATACATTATATGTACAGCATGATGCTAAATAATGTAAATTTCGATTTACAAAAAGATAAATTTTAAAATTAAATTAAATTAAAGAAACGAAATTATAATAAATATTCGAAATGCTTCAATTCTCATTCATGAGAAAAATAATAACAATTTAATATTTATCTCTTCTTCTGAAGGAATCTTATTCGCCATGAAGATATATAAAAATATGTTTATATAATATATAATATATATAATATATATATATTAATATATATTTTCTTAATTTTCAATGAAGAATCATCTTAAAATTTTCATATTTATTTAGGATCATATATATATAAGATATCTTATATATATATATATATATATATATCCATATCTTATATATATATATATACTTATATATATGTTACTGTATATATAAATAAATACATATGTATGTATACATGCACGCACATGCACATATACATGTAGATATTATTGATATTATTAATATTGATATTGTAATATGATATCAATAATAATTAATATTAATAGTAGTTAATATTAATAGCTTATATATTTATTTATTCTTTATTAAAAATATGTAGTTTATTATTTCTCATGTAATCTATAATGGAATCGTAGTTGCAACTAATTCCGTAATATTTCCAAATTATGTTAAATTTATGTTGATAAATAAAAAACTGGAAAATTCTGAAAGTTTAAAAAAAATTTTTAAATTTGTAAAAGGATTATATTATATATTCAAAGATTAATTTTAAATATCATCTTATATAGTTATAGAAAAAAATAAATAAAAAGAGAAAAAAGAGCGTGATAGAGTTATATTTAATGTAGCGAGTGCAGAGTCTACATTACTTAGGTTTATGACTGAGGAGATTCATAGAAATGGGATAGGGGATTGGTGCGCACGGGCGTTGCGTGAACAGCATGCTACGAGGGAATGAGTGCAACTCTTAGTGCAACAACTGTGCGTATGGCGGGAGATGGTGCGGGTGCGATTACAGTCGTGACGGTCGTGTTGCGTTTCAGTTTAGTCCGATATATTTGTAGCATTCATCAGTGTACCCATGCGATACCCAATTAATTTTAAATTACTATAATTAATTTTAAAAAACATACTATAATTTATCTTTGAATGATCAGTATTTCGTATGTGTGTTTTTCTTTTGTTTGTGTCAAAGTTAATAAAAATGTGATTAGAAAAGAAGACAATTTCAATTCTCCTTGCTATTGGAAATTGCGATTCTTTAACGGTATGACATTGCAAATTCATATTCTTCTTCTTCTAAATGATTGGAGTTCTTAGATGTATCGATCGCCTCAATGCTTCTCTCTCTCTCTCTCTCTCTCTCTCTCTCTCTCCTACTCTGCCCTCGCTCTTCTTCTTCATCCCTCCTTCTCCCATTCGTGTCGAACACGAATTTTTTGTGTAGCTATTTTATTGAAATGATTTCAAATAGTAAGTAGTCATTTAAAATAGTAGTAAAGTTATAGAAGAATATTTTAAATTCATTGCTTTAATTTATCGCGTATCTTGTCTCGAAATAATCTTATAATTCTATCATGAAAGTTATGATATATATTTAAATCGATAATATTCTCTTTAATCTCTATCCGAATTAGTTTAATTATTTATATATATTTATTATTTTTGTTCTTGTGTTGTGCAACCAACTAATTGTACATAAATAAGATTTTATTTTAAATAGAATTGCGAATCATGTTAATCATAAATTAAATATACATATACATATAATTATTAATAGGAGATTGTTCACACACAATCATAAGATTTTGTGAAGAATCTTCACAAATATGATAGAATTATACATTTCAAAATAAGAATCTTACTTTTTTAAATCTTTTTCTATTTTATATTTGTTTCGCAAATAATCTTTCTTATAATCTCTATATCTTATTATTTTTTAAAATTTATTATTTGTTTTAAAATATAATTTTTCTATATACAAACACATATATTATATTTCACATTTACATGTACCAATTCTGATTGTATATCAAATAATATTTTTCTTCAGACAATAAAAAACTATAAATAGTACATAAATATATGTACTATAAATTTATGTACTATAAATAGTACATAAATCTTGAAAAGTTATTTAAAGTTATTTAAAAAAGTAACACCAAAATAATAATATATATGATATAATGATTATATGATTTCGAAGAAAATTTATATTTTGAATCAAATTGAAAAATGGACACAGATTTTTATTCATTCAATATTAAACAACAATTTTCAATAATAAATTATTTAATTATTCATTCAATTAATTATTTAGCAATTAATTAATAAACAATTAATTAATAATTGATAAATAAACAATAAATTAATTTATTACATCATATAATATTTTTGAAAAACGATATCAATATCATATCTGCTATATATTATTATCGATTATTTCAATTTTATAATCAATATTAGAGAGATAATTATGCACTGTAATTTATCTTTAATAGTTATTATGAATTAATCTATCTTCTTGAAATGTTTTTGTAAATAATCTATTAGCAAAAAGAAAGAAGATAGCTTTTAAACATTACATCTATATATAGTCCATATATATACTACAATTTATTAAAAAATAAAAAAAAACAAAATTAGTTAATCAATCGTTAATGGATTCTTATATATAGTATAAATATATTTTTTAAAACTGTTATTAATTATCTTATACAACATACAATATACAAAGAACATAGAATATTGGAAATAAATTTCTTTACATATTAATATAACTACTCGGTTATAACAGTTTAGGCGCTATTATGATTGCTAATCAATTGAATAGTCTTTTATTTTCTATGTGGATTAAGATTTATTAATATATCATATTATAATCTTTTTTTAACTTTTTATTCAAATTTTTTTTAGTTTTTTTTTATTTAAATCAAATAAAGAAATTAGATTCTTCTTCTAATTAAATTATAATATTAAATACATAAATATAATAATAATAAAATACATAACACATTGTAACTAACATATGAAATATCGATACGGAGATGTAAAAGTGATTTCATCGATTTATTCATTCTTACTTCTATTTGTACTCATTTCTTTTTTGCCTATGTAAATTTTTAGTAGATTATTGTTGTTTCTTAAAATTGAACAAAATAACAGTTTTAATACAATTTATTTTGCTAGAATATTGTTTTTTTTAATAGTAATCATATTACATATATTTATTTCGCATATATATGTTTGATTCGTAGAACACATCGCCAAAAACAATTTGCACTTATATTTTGTTACATGGAATTTGAATGATATAATAATCTCTAAAATCTTATATCTCTAAAATGTATGTTTGAAAATTTAATAACTTAATAGAATTATTAAAATAAGCGTCTTAAGTATAATCTTAAGTATGTACAATATTTGAATTCTTTACTACATTCTTTCCTATAATTGAATAAGAAATTGAAAAATGGACGCGATATTCTAGATATAAAAGTTTTATTTATTTTTTCATTTATACAAACTATATGATTAGAAAGAGAATAATAAAATTAAGAAATTAATGTATTATTGTTTGAACAAACCAATAGATAGCTAAACTATTTTTGAACATAAATAGCATATGTTTAATGATGGATAAAAAATGAATAGAAAAAAATAACATTAATTTTTAACAATTTATTTAAACAGAATATTACTCAATTATACGATAAACGTACCATATCTTTAATCTTCAGAAATCTTCTTTTAGCAATTTTTTTTTATGTTCTATTTATATCTTATATCTTGCTAAATTTTTTGACTCCAAGATTATTCAAAGTTTTTAGATATATAAGCGTATCCACACACGTACGCTTAAAAAATTACGTTTGTTTATTATAGATTTTACATATTTTATTTATATTTACATTTATTTATTTTTAATAATATTTTCATAATATCATTTATTTATCTTGATTATTCATTAATGATTATCTTAAAGGTCAATTATGTTCATTTTTTATATATATTCAATTTTCGCAAAATGATTTATTTTCATCTTTAAAGAAAAACTTGAAAAATGTTTTTCGTTTTCCCGTTTAGATGTTAGATTTCGAGATGTTAGATAGAGATAGATGTTAGATATTCGATTTTAAGCATATATCATGAGACATCGTTTTTTTTTTTTTTTCAAAGAAAATCTCAAAAAAGAAGTCAATCTTTCTGCCCGTGTACGCGCAGACCATGGTCACGCGGTCTCATTGCCAAATATGGCTGGCCGCGATATTCTTAGCACTGCTCGAGTATGAGCGACACTCAACGGAGCCGCCCAATGTAAGCATACATCGTCGTCCTCGTCTTTCTCTTTGTTACTTTTGTTATTATCGGCATCTTGTAACTAAAAGTACACTAAAATAGAAAATAATTGATATAAATTAGTTGATATAAATTTTAAATAACTGAAAATTTGTGTTATCAATCCAATTTCATTTCTATTACAAAATTTAATGCTATTTATCTGACATTTTCTTATTATATTTTCGATTTAATTATTCTTGTTTAATTTTTTATTCCATTTTTGACTATATTGTTCGAGTCAATAATAGTAAATATTTAAGATAGAAAAAAAAGGAAGAGAGAATTAATACGTCTGGTAGAAATATGCTATTAATGACTTATCTCTTTGAAAAAAATATTTCAAAGAACAAATATATACAGTTATTGAAATATATATGTTTATATTTTTTATTTTACTATTTTTATACATCAAATAAAATTCCTACAAATGTAATATTCAAAAATAACGCCAATTACAATATAGAATATAGAAAATTTTATTTTACTTTTGTATTTGTGTATATATTATTAAAAATAAAATACAGAATTAGAAAAAATTAATATAGAAAAATAAAATTTGGGAAGCAAATTATAATTTCGTTTACAGTTTATTTTTACAGTTTATAGAACAAATGATATAAAAAATCTTAATTAAGAAATACTTAATTATATTAAAATTATAGGAGATAAATTTTTAAAATTTAATATGAATAGGAAATATTTTTTTCATAAGAAAGGACGGATATGCTGGATATTAATTAAATTTGAAACAATAATGTTAATTTATTATTAATAAATAATTTATTAAATATAAGAATTAATTTGATGTCTTTATGTTAAGTTAATTATAATCCTGTTTAAAATTTGAATATTTTCTCACTGAGAAGATTTAAGATTTTTAAATGCTCTAAATGTTATTTAAATTTTAATATTTAAATAACACTGGCATAAATTGGCAAAGTAGATGATATAACAAAATATTAATAAATACGATAACATTTGAGAAAAATATATCATATATCCTTTCGGATTTTTAATTAAAGAAAAATGTTGCTAAATTGACTTATGATTTGTTCTGAAGAAAATATTGCGACATGCAGAAAATATGCAGAAAGATTTCGATCTTTCCAAATCTTTCGAAAATGTCCTGACCAAAAAATTTAGAGACGAAAAGCTTATGTTATTAAAAATTCCACTCAGAATCTAGAATTTGATTAAATTATCAATTCAGAATATTGTCAATAGCAACTTATTATGTGATAAAATTGAAAGAAAAAATCATTTACTGATTCTAAAAAGGCAAATGAAACAAATCCTTTCACAATACATTATGTTCAACCACATAGTAAAAGAAACAAAGTCAAATGATATTTATTTCTTGAGCAGGTTCTTCCTTATATATCTTCTGATTCTGTCGAATCATTACTTCCTTTGCTTTAATATACTTACTGAATGTATCTTAAATCATTGAAGAAATACCAAAAAGCATTGACAAGTTGATTGATTTAAAACTACTATCTTTCTTCTAAAAAGAATTCAATATTCAAGGAATATTTAAATGAAGATTAAAATTTATATAATTTTTTCATAAATACATATAATTTATTTTTACTGAATTAATTTATATATTTAATACTTAATCTATTTAGTTTCAGCAACGTCAAACTTTTTCCCAAAAAAATTTCCTATTTATTATATTTTTAAGAATTTTATTTGATATACAAGTAATAAAATAAAAATACAATAATATTTATTTTATTATATATTTTATCCATAAATTCTAGTATATATTTATATTAATTTATATTATTGTATCGCGCTTTGTTTATTAACATACATATAAATATTAATACAATATATAATAAAATATATTTTTCTACATTTTTTTCATAATTTGATTAATTTTTTTAATATTACAATTTTTATAGAAAAATGATTTTATATATATAAATTTGTGTGACGTATATGTATATGTATGTATATGTAAGAAAAAAAATATTAAAATATAATATTATTGTATTTTATAATATTATACTTTATCTGTATAAAAATAATAAATGTTATATTTGACGCCTATTTTATTTACCTCGTTTTTAAATATCTTTTATATATCTTATTTCTAAAAGATAAATTCTTAATTTTATGTTCATATATAATATCATATCTGTTTTTGATATGCTGAGATTGATTTTGTGTGTGTATGTGTGTGTGTGTACACTATATATATAGTTATATGAACTATATATATAGTTGATATATACATATATATGTACATAAATTATATATAGTCTCTTATGAGTGATACATACATACGTCAGAGGATGATTTTATATTAAGATTTTATATTAATGATTTTAATTATATTTAAATAAAAATGAATCAGAAACAGAATGTAATTTTATTTTATGAAACTTTACTTTTGAAAAGAATGACTGAATATTTATGGAATATAATTATATTTAATCAGTTGAATAAATTTCGCTATAGGTTATTGTTACACATTATTTCCACCTTTGTAAACATTGCTATTATGATAAATCTAATATTATAAAAGAGTATAAAATGAAACAAAATGAAATGTCTATTGTTTAGCAATTTTTTTAATTTAGAGATTATTGGAAATGATGTTCACATTGTTGATATATAATTACGCTCTTATTAAATTTCTGCTAAGAATATAATAACAAGTTCTTTCTTTTGTTTATTTCAAAATAATTACTTTACAGAATATAGTGCAATCGATGGCACAAATGGGCATGATTTGAAAACTGAATCGAGAAAATAAAACAAAATTTTTTCATACAAAATTTTATTTTTCGAAAGAAATATTTATTTCCCAGCAATTTTTTTAATGTAAAGTTTGTTGAGCATGATATCTATATTGCTGCATACATAATTACGCTCTTCTTATTAAATGAGAAATAGTACAAAACAAAATACAAAAACTTAGATATATTTTGTGAGATAATTTTGTAACAGTTTGCAATTTACAGTTTATAATTTTTCTATAGACTATAAAATCTGATAATTATTTTCTAAATAAAGATTACAATTAAATATTAAATAAACTATTTTTTTAATAACTCAGTTTCATTTATTTATCATGAATGTTATCATCAAAATATTCATCATAAAAGATATTAAAATTTTATTTGATACAAAAGAAATAAAAAGAAATAAATAGAAATAAATATAAAAATAAGAAATAAATTAACAAAAATATAAAAGCTTCTAATAATCTATATATTTTAACATATTTTAACATATTGTTTCTTTATTATATAATAATTAACGTTTAAATATTCAATGCATGTCTAAATCTTGAAATATATATAAGTAATAGATAAAAATATATATATAAATATATATGTATAATATATAATATATATATAATATATAAATAATATATGTAGGGAAGCTTCATTATTTCAAATTATCATCTTAGTTATTCTGATATATTATCTAATATCATTTTTATTTTTATTAAGAAACAATTAGAAATACAAAGAAATATGTATAATATAACGTGTGTAGTAAATTATATGTATTTTATTGAAATTTATGATTTGTGTTATCTATATTTAGCTTGTTTATAGTTATGTTATTATTAGGATTATTTCATGTAAATTCATATTATTTATAATATGTTATAATATCAACATTCATTTATTATTAATCAATAATTATTAGCAATTTTTTATAAGAAAAATATACGGATATCTGTAATAGTAATCTGTCTTTAAACTAGACTATTGTCTTTTTTTTATTTGCTCATCTCAATTCAAACAGAAGTTTCTTAGAAAGTTCTTAGAAGTTTCTTTTTTCTCTAAATATATTTCTCTATACATGTAATGATCCTTTTTAAAATATGCAATCCAGATATAAATTATGCCATTTATTACTTTATAATAATTGTTGAAACAGCATTTAGATTAAATTTATTAGTTTTTAATTTATCGTTTTGTAGCGTACTTTTGTAGCATATAATGTTTAATAAATAACAATTATTTTTTTTGTTTATATTATTTCACTTTTAATTAAAATATTTCTTGAAAAATTACTTGTAAAGTTATAATCTAATATCAATGTGAGAACGCGATACTTAAATTATTAACGTTAATGTTAAATCATTAACATGATAATTTTTAATGAATCAGATTTTCTTTTTTAAATTATGAATAGAAATTGAAATAAAGATATTGTTATTATATATTGTTATTTATATTTATTGTTATATATATATAATATATATGTATAATAAATAATTTTTTTATCCTCATAATTTTTGCATCATATAGTAAATTATTTGATACTTTATCAAATTTCTTATATTATCATATTTTTGATAAAGCGTTGTAAAAAATTTGGAAGTTTTTCATTTTATATTATTCGAAAAGTACTTTCCTAAATATTGTTATATATATGTATGTGTGTATATATTTAAATATGTAATACTTGCGATGAAAATTGCATAAAAAATTGATGGAGAGTATTATATTACGCATTCATAAAACTGTTTTATTTATGAAAAAATGATTCAAGAAGTATTTTCAAGAAGTATTCATAGAAAACTGCATTAAATAAAATTCTAACTTATCCATTGCAATGCAATTTAATTTTAATGAATTTATTTGATTTTAATATACGATGTATTTGAATAAAACAACTAATGATAGACAATGTAATTGTTAAATTATATGCAATTATATTATACTATCTATTGAGAAATAAAAATATTTTTATATGATAATGATATAACTTTGTGTAAAAGATTCCATCTCATATGTCATTCGACTTTTATAAATTTAAATAAACTTTAATTATTAATCAAATAGTTTTCTCGAATGAATTGTTTTTTCATAACGAGTTTCATGAATAAGATTTACTTGAGTTTGATTTATATGCAAGATTTGATTGAGTTTACTTTGATAATATAACTTGATTTTTTATATAAAGTATACAAAGTATTAATGCTGAATCATCATTAATTCAATGCTGTTGAGTATCATCTATGACAAAATTCTATCTTTGTCTCTTCCCCCTTTCTTTTTTTACATTAAGTTAGATTCTATATCCATTTCAATCCAATAAAGTGTCTTTTCATTTCAAGAAAACTTTTGATTATTTGGATTTTGTAATAAAAACAGATAATTCTTTGTTCTTTATCTCGATTTAGATTTTCCTTTCTTTAATACGATTAATTATGCAAATTATTGTATATAATTTTAAATTTAGATTAAACATTTATTTATTTTAGCTAAAGACAAAAACTATTAAAAGTTCATAAAGTTTCAAAAAATTACAAATATTTATCATTCGTTTGTTTCTTTTGTGATCTTTATTTGATAGAATACTTTGGTTGGTTGCTTTTCTTATACTTTTACTGTTATTATTTTATTATTATTATTTTTGTATATTGATTCTTAAGTGTCTTTTTTCAAAAATTTTAAGAATATTTTTGTTTCTTTCTATTTGTGATCATTTGTTTTAATGATGTGAGAAAGGAATTCTGATATTTTGTCTGTTATTATATCTGATATCTAATATTACTTTTCCTGACGAAATAGTATTTGATTTCCTTCCTTAAAATCTAGTATCATGCATTTTCGTACATCATTGTTCTTTTTAATTGTGCGAATTATATTTGACTTTTTTCGAACGTTCGATATTATTTATCAATGAATCTCCTTTATAGCATTTTCTTAATAATTTTTTACTTTCTTGCACATAATATTTAGTTCATTGATATATATGTGGCATGTCCAGTATTTATATAATATTAGATTTCGATCATTCTTTAATTATATATTGTATATATTGTATAACAATTTAATTTTTCATTTTTGATGATTTGTGTATTAATATATATATTCTTAATTTGTTAATTTCTTGAAAATGATATTATCACATACACTATAAGAATTTTTTCTAGGTTCCTGGATATTACTTTATATTGTTATTGCTTGCTTATATTGTCTTTACTAGTATGCTAGTACAGTCTTTTTTCTGTGTAATAACTTCAAAAATAACCGTATAATAACTATAAAATAACTATATAATAACTTCAAAAATTGTATAATTTCTTAACGTTTTTTCATAATCTGGATGATATTCTAACATTGATTGGGTTCAAGAAAATAATACATTATAACATTTTATATTGCACATCATACACTAGTTATATTATTACATGCTTGTATAATACATAGTCGCTATTTTATTTTTTATAAAATAAAAATTTGTTTCCAAGCACGTAATATATTGAAAAGTATAACAGCTTGTAACCTGATTGTTTAAAAGGAAATTTAATTAAAAATAATGAAACAAGAAGAGATATGAATAATTTCTAATTATAATAAACATAAACTGCTATCATAAATTTTTAAAATATGACACAATTTTATATTAGTAATTTTAAATTTTTTTTTATATAATATTATAGGTTTTGATAACCTATCACCTATTTTATCAGCGTCATTTTAATAACAGCATAATCTATAATAAAAGCGCCAGTAAGGATCATAAGTATAAGAAGCGCAGAATTAAATGATTACCTCTGCTAAACGCAATCGTTGATTCTAGGAATATACAAGAAATTTACATCTCTCAATTAGTTTTTATGAGTACAGATGTATTCGTAAATTTTTTACGAGCTAGCAATAATCAATATTTCTTTTTAGCCATAGTTGATTTGAATTTTTATTAATACTTTTATACCAGCAAATATGCTGGTTATTTTGATGCGTTACTACATCTAAGCATCTATTGATAATTAATATTGATATTATTAATTTATATGAATTATAATTATAACATCTTAACATGAGCGAATTTTTCAAATATCTTTTTAAATTTTTAAATGCCTATTCTATTAGTATTATATTATCATTTTTTATGTTTCTCAGTTAATTGCCGTAAAATTGCAGTAAAAGTGTATATGTATACGTGTGTACATACGTATATGTACGTGTGTAATTCGACAACATTTTTTATAACTTTAATTGTTTTTTTTTTGTTTAATTGTGTTTTTAAAGTGTTTTTAAGTCTCTAAAGTGTTTTTAATAATCATATTGCATGTTTTATGCAGCATATCTATCATCCATTTAAAATATATATTCGCAAAACTCATCTGTATATTTTAAAAACTATATATAGGCCAATTAATATATCTTACGGTTTTTTTATGTACATTTTGAATAATCATTTGATATATTCGTTATATAACAAAAAATAATTATTTTTAACAATACTTATAACATTTTTTATTTTACGATAATTTTTTTTGAAAGAATAATAATTTCTTCGTTAATGGTTCATATATTTATTTTAATCGATTATATTTAATAATAACTTTCTCATTAATTTTTGCGAATGAAGCATCATAATTAATTACATTCAGATATGATCTTTTTGGAGATATTGTTCGTAATAATGGAACAAATTTAATCATAATTGAATATAATTATTTGTATATCTTTAATCAGTCTTATTTGTATATCTTTAATACACCGTTTTGTTCTCCATAACTTTCAAGATGCCGCTCTCTTAAAACTTTCTATTTTTCTGCGCGAAGAACTGATCTAAGCGAATTTTACCTATAAGCTATAACGAAGTTCTTATTAAGATCGATCTATTCTTCGATCTACTCAGATCGAAATTAATGGTATATCTGATGGTACTAAGTCAGATGAATATAAGTGTATTAGGATATTTCAATCAAACTGCATCAATTTTTACTGGTTTGCATAGAAGCTAAAATAAAAAATAATACTTTGCTGATTCTAATCAACTTTGGATTTCTAATTGATTGCTATCTAATCGATTTAATTGAAAACAATCGAATGAATTATTTTGTTGTACAAGAAACGCTCATATTTATACACAATTTCACGACATAATATTATTTTTATTTTCTTTAGATGCAAATCGGTCTTTAAAGAATATATTGATTTATATTTTATAATATTCTTGTTTCACATTGTTGTTCCACTCCATTCCATTCCAATCCATCTTTTGTTGTCCATAATCGCTTAAAAAAAGGATTGCCATCATTACATTTCTGCAATTAATTGCTTGATTGAAAATCAGTTTCATTAATTTTTTTCGCTAAGACTGATTCATCTAAACATCATATATATAAATATACTTTATATTTGTTACATATAAATATACTTTAGTTTTAATACATAATATAGTATATAAGTATCATATATAATATAGTGCTCTTTTGGAAATTTATTTTGAGAAAATTATATGGTATTTTGTAAATGTTTTTCTAGTTTTTTGCAGCACTTAATGAGTACTTAATTCTAACATCTATTTATTTATCTAATTTTTTTGTTTAGAAAGAGGATCTTTAAATCGATCTTTAAGATTTCTGTTCCAAATTTTTCCTCTGAATGATTCGAATACTAAATTTCGGAATTCAACATCTAATTATTATATAATTTAGTTACTAATTAGAATTTGTTTATCGCTAGTGAAGATGGGATGGGAAAGATTCTAGCTTAATTAGAATAAAAATCAGTATAATATGATGTCGTTGGAATCATAATTGCTGGAATTCAGCAATTCAAATATTTACTTTATCATAATATATTTCTATTCTCTGAACTTGCAAAGTAAATATAAAAACATTTTTTTCATGCATTATGAAACTTGGATATTGAATATAGCATTTCCATGAGATATCAGCAATGATCAATCAAGGACAATATTTTTCATTTACATTGTGATTAGGTATCGACATATAATAAATTAAGATACATGGATCATATTATAACATGCGATTATTTATATTTATAAGATAATAAATATTTAAGAAATAACGGGTAAAGTATATTTATAATAACTTAATTTTAGATATACAATTATATACACAATACGATTATATACACAGTTCTGAGATTATTTTTTTTTTCGATCATACTAACATTTTTTATTTCAATCTAGACGATGTTTCTATAAGCTTTGTCTAAGTATACAAATAATTCGAATTGTTAATGACTATTTAATCTCTATTTCATTGTTTTGAGAAACATCACAGATTTAGGAAAAGAGCAATGTGTTACGAATATTGTTTTAAAGTTGATTTATCATTTATGAAAATGAAAAAAAATCATAACAAAGAGGCATTAAAATAAAAAAAAATAAGAATGTTACGATTTTAGAAGTAAAAAAATAAGAGAATAAAAGTGATATTCATTGTTTTTTAGTCATGAAATAGCATAGAAAGATTTTATGTCAAAAAGTATTGACAAATGTAAAATAAAAAATTATAAAATTATAATGAATTATTAAAGCAAAAGACGCGTTTGTCTTTTACGATTATCTTTTACATTTACGATACTAATAATATAAAAATAAAAATAAAAATAAATTTTTAATATATTTTAATTATTAATTAATAGTATTTACTAATATATTTAAATGAGCTTTCGGTATATTTTTATACCGAAAGTTCATTTCAATAAAACAATTTTTCCTTTGAACATGTATTAAATTCGTATACTTTTTATCGTATTTTCAATGTTACATTAATATTCTAGAATATTTAAGATTAAATACAAACACAAGAAAAATATAAGCTTTTCCATTAAATTATACGATATTTCATCATGATGTTAAAAATAATAACGAATTTTTGATATGTACTAAGTATATTTATATTGAATTGTATACCAGATTATTGCAAATGAAATGATCATTTTTAATAATATAAACTTCTTGCTCAGTTCTCTCTTTCAATTTCAGATTTTTGTATGCAGATATGGCATATGATATATATTATCTGAAAAGTACAAGTGTCCACATGCATGGGCACTTGACATAACTTGATTTGTAACGTAGTATAAGTAATTTTATTTATTTTTCTAAGTGAAAATAAATTCACATAATCTATTTAGATTAATTTAAACTTGATAATGTAATCGAGATGCAGAAGATCAATATAATTTTCAAATATATTATTATAAGTGATCGGAATGATCTTCCTTCGGAAAGTTCAAATTTGGCAATATAAATTTCGAAAATTTATTTTATTCATATATTATTGATAATTAAAAACGATTTTAAAACCTATAATCGAAAGAGATTCATATTTAATAATTCAAGAAAGAATAAAAATCTATTACTCAATAGTTTTTTGATATTTTAGTGATAACATAAAAATATTAAAGATGGCAAAAATTTCCAAAAATATATTTTATAAATTCACCAAGCCTATACACTCGATATTTATACATCAGCTTTTTTTTATTTTCTTGATTACTTAATTATTAATATATAATTATGTTATAATAATAGATATCTTTTGACTTGAAAGCTAAGATTTTACTTCTCAAAAAATTGAGTTTTTACAATTTTACAGACAATTTTTACATCATTTGATGAAGTTATTTTAGAATTAAAGATTTATCATAGAATTGATAAAATGAATGCTGATAAAATAGAAATTTGTAAAACAGAAATAAAATTACAATTTTTTTATTATTAATCTTTAACTGAGAAAAATTATTATCTTGGTAGTTATTTTAATACGATTTAAATATCTTAAATAAGATTTCTTAGATTTTTTCTTATTTCTCAGATTCATTAAAATTTGATAATTATCTTTTGTCAATTATTTTTTTGTTCCTCGATTGATTTTAACAATAAACGAAATATAATTAAGAAATGCAAAAAATATATAATGAATGAAATAAGCATCGATGGAAAAAATAAATTTTAGAAAAAATTTTAGAAATAAATCTGCATAGAAGTTTATCATTGTGAGATAAAGATAATTGTGCTATCTTGCTCATTTAAATATGGATAGTTTTTTGTTCCGTTTTATATTCTATTTATTGATTGTCAACTTTCATTGATATGAAACTTGGATATAATGAATATAAATGATTTTTCTTTAATATTTTCTTCGTTTTACACACAAATACTGATCACACAATAATGTTGCTAGGCTGAGAACGCATACTCTTTGTTACCATGATATGAGTCTTTTAACGCCAATTAGGTTATAATTAATTGATCGAGAACAGCAGGAGAAAGGGAGCGAAGGGGGAGAGAGGGTATTATGTATTATAAAGACAGTGATACAAAACGTAGTATGAAACTATATGAACTTCTGTGAATAACATTTTCTATTCTATTTTTTATTAATTTCACAAATCTAAAGGAAACAATATAAATATAAGTATAAAACAGAAATCCAGAAATATAGAATAGATTATGAAAAGTATTTACATTAAATTTATTTACATATTTAATTAAACTTAATTATTTAAATAAATTATTCATTTCATTTTTTATTTTTATATTATCATATTTCAGTAGCATATGTAACATTTTTCACAAAAATCAATAGCTTTCAGGAAATTCTATGAAATTGTGTAAAACTATTATTTCTCATACAAATTTATAAAATTTTATTTTTATCAGAAACTATATTTGAAATGAAATTTAACATGTGAAACAAATGACTATCCAAAATTTACCTTTTATAAATGAATAATAATAGAACTTCTATCTCTTTCATTTCCCCCTTTTCTCTCTTCTCTTTCTCATTCATACTTCCTTCTTTCATTTTTCCTTCCTCTCAAACAACTTATATATTTTGTATTCATGCAGTAATATAATGAATATATATATAATAAATAAAATAAATAAGCTTTCTTTAATATATTACATTTTATATATTAAGGCAAGAGTATCGTTTCAATAAAAAAAATTACTTTTCTGAATTTGTATCAGAAACTATTAGCCATATAAATATAATTAAAACATATTTTATATATAATAATATATAGTTTATCATTCTTCGATCTATAATTTTTATAAATGATGAAAGAATGATGAAAGAATATGCTATTTTTTAAAGAATTCACGAAACGAATGCACATAGTCCGATAATACTCATAAAATTTTGATAGTCAGTGATCTGAAATAAAAAAATGAATAAGATTATTAATCTGCAAATATCTCTTGCTATTAAATTATGAAAACATTATTTTTTTATTATTTTGAAGAAAATTTCACAAGAAAATCGCATAAAAATTGATGATTATATTATAAATTCATTATAAACAATGTGATCTTTATTCTGCTAATTCCAAGAATATATATATATATATATATAAGAATATATAAAAATAATAAAGAAACATATGAATGTGTAATTATATACTAAAACATATTAGTTTATCAGTTTATCTAAAATCAAGAAAACTAATTTAAGAAATATTTTTTCAAGAAAAACGTGTTTAAATATTTGAATTCATACAAGTTCATAGAAATTTTAGTATATTATCAGTAATTCCAGATCCATATATGAAAGTTTTGGTTTTGAAAAATTCGACTTCTTTCTGTTGTCTGAGTTTTCTGAATACCTCATTTTGACGATGCTGTCGCGATACTTGGTGAATTAGTATCATTGCTTATTAATGACAAATAAATTATACGAATCCCCATTAATTAGATATAAGATCTAAAAGATATAAAGATTTAAAATTGATATAAATATTTAAGTGGAACATTTACGATACTTTTCAAACTAGTTACTTATTTATAATACCTTCTTATAACTAATTCGGAATAATTTAAAAACTTGTAACTATAAAATAAATGACATGAGTAACTGAGTTATTTGTAAAACCTCATAGATATACATAGAATATTTAAAATATATTAGATCTATCAGAATTTTTTATATTTTCATATTTTTATTTATTCTTTTATAAATTCTTAGAATTATTATTACAGTCATAAAACTATAAAAAGTAAATGTCTTAATTTTCTGGTACCATTTTATATAAGAGGTTATAGCTTTTGCAATTTTTCGATATACTTAAAGATAAATTTTCCAAAACATATATTTCCATAAAATACAAGCAGAGAAAATCTCGAAATTAAAAAATCAATTTTTTTATCCCCGATAATCCCTTTTTTAAGTTAAAACATTTGATACTTTCATATAATCATTAAAAAATTTAATTAATTTGATTAAATATACTAGTTTATATAAATAAATTTATTAGTATAAATTTAAAAAATAATTCAATTTCTCTTTTCTTCACTATCTTCTTTTCTCTTCTAAAGAAAAAAGATTTAAACTGATTATGTTTCCTGATAGGTTGGTTAGAATCAAATTTTACAAAAGCATATATTGAAAAGAAGTTTACGAGAAGAATTATAAATATATTTTAATATATTTTCAAGTCTTTTTGTATAAGTTTTTCTGCTTAAAATCATTTTATTTAGATTTAATTAATTATGAAAGGAATGAAATTCTTTTTCTTTCTATCTTTCTTTCTGTAAAATAATTGAAAGAGAGGTTGCTAATTAAAAATCATCAATGCATAAATATTCAAAAACTTTGGTTTCCGATTTTATTGACATAAAATTTTATTAAATTTTATAGTTCTCTTGTGCATTATCTGCAAGATTATCATTTATATTTAAGCGAATGATAACATACTTTATTTAATCTATAATTACTGATTGTTTTATTGATTTGACACTTAAATTTAATTATTTAAATTCCTTTTTTTAATGTTATTACTATCACATGTAATAATAGGATTGATAGATAGATGCATAAATAATAGGATTTCTTTAACAATAGATACAATCAAATACAAATAATACTTGAAAATATCGAAACAAAGTTTGATATTTATTGAAATTTATAATGATAAATGATAATTGATAATTTTACCAATATTGTAATACATTTCTAAAAATTCTATGCTGCAAGCTCTTTTTCCATGAAGATAAAAAAAATATTAATACAAAATATTAAAAGTTAGTAATACTTAATTGTTTTATTAAGAAAAGTTTTATTTTTAACCTATTTATATATATTACAATTTAATCTAATATAGTTGTATATTTATATTTAGTTTTTATACAAATAAAATTTTAATAAATTTTTATAAATCTTTTATTTTTTTGTACAGAAAAAATTTTTCTTGAATATTTCCATGAATATTTCATAGAAACTTGTTCGAAAATATATAAAAATATATAAAATTGTAAATATATAAAAATATTTTTCTTATGGAACTAAAATATATGGATATTGTAAATCAATTATCAGTACATTTCTATAATATATTATATATCTTATGAATTCTACATTTTAGAAAATTAATCTTTTAATTCTCGATAATTCTTCTTAAAGCTAAAAAAATTGATATTTTCATACAATTGTTAAAAAATTAACTTAGTTTGATTATTTTTATCAACAATTTAAGGATTATTAAATTCGTACGTTAAATTATTCTAATATATTGAAAACATAATTATTTTTTAATATAATATATGGTTAAATGTTTAATTCTTTTTTGCAGTTACATTTTTATAGAATTATATTCTAATAAAAGTATATATATGTATAGAAAAACTAAAGTTGAAAAGGAATTCTTTTCCATTTTCGGATTTTAATATTTTCTAAAAAAATTTATGTAAATAGTAATTTTACATGCTCACACATAAAGATATTTACTGATCTTAATTTATTTTTTCAGATCATCATTCAAGTGACGCATCATCTATTTTAAATTAAAACATTAATTTATCTATCACCACTTTATTAAAAATTATTAAATAATAATAGCAATTACATACATATAATATGTATGAACATGCATACACATGTATAAAATGAAATGAAAAAAGAGAATTGAGAAATAAAGAACAATAAAACATGAATAAAAAGAGAAGAAATAATAATGCAAAATGAGTTATATAAAGAAATATCATAGAAAAACGTTACTATTGTGGAAAATGAAACTCTTGGGCCAATCGGTCTAAGATATGCCAGCGATAACAGTACCTCAACAAACTTTAATGACATTTTCTTCGATCGAAAGAGCGAAACAGTGTCGTTCGTTACCATTATCATCATTACCTTCATCATTGTCTTGGAGCTGCCAAATATATGCGACTCGACCCGATCTCTTCGTATCAGTAATTATTGATCTACGTCCGAGCAGAGCAATACATTGTCCAGATTTGAATGTTTGTTTAATAAACGAATCGCGTTCACAACAAGAACAAGTGGATTGTCGTACAATCCACTTTGGCTATGCAATTCCTATTAACATCGTGCCGGTGCATGATAATTCTGAGTTAGTTGAATTGGTATTAGATCAATCAGCCGAGCTGAACGATCAGATAGTGAATTTTTTATTCGACCATTATTCACAACTAGATCGTCGGCGACGGCGTCTTTGTTACGGAATGGCCGCCACGGCCAAGCATGACTTGCGCCGAAAATTTCCTACAAGTACCGCGTCTTCTTCTGCTACCACTCCTTCCGGTGAGGAGGACATCGCCGCTATTGCCAAACAAATCAGTGATCACGCGGAAGCGATTTATCAAACGTGGAAAAGCCGTGGCTTAGCACCCACAGAGATACTCACTTGTCATAGCAACGTGACTGCTGTCGATAAATTTGGTAGTGCATTAACACCTTGTAATTCTTCCGCTGCTATCGGAAATAATACTGGCAATAAAGGATCATCATCATCTTTATCGCTTGGATGCTCGTCGACGGCAGTAGATATATTAACACAAACGCCGAATCTGGACAACAGTAATTTAGAGAAATTAGTCAATAATTTTGTAGTAGAGGATAAGGCTAGAATGGCTGCTTCTAAGCAAAAATCGCCATCGAGACCATTACCATCTTCCATACAATTTGCCTTACAAAAATTCGAACGGAAATTTGTGCCACAACAGCAACAACAAATGACTGTTTCTGCGAAAAATAATATAATCATATCTGATGATACAAAAAGATCGACAGATATGTTAATCTCACCTATAACTTCATCTTTCTCAAATAAACCATCACAGATTGCAAAACCACAAATTTCTACTAAGGCACGCGGCTCCCATCACTGTGAAGTTCTTTTAGAAACAATTGAGACCACTTTTCCGGATGATTTGTCGCCCAAGAAAGCAATGCAACAGAAAAGGCCTGCCAGCACATTGATCGCATCATCATCCACTACCTCATCATTGAATGTTTCCAATTCATCACATTTGAATTCAGGTTTAACTACATGGCCGCTAAAAAATAAGTTGAACGATATAAAAAAAATCACAGATGTGTCTTCATCAACCAAGACTCAGCTTCGACAAGAAAACATTGTAAATATATTACTGGCGAAGGACAAGGAGCGATCAGACGTGACAGGAACAAATTCGCAATGCACATATCTCGAAGAAGTTGCGCGTGAGGAAGAAAGATTGATAAACGCCTTAAAGACGGGTTCTGTTCTCACTGAAGAACCAGAAAGGATAACGGCATGCGCACGTGATCGACAAAAACCGATTATTAAACGAGAGAAACCAAAAATCGAGCTAGTAAAACAAATCATTATTGGCACTCATAATCATGGAATCAATTCAATGGGGAATGTGGCCAATATTAGCAATATTGCAACCTCCGCTGTCATTGATCAAATTCCGCTGATCAATAAGACAAAGCCATTTAGTAAAGATGATTTGTCTGCTATGTCGACGGTGAATTATGCCAAAATTAAATATCAGGCAGCTCAGCAAAACATGCCGATGCAGCAACTCGAAGAACAACGCGTCACTTCTGATCACTCATATAGTTCCATTTCAGAACAATTAGTTTCCAACACAAAGACGCGATACGAAATGGAAATACGAAAAAACAAAGATACTAAGAATTTAGATATTAAAGATCCAGTAACATCTAGATGGGGGCCAAGAATTGTATCACCGCGACCGCGCTTGGAACAGGCCGTACCACATCCAGAACTAACTAGCCAGCAACGACAACATATAAGAGCAGCTGCGGCAGCGACAGTAACAGGCAACAATCCTGTTAGACCCTTTCTTACAAGAGGCTCCGTAGCGGAACGTGTGCTTATTTTTGAAAAATGTCCAAGCGAGTTGTTGTTGGATAAACGCGGTACACGACAATCGGCTATTAATACATGGAGGAACAACCATGAAGTGCAGAACAAAGCTCAGGTAATCAATAAATATAATAATATTGCCAGAAATATATATATATTAATATAATAATTAATATAATATAATAATTATGCATATAAAATATATATATTATATTCTATATTATATAATATAGTAATCGTAATATTATATATCATATAAAATTATATATTTGTAAATTTATATAATTTATATATTTATGTTTTATGTGAGCTAATTATAAATAAATCTATGTAAAATATACATTTTGATAACTTTACGTCATATATAGGAGGAAAGTTTTTTTTGCAAAATGTTAGCATATAAGTTGAAAAGATATATTAATTCAGATTTTATATTATTTTATATGATTTTATATAATTCAGATTTTATATATATAGAATATAATTTTTAGAATATAATTTTAATGTTCAAAAAGTTGCAAAGAAGTATACGATATTACGTATAAAAACAATTTTTATCATTAGATCAAAGAAGTTAATAGAATAATTACTATATGATGGCGATGTAATTTTATAATATAGTTATACCTTAATTATATGATACAAAATAGATACATCAGTGGCTATTTTGTTTAATGAAAACTTTTTTAATGTACACTTGTTAAAACATACTACATAATATTTTTAATTTGAAGCAAATATCTTCATTAAATTACTATTCATTTTTATTCATTCACTATTTTTATTAATTTTAAATCGATTTCAATTCTTGAAAATATTTTTATTTTCTACTTTATATTAATTAATTATTAATTATTTTAAATCAACCTTATTGTTAATTCTTTTTTTTTCAATATACAAGATAAAAATGGTTTAAGATTTATAAGTACATTATATGTATTTATTATATTGATAATAAGTAAAAAAATGTTTAATAAACATAAATCGAAAAATCAACTTTTACAGTTACAAATGTTTCCAGATTTTGATAAGATTATTTGAAAATTTTACTTGTTTTACATTTTACATTACATAACAAGTAATTTCATACTTCTATTAATCATGTGTAATAGATAAATGCATTTTATATGATCTTATTAATAGAAATAATCGTCTGTGCGAAGATATAATGCAAATAAGATACTTAATCTATTTAATCCGTTTAAATTATATCCAGAAACGCGAAAACATATTTAAATCAAACCAAGAATGAATGACAAAAATAAAAAGTAATGAACCAAAAGGAAATAAGCTTGAAATCAGTTGAAAAACACTGCATAAGAGAAACTTACTAAAAATGATGCGAATTGTTAAAATGCAGAAATTTAAAATACCAAACATCAACTCTTGGGAAAACGGATTCAGAAGGTCAAAACAGACTTCAATTCGAAAATAGACCCGAGACCCTCCAAAGCTATTGGAGAAGAAAAATCGTGAAGGAATATCAAAGAAAAATAAAATATATATTTTTCCAATTATAATATATATTAATATGAATATAATAAATTTATTATTTAATGATTATTATATATTGAAAAAAAATATATGTTTGTTTATTATTGTATTACTATATTGAAAGCATTTTATTGAAAAATATTAATATTAAAATAATGTATTTATTATTTAATTATTATTGTTATTTATTAGAAACTTTTTCTTTTCTTCCTCTCTTTCTTTATCACTGATAAAAAATATGTTGACATTCATATAATAAAACATATATTATTTCCAATAATTATTAATACTTTCGACATCTATATATTGATATACATGATATATCATTCAATTTCTTATTAATAAAATATATTTTATTGTTTTCTTTAATTAATTATTTATTCATAATTACAAAAAAAAATTTTGGAAAGTGGTATATAATTAAAAGATAGATTGTTTTACTATGTTATACTATATTATTTTACTATATTATAAAGAGACTTATAACAACATTAAAAACTTTTAGGCAAAACAAAAAATATATAATAGTAACATATCTTAAATTACAATTTCCAATCTTAATTTAAATACTAATTAATATCTAATATAATTAATTATATATATCTATATAAAATATGTTAATGATGTTGATGTTGCTATAATATTGGCAAGTCTATATTACATTATATAATAATCACGTATGGATAGATATTTTTGGAAACTATGTTAGGACTTATCGTTTTGTCAAATAGATTATCAGACATATTATGTCTGATAATGACATATTATAGTTTATTATGATTTTTTAAATAATGCATTTTGAATATATATCTCGTGGTAATAAATTATAAATGTAACACATACATGATAAAGTTTCAATTCGTTTTAAGTTAAGAATTATTGAAATAAGATAATGAAAATTTGGAGAGAAATATTTAGGTTATAAATGTTGAGACCCCTTAAAAATCTCCCAATTTAAATGAATTTTTTTTATTTAGATATATTAAAAAGTTAATGTTTATATTTTATCGATAAATAATATATAAGACATATTAATTCAAGATAAGAATTAATTTGAAGGTCAAAAGTTTTTGAAGAAATTCGTAATTCTTTTATATGTATATAAAAGTATGTATAAAAATAAAAGGACATGTAAAACATCTTTTGCAAATATCAAAATTATAATAATATAGTAATAATATAGTAAATAATTATAATAATAAGTAATAATGTAGTAAAGATTATTTCTTTACTTATTATGCATGATTAACAGCAAATAATTTACGTTATTAAAAAATAGGAAAAGATTTGTAAATTAATTAATTTAAAGAGTTAATTTTTCAATGTATATTTATTCTTTACTTATTATAATAAATGCTACTTATTTTGTATATCAAATTTTTTGTCCTTACATTCTCTATATATAAAATTCTTTATATAACTTAGAATACCATTATATTTCTTATAAATAAGTATCTTTCTTAGCAAATTTTCCGGAAATCTTTTCTGGAAATTCATTTTAAAAATATTTTATTTTTTCATGTACCAAGATTTTCATTATACAATATTATATTATTGATCCATACATATAATTCTATCTTAGGTTCTGTTAAAGTAAAAACAATATTCTAGATCAAACAGGAATCAAAATTTCTTTCATAGAATCAAATTATATTCTATTCTTATTTCTTTTCATAAGTATACTCTTCTTAGTATTTATTTTGATAAATTTAAACAATCCTTCTTTGAAAGTCATCAAAGGTAACGCGAAATTTGAAATTAATATGATAATTGAAATTAAGATGATTAATATAATAAATTAATATGATAATAATATACAAACTGCAAATGCATTATGCTGATATGAAAACTAAAATATCTCTATGCATTTTCGAATACTTGCCAAATAAAAGTCATTTACATAAAGAATATAATATATTATCAGTTTGTACTCTATTTATAGAAAGATATTCTGTACACTTTTTCTTTTTATTCTAATAGCATTAAAATCATATTAAATGTCATCAACTAAGAATAGAATCTACAATCTGGCTTACAAAATTCACATTTATTCGCAGAACGACGTTTCTATATTCTGTATATATATATAAGGGATATATATATAATATGTAAATATATATATTTAAGGGATATATATATATATATAATCGTGATAGATAAAATTTGATAGATAAAGAAAAGGCTCGAATAAAATTGTTATTTTTCATTCATAATTAAAGATTCTTTTTATTTATTATTATATTAGCATATTGAAAGGATTTTGATAAAAAATATTTGATAATTATATATATATATATATATATATATATATATATATATATGAAATTAATATAGGAAATTGTGATAGATAAAGAAAAGGCTCGAATAAAATCGTTATTTTTTATTCATAATTAAAGATTTTTTACACATTATATATATATATATAATACATAATAAAAAAATATTAGAAAATAATGTCAACAGTTGTGAATAAAATTAAATATTATTATATTTTATTTTATTTGAAACTGCTAAGTTAAACATATGCATACGCATGTATATATGCTTATACTCCTAAAAAATATATTTATATATTTATATAAATTTATTACATTATTTATTATAATTATATTTATTGTAATATCAAATCATATTAAAATAAAATAACGGTCTAAATTGAATTTATAATAATAGTAAATAAATAAATGTTATTTATGGATATCATAATTCATTAATTTCGAATTCTTATTAAAAAATTCATTGCCATGTTTTTTTCGCTTTTATTTTAGAACTTTACATTTTTTAATATTTTATTTTGGATTTAGATTATATCGATAGAATTTTATAATAGCTAAAAATATTTATTAAAAAATATTATATCTTTGCAGTTTTCCATTATATAAATAGAATTTGCATAATTTGCTATAAGAGTAAAATATAAATATATTATTATTAATGAATGTATTATACAAATAGAAATGTTTAAGTAAAAATTTGTCATCGCAATTATTTACTACATAAATTATATAGAAACAAAATATTTATTTAAACAATATTTTCCGTAATAATCATTACGATAAAAAATTTTTTTAATTATAATCATGATATAAATTCTTAAAATAAATATTTTTTTAAATTAATTTATTTTTATATTGGAAATAAATTAATTTAAACATTTATATTTAATTAATTCATTTTTATTTAATTCAACATTTCTATATGAAATTCATTTGTCTTAAAAAAATGGAAGAAAAAGGAAAGAAAAGAAGAGAATATTCTGGATCGTTATTTCTTCCTGAAAAAAGGGATTGAATTGTCGATATTTAATGTGTGTCCTAAGTACTTCTAAAATACTTCTTTTGCACATATGTGCAGCCAACTGTTGTTAGAACATTCAAAACGAGCATAATGTAATGTAATATATCGCGATATCGATCTCTTGAAGTTTGATTTCTTGAAATCTTATGTTGTATAGCAATAAGGTTCTTGAAGTTCTAATAATTGCATAATAATAATAAGTTCTTGAACATCTTGTTAAAATGAATTTATGGGATATACATATCAAAAAGGATTTTCTCATTCTTGTTTTTATTCATTCGTTTATAGCTATCAATTTATTCATCTAAAAATATTTATTTCTTTGAACAAGATTTTTTCTGACGTTTTATTTTAATCTAGTTATTGTTGTTTTAGGCTTATACGAAAGAAAAGAAGGGTTTGCCGCCGCATACGACATTACAGAGGCAGGTAAAGGCTAACAGGAATATTTATATACCAAGGTTTGTATATACTATGTCTTGTAAAATAGACAAAAGGATCAATTTTATAATAATGCAATTTGATCACACTTAGATAATATTTTATTCAATTAATTTTAAGAAATAAGAGTTTTCCTATTTATTTTATAGATTTTATTTCCCCGGAGGGAAACCAGTTTCTCTATCACAATTAGAAACTACTATATCAAAGATTACAACAGTTTTCCAGAGTTTAACGAACTACCGCGTCTCTCGTGCACAATTTCATACCATCACGAAGGTTAGAATCTGTATATTTTAATCGAAAAAATTCGAAATAATTCAACTTATTACTTATTATATCTAACATTTATATTATATTATATTTAATTATATTTAATATTATGATAAGAATATAATAAAATGATAAGATTCTGATATATTAACAATATATTATATTATAAAAACTATACCAATATAGCAGTTGTATTGTTTGACTCATAATTTAGGAATATAAATATACTTTAATAATATATACATAAATTTTATGATATGAATTATGAAAACTATCTGTATCTTATTGTATATATCTTAGTTTATAATCAATTATATTATATAAAAATTATATAATTATATCACATTATCATATTTTACAATACTGTGAATAGTATCGTAAATTGTATTGTATATATATATTAATATAATGTGGATTTCATTTTTCTATTACGTAGGCTTGTGACTTACCCTTATACTGGAAAGTACCACTTTTTATGGCAGCAAGCGATGAACAGAAAGAATATATTGAGATGAATACATTTTTGGAATTTTGGAAACAGTAAGATTATCTACTTTATATTTTTTATTTAGAATATTATTTTTTAATTTTAATTACACTATTAAAAAGAACTATTAATTTTATGAGGTATTGTATTCTTTGTATTAATTCTAATATACGCCTACACACATATACACAGGAGGAAAAGTGAAAAAGGATATAATTGTAATATAATTTTGAATTTTCTTAATAAAAGAAATTAATTTTTTATATATTGAATTATATTATATATGATAACTATTATTAATAAATTAATAATATATTTTAATAATATATATTAATTATATATATTAATATATATTTTAATTATATATAATAATAAATAATTTTATATTTTTTTAATAAAGCCGAATTAATTTATATAAACATACTTCTTTAAACATAATAAGATATTTCACAATATCTTTGTTATTTTTTGAATGCATTATTTATTTTTAAGCATTTTAAATATCAAATTAAATATTAAATATTTTAATGCAGAAAATTTATGAAAATCCAGAATTATTCATTATTTTTCATTATTAATATAAGAAATTAATATAAGAAATTAATAGGATAAATGTGATATCGCTAAAACGCATATTAATTGCCAAAATAACAATTAATTAATTTCATTTGTTTGATTTGTTTGATAGCTATTTCTTCTTATTTCTTATTAAAATTATGTATTTTTAATATTATTATTAATGACAAATATGACAAATGGAAATCGCATTTTGAGATATTTCAAGAGATTTTTGTATTACTATATAATGTACTATATCCAAATCTGCAAACTTTAAGTGATATAATTTATTAACATTAAATTAACATCTTGCTTTTAATTATTGTAATTTCGATGTTTTTGTATTAGAATCTTGTTCTTTACATAGACCATGAATAAACTGGCTATAAACAGATACTGCATTAAATACTGCATTAAATTTTGTAAACCTGTATGAAAATTTGTTTTTACTTCGATTATATAAAACTAGGTTATTGCTGTGTAAATTATCTATCTGTTTTATATTAATTTTTATTTTTTTCTAATTCGTATATATATTTACGTATGTATGTTTATATATAAATGATTGTTATATAAGATTGGTATAAAGATATACGATTACCTTCATAGCTCGAGTAATGTTTATGCATGTATTGTTACTCGGCTATGTTTCGTAATAATAGGAAAGTATTTTATTTAGATTATTTATTTTATTTTAATATTTATTTATTATAGGAAAATATCATATTAGCGCTTAATTGATAATACCGCTTTATATATTATATAATGTTATATTAATTTCTGTAGATTAACAACTACTCATCACGATGCAGCTAGTAAATTTATCAGAATTGTAACTCTGGGACTTCGAAACACTATACTTCCAGAAGATTTAGTTCCACTTGTACAGGATGTTGTAGAAACACATCCAGGATTGACGTTTCTAAAAGAAGCTACGGAATTTCATTCCCGCTATGTGCATACGGTTTGTTCAAAATAATTTACTTCTCTTAAAATCAAAATTTTTTTCATAAAATCAAACAACATCTTAATAATCTTTAATTAATAATTTACAATGCAAAAGTCAATGTTTTAACAACAAATTTACAAAACTTGTATATAACCTGCATTTAAAATGATGCTTATTTGTGATTATTCTTAAAAGAATTTATAGAATGAATTTCCCTATAATTGATTTTGATTAAAAAATTCTTTTCTAATTTAAAAAATTTTTAAATTTTTAAATTTTTATATAATTAAATGATAAATTACATTCTTGGAACTGCGAAATATTATGCTATTATAGAATTATAATTAAATTAATGTTTTGAAGCAGAAGTTATTGAATTAGAAGTTTTCTTGTTAATATGCATTTATAATAGCCTTTATAATTTCTAATTTATTTACATATAATATTATATTTTTGCATTTACTTTTATAAGGATAGTTTTTTAATTAAATTTTATTAAAGAATAAAATAAAATCAAGATAATCATTTAGAATACTCGGTTTCATTGTATTAACTATAATTATCAATTTCATTTATTATAGATTTATTTACTCCATTTAGTATAATCGAAATTATTAGATATACAAAAGTTATATAAACATGAGAAGATCTAGATTTTAAATTGAAATTTCTATATTATGACATTAAATAAATCGCAATAATACAAATAACATTTGTCCAAAATAAAAGCGCAATTAATAAAATATATAAATTATTTATTACAGAAATAAAATAAGAAAAGAAGATATTAAAAATATATAGATATATGTTTCATATTTTATTAGATTTAAGTTATTTATTATTTTAATAAATAAATAAATAATCAATAATCACCATTAATAATAATTACTTGTGATTTTTGAGAATAAATTTATATCAAAATATAATTCTGAGATAAAGATTACTAAATGATTACTTAATGCATCGAAGTGATTATTTGTCCTATTTATTTTCAATAAGATTGATAATTGTCAAAGATCGAGAAAACCAATCAAATCGATCAAAATGTTTTGTTCTACTCGATATTTTGATATTCTCTCGAAAAGATGAAAATATGATTAAAATTTATTTTACAATTGCATTATTAAGAGTGAAGTTTGTCTTATATTCAATGTATTCAAAATTATCTTACTCTTTAATAAAAAAAGATCTTATAGTTTATGTTCTTTAATAAATATTTTTTTATTTCTGAATTCACTAATTTGCATGAATTAATTGAATTACATTACTATGAAAGAAATTTTCGATTAATATGCGTAAGTATGTAAATAAGTAAGTTGCGTAAATATTACGTATATATTACGAATAAAAGCTATTATTGATAAATATCTATGGAAACATATGCAGGTTATCGCCAGAATATTTTATTGCGTGAATCGGAGTTGGAGCGGTCAAATCTCTATCGCAGAATTAAAAAAAAGCAATCTATTGGCAGTGATTGCCATACTCGAGCAGGAAGAAGATATTAATCAAATCACAGCTTACTTCAGTTATGAGCACTTCTACGTAATATACTGTAAATTTTGGGAATTGGATCGTGATCATGATCTCTTTATAGACAAGATGGATCTAACAAGACACAACGATCATGGTAAGAGAATTCCTTTCAAACTATATGTATAAAGTATCAAAAACAAATAATTTGATATGTATATTTTAGATATTGATATATTGATATGTATCAATTATTATATTAATATATATCAAAATATTAATATATCAGAATATCAATCTAAAAATATCAAATTATTTGTTTTTAATACTATTTCTTTATTATTTGTTATATTATTTGTTTTTATTTCTATTTAATACTATTATTTGTTTATATATGTATAACTATAATTTATTATATATATAGTAAATAATGAATTAAAAAGATTTTAGATATATTTAAAAATATTCAATAAATCGAAGAATCAATCTTATTAGATTAAAAGCTATTTTAATTATATAAGTTGGTTATTTACTCATGATCAACATTTGAGATTCTGATCATAAGCCATCATGGTTCTATGAATACAATTTTAATATCCTCATACATATACATATACAGGTCCGCGCACATTAAAAATTTATCTTAAAAAAGAAAAAAACGAAATGCCAAATATAAAGTCTTGAGTTGTGATATTAACTAAATAATCTCAAATATAGATTTGCTAATATTTTTGATAAATAATAAAAATAGGAAAATAATACAAAACACATACACATACATGCACATGACAAATTAAAATGCACACGTACATGCCTTTCTTTATTTCCTTGTAAGATCAACAAAAATTACTTTTCATTCTGAAGTAATCATTCTAAGAATTTTTTTTTTTTAATATTTTGTGTATCTTATTTATATCATAGATATAATGATATATATATATATATATATATATATTAAATGTGTTTTAGTTGATTTCTAATTTTTATCAATTTGAATTATTGAATTTAGCATTATCAACCCGCATGATCGAGAGAATATTCAGTGGTGCCGTAACAAAAAGTAATAGAATAAAAAGTGGTAATAGTCAACAAGCAGAGGACAAAATGAGTTATACAGAGTTCGTTTGGTTTCTACTTAGTGAAGAGGACAAAAATCATCCGACTGCTATTGAATACTGGTTTAGGTAATTATTCCGTGTCACAAGGCAAAAAGATAGTAGAACTTAGTATTACTATTTACCTTTTTAGTACGTGTTATAACTTTTTTGGCGATAGATGTATGGATTTAGATGGCGACGGTTATTTATCGATGTATGAATTGGAATATTTTTATGAAGAACAACTGCATCGAATGGAAGCAATTGGTTTGGAGACATTGCCTTTTGAAGATTGTCTTTGCCAGGTAACGTATCAAAATAGTGGATTTGTACATTGTCAATGTAAAATTTTTTATAGTTACGCATTACGAAAATGAATTTTGGTATAATATATGAACTAAACAAAATTCATAAATTTATATTGAAAATAGTTTTGTATTTTTCATTTTCAGTTCTTGTATTATTTTATTTCTGCATTTATAAAAAGAAAAAGGAAATGTATGTATATATAAAGTCAAACAAGCTGTTAGAAATTGTTTTCTCCGAAATCACTACAGATATGAATATAAATTTTTCTTGTGTCAAATAAGGAAATTTTTACATATATTTTCTATTTTGAAAAGATTATAAGAAAAAATTTTTTCAAAGAAAATACTTTGTAATAAAAAGTTATTTAATCCATTCTATATTTAGTTATATACAGAATATCTCAAAACTATCAGGTATAATTGATTTCATAAAATTTTTTAATGAAAAGTATAATTATAATTAGAAATTCTATAATCAGAAATCCATAAATATTAAAACAATAATAATATACGTGTTTCCTATTAACATCTAAAAAACTATTTTATCTGTTTCCTGACATCTAAAAATAGTATCTAAAAAAATACAATATGCGTGAATTTATATACATAAATTATATTAAATTGATATATTTTCTTGTTGAAAAAATGGTTTGAATATAGTTCAATCCATTATATTTAATTTAATATTAATTATAAATTTTAATTTATGTTTCTTTCATGCTATTATATTTTTAAATTGCATATATTTTTTAATAACTAAGTGTTAGAAACTCGTCAATTGCAGTCTTATGCCTAGAGAGTAGATGTGGATTAAGTAATAAACAGTACCCTTCGGTTTGGTGCTGAATCATTTTATTCCGCACTATGTTATTTCTTCCTCCAATGAACCTTCTTTGAACGAGAAGGTCGTTCAAAGAGTTCTCATTAGAACTACTGATTAAACAAAGCAATAAGGACTCGATTGCGAAAACATTGAAGACTAAAACAAATACAAGTAGTCGATCACGCCGCTAATGTTAGCCGAACAATATATCGCTCGCGCGATAACGAATTGTGAATTCTTCTCCAATCCCGAGGTACTTAATCCAGCCGAAACCGGGAAAACCTATCTGCTTACCGCGGCGATTGGATATCTGGTCTCGGTTTCGATCCCTTAGTACGAAGCACTCTAACATTAAGATCTATATATACTTTTTCTTACAGTTTTTCTCTATATATGTTATATTAATGTACAACAAACATTAATGTCTAAACAAATTAGAAATTTATAGATACTTTTTAGAATATCCACTTTTCATTTCAATAAAAAAAAAAGTTATCTTTTTATGAAAAAGGTAAAAAAGCCTTCTTGTAACATATATGAAATAATTTTTATAGAATATATTTTCTATAAAATTCCCTTATTTACAAAATGTCCACTAATAATCGAACCAATGTTCATGAGAAAGTGAAGCGAAATGAGTTGAACAAAAAGTCCTGCAAAAAATTTTATAATAAAATTTATAATAAGATATTAAATCAAGATATTAAAAAAAGATTAATAAGTAAGGGCACACTAAATGCTTCAGGCAGCGATTATATTATCTAATAATAAATGCAAACACTCAGTAAGGGAAATATACCATTTTTTAAAATATTTTCTAATGCATATATCTACATCCATACACACAAAATTTTTCTTCTCTTTCTTTCTTTTTGCCAAAATACTTCATCCATTATCTTAATACAAAGTATTTCCTTTTTTAAATTAATGTTTAAATAATTATTACAGAAATGACAATATGATACAAAATTTTTCTATTCAATTCAGTCCGTTCTCCTCTTTATGAACCTCTTTATCAATTTAATATTGAATATTTTGTATATTCTAAATATTATAGCTTTTAACGATCGAACTATACGTTGATAATTATGTATATATTCTTATTGCATAAACTTTTTTAATGTTAATATATAAAAACAAATAAAAATCAAGCAATGTGAAATCTGATTTTGAAAGCCAAAAAATGAGTTCGCCTCTATCTCTTTTTGTGGATAATTCATTCAGCCATTATCGCACTTGTATTTCAAAATGTGTTAGATAATTATCCAGTCATATTATATTCATACTTTTTGTGAAGATATATATCAAAGATTATAGATTAAAAGATATATATAGAAAATATATATCAAAGTTATATAGATCAAAACATTAGATATATAAAATATATTGCGAAATATGAAAGAAATATACTTTTGTTATTAATAAGATATAATACAATTTTATTAATATTCCACTTCAAATTGTTGATTTCTGTTAATATGTAATTGATATAGATATTGATATATTAATTATTTTTAATTATCTAAGAAATATTATTAGATATTATAAGTCTTTTAACAAGAAATAAAATCAAGTTAGTATATTCTTTTACAATTAAATGAATTAATGTTCAATTTTTATTATTGACTATTCTATAAATAGTTGAAATAATAGAATGCAATTATTTATTAAAATCTTGTACAAAAAAACATGAAATTTTTACCATAAAATTGTAATACATAAGTCTCATTATTTTCATATTTGTGATATACAATATTGCACATATATAATTAATTCTATTACTTATGTTTTTCATATTTATATTAATACTGTTTTCGTGTGATATCAGTTACGTAAAAGAAAATAATAGATTTAAAAATAGACGTCAAAGTCTGTGAAAGATTAATAATCGAAATTGAACAATATTAATGTACCAATGTATCAATATATGATTTGATAATTAATATAAACTATATCCACTATTAATGTAAATCTTGTCATACTTTTTTTGTTTATAAATGAATGAATCTATATTTTTAAAATATCTCTAATTTTTTTAGAACGATTTGCATAATTCCATAATTAATGTTTGAATAAAAGATAAAATAAATATTAATACCATAATATTATGAAAATATTCATAAATAGTAACTGGAGTGATCATCTTCTTTTATCTTCATTGATATTCTTTTATAATAGCTCCATTATAAGACTATTATTATAAGATTTAATTTGAACTAAATATTTTATATGTTATACAATAAATACAATTAAAATATTACTCAATATTTGTACAGTCAAGTGCATAATGCCATTCCATTTCGATTACCAAAAATGTTTTTTTTATAGAGATAGTTTATTGAGAGTCAATAACTGAAACTGAACAGCACTAATGCGTTCGATTTTGTGTGTATTGTATTTGTATTTGTTTATATTTGTTGTATGCATGGATGTACGCACTATAAGAAATCAACTATTTTTCAAGAAAAGTATTATAGATTGATACGAAGTAACGTTTACGAGAGAATGTATTCTCTATTTTTTTAATGAACTTAATATCAATATATACGAATATAATTATTGTGAATAGTATATGCACGATGTCTTTGCCTTCAAGAACAGATTTTTATCTTACTAAATTCTTACATTCTTATATTTTTTAAAATAATGTTTGGATTTGTAATGATAACATTTTTTCTTATTTTTATGAAATATAATAGTATTGAGTAGTACTTTTTTGACAATTAAAACCTGGGATATTATATGTATTATCATACGTAATTAATCTGCTAAATTTAATAAATAATTTATTTATTTTATTATTATTTTAAAAATTTTGCATATTTTATATTTTTTCTTTTTTCTATTTTTCGTACATTTTTATATTTTTTTATATTTTTACATTTTTCTTTTTTATTTTTGTATATCATGAGTTATTCATAATTTTAATTTAAATTAATAAGTTGATAAAATAATGTTATTTTTTTTACAATTGAATATTTCAATTTTTAAAGAAAATTGAATCTTGCTTTCTAATGAATCTTTTATATTTTATATTTTATATTTAAGTAATATCAAGCAATTTAAAGCGATAAAAAAATGCAAAAGCAATAAAATAATATAATGTTGCAGATGTTGGATATGATCCATCCAGTGATACCAGGCAAGATATCATTGAGCGATTTGAAAAAATGCAAAATGACCGCTATCTTTTTTGATACTTTCTTTAATCTAGAGAAGTATTTGGATCACGAACAAAGGGATCCTTTTGCCTCAATGAGGGATCATGATGCTGATGGTCATGAGGTACATAATTATGTCTACTGCATTGTATAAAATATTTCATAACATGTGAATACAATTTAAGAGATAAATTTACAGAAATAATGAAAAATTATTTGTTATATTCAATTTCTTGCATTGCAGATGTATATTATTTCGATTTTTCTTATAAATTGAATATTATATTTTTTTCAACATTTTTTCTTAGAACAAAAGTTTAAATAGATAACTAGACTTCGAAACGAATCCTCAAATATCTTTTTATTAATCTTTTAATATATGCGAAAATTCCAAATATCAATCTGATTTGATAATTAGATGATATTTCTTAAAATATTTATTGTTAAATGTTATCATATTTCTAAATTATTATATCCTTAAGAATTATTGACTTTCTATAAATAGTCTTTGTGTTTTCCTACTACATCGATTAACTTATATAGTATATCGAAAAACAACATCAAAATATATCACTAATAGTATATATATATATATATACACACACACACACACACACACTATATCAATAGTATATATCATATGCATGTGTATATGCGTGCATATATGCACAAATACAGAAAGATAATGGAAAAATATATATGATTATAATATAATTGTCACATTTTGTTTAACATTGCCTTCCATGTAATGACAGTCGATGTAAGGAAAGAACTTAGCATAAAAGATACTAAACTTCAATTATCTGTAAAAGATCAATAAATGGAACGGTATTAATATATTTAATTGTATATATCAATATACCAAAAAAATTATTTCGATTTTTTTATACCAAATATTAATATAAAATAAAAAAAATAACTAATAATAGCTAAAAAGAAATATTTGATTATATGATATATCACATAAAACACGTAGTCGTTGATGAACATACAAAACTTTGATTTTAAATATTAAATATTAATTAAATGCTAATTTATTAATTTATTAATTAGTTATAGAATATTTCACAAGGGATCAAATACATATATGTATACACAAGGCTGAAAGAATTTTTAAAGAAATCTGTATATATTTAAATTTATGTTTACTCATTGTTTAACTTTTATTGAAAACTTATAAATAACAATTATATGCAATTATATACAATTACATTGACAATTACATTGTTCATATGATAATGCACTTGTTAACAGAAATATCACAATAATGTCTTGGTTTTGCTGCAGCTTTCGGATTGGGATCGGTTTGCAGCAGAAGAATACGAATTACTGGTTGCTGAAGAAAGTGGTAATGAACAACATGAAGAGATGTAAGTAATATCTGTATTTAAAAATTACATTACAATATCATATATTCATTGTTACATTTCAAGAATTGCATGATTAGATTCTCTATCTTGCGATCATACATGACAAATTGGATATAGATAGTATATTATATATTTATTTTCTATATTTTGTATATTTTCTATTCTATATATTTAGTTATCTTGTATTTCAAGAATTACATTCAATTATATATATCATATTTGGAAATTTGATATCTATATATCTGTTATAAATACATTATATAAATAATTAGATATATTTCATGTTTTACGGTATATCTAATACTATATATATAGTCAATACATATAGTCTTCTAAAGAAAAGCATAATCAGCATAATATTTATCTTAATCCCTGTTAATAAGATTTATAATATAAAATAAATCTTTATTATCCTTATCTTTTCGGGAAAATGACATTATCAAAATTGAATATCATTATATAAAATGTATTTAACTAAAATAAAATTAAATAAGATTTTGATCGACATAATACAGGTAGTAAACTTTTTATATGTCAGATATAAATATCTCTGAATGTCTAATTGTGAGAGATAATATAATACTAATATATTAAAATTGGATACTCAATTATCTAATCACTGCGCTTCAACTATTGCGGTCTTACCGGTGTAAACTTTCTTTTAACTCTACATTCTTATCTCGCAATATTATCGCAATACGCGGACAGCCAACGCGAAGCGCGATGGCAATGCCTTGGCTAGTGTTGCGATGATGTAACGAGATAGGAATATAAGAATGAAAGAAATTAAAAGAAAGTTTACATCAGTAAGACCGCAATTGTTGAAGGAACATAGTGATATTAGATAATTGCGTATCCAAATCTAATATATTAGAATGACTTATATTATCTATTACAATTAAATATTTAGAGATATCTATATCTGACATATATGCTATATCTGACATAAAAAGTTTGCTACCTATACTGCTCTTTCAACGATTCAAGTATTGCCGACATAAACTCTATATTTCTACCTCGCTACATATCGCAATACTAGCCAAGATATTGTCATGGCGCTTCGCGCCATCTGCCAGTGTGTTGCGGTGATGTCAGGAAGTAGGGATGTAGCATTAAAAAAAAGTTTGCAATCCAGATATTTTCAAACCCAATTTTATCTAATTTCTATCTTTATCTAATTTTTATCTTTATCTAATCAATTTTATCCAATTTCATAAAAAATAAATAACACAAAATAATCGCTACAATATATTGATTTAATTTTTATAATATAATTTTTATATCATAATTATATAAAGTGACTTCGATGAAAAATATTTCTTACGAATGCCAAGTTGATTAACAACAATAGTAGATATATTAAATCTTTTATTAATGTAATTTTATTATGTATAATATTAATTCTAAACAAGCAGTGATTTTATATAACTAGATTAAATATCCATATGTTATTATGGAATTTTTGAAGTTGATATTTAATATAGAGAAATAATATGACAAAAAACAAACTTTAAATTAAAATTTTCTTTTTCAATCAATTATTGATATTTCTAAATTCTTTTAGATTATATTAATACATATATATAAATTTTCTATAAAAATTGTGATATTTAGAAAATATATCATTTAAAGAAAAAAATATTTAATGGAAAGAAATTTGATATTTTCACATTTTATATAATAAAACTGTAATAAAAGGAAGAATACTGATGAACATATATTAGTCTTAATTAACATATTATAATTATGCAATAAATTATTATAAAAATATTATTACTAATATAGAATAATATCTTTGTTTTATCATTAAATTATTAGTATGATCTATTTCCTATGATTTTAAGATTTATAGTATAATATATTTTTATAAACATTTTTATTATATAATTCTTTGATTTATTAATAATCAATTATTGGTTTATTAAAAATGATTTAATCCAATTATTATATATATATTATTGGGATTTTATAATTTGTAATATTTTCAATTAATCATCTTGCGCAATATAGATAATTTATACATAACTTTAATTCGAGACTTCTACTTTAATTTCTTGATTAATTATTAGAAATATTAAAAAAATAATATCTATTACATTTTCTATTACAAAAAATCTTTTATCGCATATTTTCTCTTTTTCATGCCGCAGATAGAATGTTTTCTAGTAATCTAGTTCTAATGATTTAGCTATCAATGTCATTGTATGATTAATATTATATTGCGTGTATATAAAATTTTATGAAATAATATTGTATAAATTGTTGTATTTTATTTTATAATAAATAGTTTCAACTTATGCTATTTACGCTGTTTCTTTGAGATAGATTACTTCATTTAAATATGCTTTTTCTAATTATGATCTTAATGACAATGATATGTTTCTTGCAGGCTGTGTGATGATGAGATCTAACCATCATCTACAGCTAAGTAAGTAAAAGATGAAGAAACACATTCAAAAGATGCATGTATTTATGTAGATTTAATTTATATATATATATATATATATATATATATATATATATATATATATAAACTTACTGTTTGTAAACTTACTTATTTATCAAATTATTGAAATTTATTTATTATTTTCGTTTTCAATTCAAACATTTTTTGTTATATTTCTTTATGTGTGCATTCGTGAATGCGTATATTTAACATTGTTCTTAATATATATATATTGCAATTCATGTTTTATGTAGAACTTTTTATCATTAAACATATCAATCTATTTATTTTAAAGAAACATATTGCAATATTACTATCGGTTAATATATTATAATTAAATTATAATATATTATGAATATTTGTTGTTTTAGATAAATATTTAGATAATTATGCAGGAGTTAAAAATACGTTTTTGATGTTTTCTGATTATCTTTGCTCGCAGATCACACAATATTGTATCATTAGGATTATCACCAGATATGAAAATTTTGATAGACGACCTGGATACAATGAAAGTCAAAGAGTCATTAACGAATTCATTGGATGTTCCACAGCCAAAAGAAGATGACAGTGATAACGACAATTAATTTATCGATAAATTTATTCCATATAATTTTCGTTATAATTGAAAGAAAAAATGAAGTCATATCATAAAACAAAATTTATTTAAAGTCATTAAGTTTAAATTTATCAGTTAACGATTACTTCTGTTTTATTACTTGCATTATTTTTTTAAGTTTATGAATCATAATAGATATTTCTTTCCTTTCTTTATTGTTAGTATCATATTTTTGGAGATATTTTATGATTTATCGAATGATATATTTGGCTATAATTGATTATGTCTTTTTATTCCCAGATATGATATACTTCCTTATTAACATTTATTTACCAGATTTTATTCGATAGATTACACGATTACATATAGTACAAATATTATACAGATATATAAATGCTGCAACAATATAATAAACATACATAGTGGGGTATATGCGTATGTGCATGCGCACATACGTACATTACACATTTTTAACAATGCATAGTTTGTTAGAAATTTAACCATTGCTGCCCGATTATGTGATACGTAGAATATTATTCAAAATGTAAATAAAACATCACATTAATTAATATCATCGATTTTCGATATTCAGTTACCGTAAAAATTATTTTGCAAAACTTAAATCTATTGTCTAATATAAATTTTATATAAAAAATTTCTTCATATTATATATATTTTTACGCGTCCGCAATATTATCAGTTTGGTGAATCTAGTAGTATTAATATATAAATTCTAACACTATTTCACGATAGCATATTCAGAAAATATCCCAAGAATCTATATTTTTCAAAATAGTGTAAATTTTTTAAATAAGTTGATTAATGGCATAATTATTTATATTAAAAAAAACAAATATTTGCGATATATTAGAATCGATAGTTCAATATCAATATAATCATTAATAATTCTATCAATAGAACCATTAATAGTTCTTATTTCCTTTTAGATTAATTTTTCCTTTCTCCCATATAATATAAATATATGAAAATAAGTTTTAATAGCAAAATATATTTAAAAAATAACATTTAAAGATATCAATTTTGCACATAAAAATATGAATATATAATAAATATGTTAATTGAGCAATTTATCTAAAATTTATATAATGTCATTTTATTAAAAGGCGTAGACGAGAAAAGACGAAAGCGAGAGAGAAAGAGAGAGAAAGAGAGAGATGCATTGAAGAGGAAGAGAAAGAGAATATTCTATATAATAACGAATATAAATTTTGTAAATAAATATATGTCAAAGAAAAGTTGATAGAAATCAGAATAGTAAATTATTTTGTGCTGATTTCTTTCTAAAGAAATTATATTGTAACAGATGCAATCAATCTTTGAAAAGATTATTCTTTACAATAAAATTGATTGTTATTTGTATATCATACATGAGATGTTTTACAAGAGATGTTTTTGATTAATTAAAATAAATGAGAATGCGCGCTATTTTTCAAATTAGAAAAAGCGAAAAGCAAATTATTTTCTTACAAATTCTTTCTCTCTCTCTCTCTCTCTCTCTCTCTCTCTCTCTCTCTCTCTCTCTCTCTCTCTCTCTCTTCACATTATGTACTATTACCATATCTACTAATAATCGTTATAATGAAACGATATATATTTGTAAAAGTGTAATATATATATATGATCATTACTATTATATATTTAATCATAGAATATTTATAAAATTGTCATTGTTTTGATTCTCTAGTCATATTTTATGCGATCTCAATTATAAACAAATGAACGCAACATTACGTGTTATGAATGAAAAATTTAATTTTTTATGTATATTTTATACAAAATATTATGATATGTAATAATTTGTATCTTGTCAAAAGATAATTTTTGCTCTCTTCCTTCAATGATTAATAATGATTAATTGAATAGGTATATTATATTATATTACTACAATTATTCGTAATAATATAAAAATAAATAATAATATAAATTATGTAACGAATGATGTATATGGAAAGTCTAATGTATATATATATATATATTCTCTTTTTAAGTTATGCGAAGTTTGTTAAGTTACGTGAGCAAAATATTATGAATTTTTACATTATTATTATTGTTATTAGATTGTTATGCTATTCGATTATGCAATATTTATATATTCATGATTTTAATCGTAGAGATGTTTTCAAAGTTTTCATAATAATTCATAAATCATCTACATAACAAAATTAATAAATTATTGAAAATATATAAGTGATTTATTGATATTGTCTCGATTTGCATTGTTTTAGATTTATAAATGATATACCATCAATAACATAAATTATTAATAGAATTTTATGAAAAATGAAAAAGTTAATGATATTTAAAATCAAATAATATTTTATTCATCATTTCATCGTTAAAAAATTATCGTTAAAAATTTTTTTTTTTCTGCAGTTAATATAAAGAAATTATTGAGAAACAATTATGCGTGCATGCATGTATGTATGTGTGTGTATATGTAATTATGTAGAAATAATTATGTTATATTGTTATACGATATCATTTATTGATACATTTACGAAGAAGTATAATCTGTAAACTGAAAAAATGATAATAGCTTTTCAACACGAAAGATTAAATAAAAAATGCGATATAATGCGATTAAATACAAGATATAAAAAGCATAAATCCGTTAAGATATACGGATCTTAATCAAATCTATCATGGCGATTTGATATTTATCAATGAATAATAATTTTATTATTTTTATCAAATAATTGATATCTTATTAAATATTAGCATTTCGTTCATATTTTGTTAGTTATGAAATTTCCAGATATTTAAATAATATAAGAACTTTTTAATGACCAATAACATATATTAAACCCGGAAATAGATTATTCAGAATTTTCGGAATACAGAATTCAGATATTTTAAAAAATTTTTATAATGATTTGATCAATATATTATCTATTGTTATTAATGTTATACTATTTATTTTGGCATAACTTATAAATTCCCTCACATTAAGAATCTAATAGTTTTAATGCTATAAAACTATTAAATACATTTTAGTCTTATATCTTTAACTAAGGTAAAATTTATATCAGATAAACTATGTCGCGTAGACATAATAAATAAATGAGGATAAAATTCAAAATAACTAATCTCGGAAAATATATATTTATTTCTTTGCAGGAAATGTTCCAAAATCTGAGTTTAAAATAACTTTCTTTTTCATAAATATATAAAGTTTGCTACAATGTTATATTATCGTATATTGATTGTTACGCTATAAATGATATTTCGAATATTTCAGATTTACCATTTTGAGATAAGAAAAGAGCAAAAAAGAGTAATTTTCAATGTCGATTCATTCTGAATAAAAATTCTTGAAAAAATTATACTTGGATATTATATCAACATACACTTTATGAATATGTATATTTAAAAGAAGAATTGATGAAGACTGGAATAGCACTGAATTATTTCGTACAATAATAATTTTTTGAGATTGTAACTTTGCGCTTGATGAAATTATTCTTCATAGAAAGATATTTTTAAAAAAGTTTATACACATTTCGAACTTTTTTTTATGTTTTCGATAATTTCATCGATCGAGTTTTCGATATCTCTTTCATAGCTATTTTTTATATTTTCTAATATAATATTGTGGATTGCAATTACAATATTATAATATTACAGAAAATAATATATTATAATAAAGTATCGTATTTGTTTTTAATATATAATTTGGAGATTTTAAAAAAGCAAATTAGTCAATAAGGATCTAATCATCATTCTAAAAATTTAACTTTTTACATTGTTGTAAAATAATATATAAACTATGAATAATAATACATAAATAGAAAGAAGTAACTAATCTTTCTTTTAAATTTATATTTTATGTTTTATTAACGTCTCAAAAATATCTTTCTAAATTGTTTAAAAATACTAATATTAAAACTTAATTTTATGCATAATTTTTATTATTGTTAGCTTTATTATTTCTATATTTATTTATTATGCTCATTGCATGCAAGCTTGAAAAATAATAGTACACTGGAAAATAAGATATAGTAATTAAAATTTTCTCAACAAAATTAGAAAAATGATCATTTTATTAAAAATAAATGCAATCATGAAGTTTTATCGTTAATCACATTTCATGGTATCGCAGTAAGCAATGTACGTATTAATATGTAAAATACGAAATCTAATATTTATTATAGTAACGATCGAATAAAGTTAATAACTTAATTGTCATATTTGCTAATAATTTGGATACGATATATTCTACTTATTATTATTTATATTATATATAAGAACAATGCAAAATTATTTTATCTTATTATTTTATTCATCCATATCCTATCTTTATTATTCAAGATTTGACTTTTAATAAAAATGATAAAGTACATTCAACTTGCATTTATATCGTATATATTAATATAGCATCTAATTATCGAGAGAAATGATATCAAGATTTCAAGATTTAAAGAAATATATATATAAATTCCGAAATGATATTTCATAGTAAAGATTAAAAAACTACTTATTCTTAAATATGATAAATATATCACTTTTTAGATATATTTATTAATCGATTATTAAATAAATGCGATAACATATGTAAATGAAAAAAAAATATTTTGCAATCATACAAATTAGCATTACTAAATTTTTAAACTTCATTAAGCAAACTTAGGTTTGCTTAATGCAAGTTAACATACTTTGATTTCGCATACAATTTTATTAGAGCTTTAATAAGAATTTAAATTCAATCGGAAATTTAAATGTAGTAAATCAGTTTCTTATAGTAAATTATAACAGCATAACCAGCATTTCTATAACTAAACTTTCTATACTATCAGAAAAAAGTTTGTACTTTATATACGAACAAATTTTAATAAAGATTGTGATCTATTTCCTCGCTATTATACTTTCTAAATATCATTGAAAACACCAATATTTCATTATAAAATAATTAATGTTATATTTCTTATGTATGGTACATATAATTATCGCAAATATTATAATATTATAATTGGTTTTATTCTACACTTTATATCAAATGAAAATGCAATAAATTTTACTTTTATATTTTTATTTTTTTATATATATTATTTTATAAAAGAAAGAGAAAGAGAGAGAGAGAGAGAAATATGATCTTTGAAGTCTATATTTTTTAGAAATTACAGAAAATCATAAAATAGTACATTTTTTTATAATATATTATAATTATTTTTCATAACGCATAGAATTAATGAGTTTTCTAAGATTATTCTTCATTCACTGTTTTTTATTTCTTTCACATTTAGATTGTGACGAATATTATATAACAATATAAAAATAAACAATTTATAAAAAAAATTTTTTAAATATATGTTTACATAAGATTAATCTTATTATATAAATTAGATTTCAAAATAATTTTCATGATTTTATGAAAATTTTAATATATTGCATCTTCTGAATTTATGAAAATAAATATATAAAAGTTATGGTGTGCGTGCATTTTATTCATACAACCATTAGTATTAACTATCAATATACAACTATTTATATTGTATTACTTATACATTACATAAAAATAAAATTTATAACACTTATTAATAACGAAATATACGGAACAATATTAATATACAAACATTCAATTCTTGGCGACATATTTATGATGATGTTGGCGGATGATACGTATTTATATATATTGTGCAGCACTTTTTGTTGATTGTCCAAAAATATGTCCAATTTATAACATAAAATGTTATCTTATTTTTAATAGCATATTAAGAGCTTTTATTATGATTTATTATGATATATATAATATTATATGTTGCTGTAATTTTCTGAATGATGTTATATGTTTTCATTCAAATATCGAAATAAAAATAATAATAAATAAAACATAGAACTATTTATATCATTCCATACCTTCTGACTTATATTTGTATTTATTAATATATTTATTTATGAAGATATCATACTTTTCTCTCTTTCTCTCTCTCTCTCTCTCTCTCTCTATATATATATATATATATATATATATATACATATATATATATATAAAATGTTTGTATTAATATATGAATAATAATCATGACACATTTGTTGTACATACATGTTTTATCTGTACATCAGAAAATTTTGAATCAAGAAAGAATAAATTCATAAAATATGAAAAAATATGCATTTATATAAATGCAATATTTAAATAAATTATTAATCTTTTACGCTTTCCATGCGTGCATATATATATATACATATATTCGAACAAAAATAAAACAAAAATTAAATTAGATTAAAAATATGTCAGTTATGAAAATGCAATATATACGATTTATTAAAATTTCATATAAAAGATAAAAAGAATATTTGTAAAAACAATAATAAAAATATGCATTATATAATTATTCAGAGAAGTAATGAAATTCATTTGATAAGGAAGAAAATCTTTGCAGATTATTTTCTGGAAAATCTTTTTATTTAAATGCTTTTATTTAAATCTCATATCTTACTAATAATACAATCGAATTATATTTTCTGCTATGTAAAAAAATGTTACATATAACATTGCAATTATGAAGGCAAATATATATAATAATTTTACGTTTTTATATTTTTCCATATTTTTTAAGCATACATACACACACGTGCGCGCGCGCGCGCAGCTCACCACACACATACATCCGTGCATATATACGTCTGCGTTGATATAGATATATTTAAATAACATATGTTTCAATTAAAATGTATTATTTTAGCAAATTGACAACAAGTTTGAATATTATGATAAATCTAATATAATTTCTATTTTCATTAAGATCATGTTCTGCCATAGAACCTATTGATATAACTTAACAATAAATTTGTAGCAAAAGATTTACTAAATATTTTACTTAAATGATAAATTTGAGTTTTGTTTAATTTTAGCTATCAATTTAGCAAATAAAGCAAATTTTTTTATTTTTCGCTGCTAATCTGATGCACGATGTATACATGTGTGTATTTGTGCGTTATATAATTTATTACGTAAATATATATATAAATTGCATAATTTCATAATTTAAGTGATATATGTGCATACACACAATATATATAATGCACAATAAATATAATGCAAATATATATATATATATATATATTGCAAATATAATGTATGTATGTATACTGCTTAAATAAAATCATTTTAACGAATCGTATTTGAAATATTTTATATATCATCATATATTATTATATATTCAATACAATAAATGTATAACTATTAAAATAAAACCTGAATGCATTATATTTGAATAAATGTTTCAAAAATTTATATAAGATATTTTTACTAAAACTTCCTATGGAAACTGTTACACAACATATATTCATGCAGAATGCAGATTATTGTATTGTGTAATTTATAAATTTTTTAATTGTTTTATATGAGCAATATTTTAATTAGTGCAATACTTATAATTATTCTCACTACAAGTGTTACCATAAATATATTATAAATATATATAACTTATCTTATTTCTTAATATTATTAGATTTGCTTTCTTAAAGTAAAACTTATACGACTATTCTTTGCGTAAAAACTATGCTTTAAAAACTTATATTTCAATGAGAGAAATCAATATATATTTCTAAATTTTCATTCGCGCACTTTATTTTTTGTAGATTAATGTATAAGAGAAATATTCTACCTACCGATTATATTTATAACCTTCATTTCAAATATATTGACTTTATGTTTTATACAACAGTAAAATAGTTTAATAATTTTTATATTTTCTCTATATATCTTTTCCCAAGTTTCTTTACGAAAGTTTAATTATTTAATATTTATGTATTAGTATGTGAGTAAAAATATAAAATAAATAAAATATTTATATTTTAATAATAAAGTATTTGTATGGCATATACAGCATATACCAGACAAACTAGTATGCTTTACTGATGCATATTTTATATAAAAATCTATATATAAAGTGCTGCTTATCAAATAATAATAAAATCCATTTGTTCGACTAGAAGCACTAAAATAAATCATCATCTATTTCAATATACAATAAGTACAGCAGAATTCAAAATCATGAAACTGTTAGAGATTATAACATATTTTCAAGCAAAACTATGTAAAAGTGTCGACGAATGTTGACATTTATATGAAAATCGAAAAATAAGTTATTTAATAAATATAATTTATTTTAAAAAATTTTGTGTTAAAATCTACTAAAACTTATTATCTATGTATCATATTTCTATTATCATAAAATATACAAATCATAAACTATATAATCACATTTTACAAAATCGATCCATTGGGTATACTATCGCATTAAGTATTTGAGAATTGTGAAGTTCTTTATGTCTGTATGTATATGTCTGCATTATTTTCAGAAAATACTTTTCATATTATAACTTTTAAATAAGAAAAAATAAAAATATTATATATTTAATTCAATCATTATATTCTTTATAATATACACTTAATTATAAAATAAAATACGATTCCAACTATTTTATACGCCTAAAGATAAATTCAACAATTAAATTCACGCAAATAATATAAAAAGCTTATAAGAAATTATGTAATGCAGATACCTCAAATTAGCTGGATGTTCTTTTTTTTCTTCCAAAATGTCTTGTCATCATTTATAGAAATGATAACTAACTTATAGAATTTGAAAAATATAATAATTAAATGATTAAAATGCATATTTGATAAGTATTTCGATAATATATATATATATATATGAAAAGTGAAATTTTATTATTAGATATGATTTAATAAAATGTTTCTGAAATAATCTTATATAAATATTGAATAACGGTATATGTCAAATCGCGTAGAACGTACGCATGACATTATGTACCGCAAGCATATTCGATGCACACATTTTAGTTAAGATTATTGGCGAAACCAAGGCACAATTGATAGTCTGCCTCCGTTCGAGGTCGATATAGTCCGTATTTTTGGAGATAAACATGTTTTGTCTATAATTCACATAATTCGATAAAATGTCACATTTATTTTCGACTTCAACTTTCAATCTCATATTTTATATATACTTTCCACTAATCTAATTCTATTTTATACTGATGAATTTATTACATAAACCTTATTATTACATGAAACTTATTATTAGAAAATTTCTAAATATTAAAAAGTTATATTAAAAGATTATATGTTTGTTGAATTAGACTTCATTTACTATACAATACTTTTGAAAAATATCCTCCTCGCTATCATATTACAAATAAATAGATGCTCCTTCAAACGATTCTATTACCATTCTGTACCAGTTTTTTCACTATTATATAACATCAAAATTCTCATTTGAATATACTATGTCTAGCCAACCTATATCATATTATTATAAAATATACATGTGAGACGTAAGATGTAATATGAAAATCTTTCACGATGTTGTCACAAAAGTTTCGACGTGTGCACGAACAAGTCCATACACATTCATACAAATATTAAAGTTATTCTGAGTTATCATACTTAAATTGATTATTTATAAAATCATACATGTGTTTTATTATGCAACATGTAATATAATAATAATGGCCGTTAAATTACTGGTGTCAACTAAATATTAATCTAAATGTCATATATATGTTTATGCATTCGCAAAAATTTATAGCGAAAAATATTGCATCTACGAGAAGGAAGGAAAAAAGAAAGTATGAGGAAGCGAATGATTATGAGAAAGATAAAGAGAGCATATGATATTCGATATTACAGGTTAAAGGTTTATTTTCAGGTGCGTCCAGCGTTATTTAAAAATTTACAATTAAATACTGTGTAGCCTATAATATTCCTATAATATTCAAAATGAGAAAAATAAATCTATGTCACCGCGCGACGATTTTATTTTCATGTCTGGTTATCTCATTATAATCTGAAAATATATCGACTTGTGAAAATGACTACCGTCAACATAAAAAATACATAAAGTAGAATAAAAATAATTCCGAGATTTTATATAGGTTGCAAAAATTGCAAAAATGTGACGATGTTTCTTGGGTATTTTACCGATAAAAACACATTTCAGTATTTCAAGATCAAATCTAAAATGCTAATTTTGTAAATTGCGTTAACTAATCAAGTAAAACTAAGTGTAACAAATGATTTCTAATAACGATAACGATTTTTGCGAATATAATAATTCTACGTATTTGATCAAAATTATTCTTGCGGATATCAAAATAAACATTTTTAATTAGGATATTTTGTTTCATTATACTTGCGATTTTTATCTTTCTAAACTGGACCATTGTAAATGCGAGAGTGTATAAAACTTCTTACCAAAAACAGGATAGTACGTATGCAAGCATACTATAGTGTATATAACTAGACATTATAAAGAATAAATGAAGGACTAGGAATCTTAACGGATCCTGATGTACTTTAGAACTACCTCTGTGTGACCCATTCGTGTTAAGAAATGTTCCATGTTTGTAAAAATGTTTCAAAAGCGTCTCCTTCTCCACCCATCTATCATATAACCATTTGGATAATTGTTCTGGCTCACGGGGAACCTATAACGATCGTATTAATATATATATATATATATATATATATATATATATATATATATATATATGCATTATCAGACATGCATATGTATATGTATCAAATATGCATAATTATCGATTTCATATCTATCCACTTACCACCGAACTAGGAAAAACTCGATAGAATAGTACTGTTTCACACGGAGATCGTGAGCCAGTTATAATAGTAGATAGATCAAGTGGTTTACCTTGTGGATACGCTATTGTTATATCAAGGACCCAGCTAATTTCTGGTTTAGCTACTGTCATACCTAAATCAAACATAAATAATAAATTTTTAACAGTATTTATTTAAATAATAAAATCAAATAAAATTAGGAATGATAAATCAGCAATAAATTATACTGATCGCAGAAATTTTATAATAAATTTAATTTATCTTAAATATCAATATATATAAAATTAATACGATATTAACATAATTATATTAATAAAATATCTATTATATACAATACAGATAAATGAATAATAGCTTAAGATGTGATTGCTAATAATAACGCAATAGTGCGTAAGTCAAGAATGCAATTCTATAATCAACTCAAATTCCGATAATGAAAATTTTGTTCTGCTTTAAATTTTTTTATATCTTAAATTCTTATACATTTATTCCACTTAAATTATTAATCGAAAATCGTAAACAAGATCCTCGTAAGACAAAATAATGTTGACAAGATATAAAATGCGATTTTACTTGGTCGATTGTTTAATTGTTGATCTTGCATGTCATTGCTCCGTGCTGGTCCAAGGACATCGAATATTGTTTGCATAGCTCCTACTCTTGGCAAAGTTACATTTTCAAGAATGGGTAAGTTATTTTTCTTAGCATACTTCTGCGAGCTTTCCCGTCTTTTGCAGAGAAAGCCTCCTTCTGGGAAAAGTACTAACCATTTTCTATCAAGTGGTATATAAGACTCCAAGAGATGTTTCTCTAATTGTTTTAAACTCTCTTCTCTTCGCTTACGACCCTGCAATTTTATATGTAATAATTGAAGATTATTAATAATTCCCATTTATATTGCACAATAAAAGATAATTAGGATTAATATCGGGGATCAGATTAAGATGGGGATCAATATCAGAATTTACGCTATGTATTTTAACGCATCTTGAAGAATGGATACTAATATAATATAATCGATTATATTAATGCTGTTCACTGCCCTTAAGGTTTTTATGGAGTTAATATTTAATAGGATTAAAAATTTTTTATAATATTTGAAAATACATTTTTTTTATATAAAAGTAATTTTATATATTTATATATTTAATTATAGTAATTTTATTAATTATATTAATTATATTATTTAATTATTTCTGATTAACTCATATTTCTTAAGAGTTAAGAAATCGATAAATTATATAAGTTATGAAATATTTATATATGATATAATATAAATATTTATATTATACTTAATATAATATAAATATTATATTATATTAATCATATAGATTAATATAATATTACAATATAATCATCAAGAAATATTATGTTATTTTATATAATTATTATTACAACATATTTATTTGATAAAATAATAAAGAATTTTTTATAATATTTAATAAAAAGACGAATGGCTTGTATCTATATATCTCAGAGAATAATAATACATCTTAAAAATCACAATCAACTAATCACAGTTTAGTATCAGATATAATATTTGTAATGTTATATCACATTTTATTTTTATATATATTTCAACTTTTTGCAATCAAAACTTATTACTATTATATATTTTCAATAGATGCATCTATATATTCAAATAATATAACACTAAATAATTCAAAATATAATACTTAACAATAAATTTTTTAAGTTTTATTTAATTGCGAAAGTTTGTAATTCTTAATTTTAGTATACCATATTAAATCATATTAAAATCATTGGCTGCGAAGATGGAGAATTTATACTTACTGATACAATAAAAAAATCTTGATGTAAGATAGAAACTATTCCGAAGTTAGTTAATTTGAATAGCCGATCCATTATCCACATTAAATTAGGTAGGACATTTGGTTTGGCGTTAAATGATGTCATTAAGATAGGAACATCACCAGTGCTCTGATGATTCGCTATAACTAACGTTTTCTCATTTATGATCTTCTGTATATCATCACCTTGTTCTATTACTATCAAACAAAAGAAATACATTTAGATTTAAGTCAAATCAATGAATATATTTCGTTTATACTTACTGTCGTAACCTGCGGACCAAGTCCACATCGATACCATTGCCAATAACCAATGAAAAAATAGACCCTCGATTCGCCAATATACCTGAGGTTGATATACTTTTACTGGAAACAATAGCATCATCCACATCACATATGTGGGTATGCAATAGACATTGTTTACTATCACAAATACTGTCCGAGTAACACATTTTAGTAAAGTCGATACATTCCTGATTATCCTACAAAATGTATTCAGATTAGAATTTTTTGTTATCAACCTTTTTATATTAATAAATTAAGTGTTTGCTATCATCTAGAAAAGAATTAGATTAATCATAATACTCAATATTAATTTTATCTTATATCAAATATATACTTGTATTATTTAATACACATTGCATATAAATTATAACATATTTTTGTTTTTAGATTTTTTAACTTTTTAAAAGAAATATTCCACAAATATATTGTTACTAACAATATATACTAATTAGTTTTAAAATTGTTCGAATCGATATTATCGATATAAATAAATTAACAACTGTGTGATTTTAAGATATTTTCTAAAAAAGTTAATTAAATAAAGTCATGCTATAAAAAATGTATATCTTAATATACATTTAAAATATTAATGTTTACAGATTTATTTTAAGTAGATTTATACATGTATTTATGTATGCATGTGTATATATTTAATTAAACTTATATTAAGTATTTATACAATAAATATATGTATTATTTACAATAAATATATGTATTATTATTTACTAGTAATATGTAGCAATATGTGTATATATGTATCCAATATAATAATATTGAATTATATTTCATCAAATTATTTGAATTTTGATATATAAATAAAATCCATAGGTGAACGAACATAATAAATATATTTGCAAATTTTACTATTAATAACAAATTATCATTTATCATCAATTATCATCAATAAAATTTAATTTCATGTATGAAAAAACTGTTTATTTTTTTAAATATATATATCTATATGTACTTATATTTGCTTTTTGTCACAATAAAATATTTATATTATAATTAAAATTTCATTCATTTAAAAATGAATGATCATATAAAATGAATGATCATATAAAAAAAATTATTTTATATGATCCTATTATACAATTATAATATATATTTAGGCAGCTTATATCATACATCATACAACACGAATCATCTCAGTCAATATTGTTACATTAATTTAATGATACCAATAAGAGTACCAATAAAGTCAACGAGTTGATGACAAGTTTAACAGCCACATCTATAGGTATACTTGTCGAAGTAACATCAATCAATAGAATAAAATCTTTAATTAATTATCAAAAATTAAGATTATATATACGTAAATGATTTCTTACAACAAATTATTTAAAAATAAAATATATATAAAGATATGTATAAAGATATCATTATAACATGACTTATATTATAAATTATATGAAAATATAAAATATATAAATGATAAATGATATATTAACCATTTCTTATTATAATTAATTATATATTAAATATATATTAAATCAATAAATAAATAATAATATAACAATACAATGTATTTCAGCATAAAGCAGAAAATAAAACTTTTTGATAAATATTTAACAAATTAAGCATATTTTTAATTTTCTTTTTTATATCTGAAAGGAATATAAAATTTATTTTTGTGCTACTGCAAATTTCATACGTTTTTATATATGTCAAAATTTCGCGCATATTGTGTACACAATGTGTCGAAATGTAATGATACTATACGAAAATAACTAGATAATAATTAGATCGAATAATTGGAATAAATAAGCAACATGACTTCAATAATAAAATATGTTTGAATAGCTTGCAGATCTCAAATATTTATATCTACCCATCGATATATCTTTTTCTTTTTTGTCTTCATTAGATTTGTATGTTTTTTTCTTTTACATGGAAAGGTTAAGTTGTACTCCTATTTTCTAACGAAATACGAAGTACAAATAAATATTAATTACGCTGATACTTATATTATAATATATTTTCATGAAATTTATCATAATATTACATTGAAAGCAGCGCATAAACATCATATCACGAGGAATAGTGTAATTTTTATCTACGTTACCTGACGAAAATAGAAGTAGCGGCAAAGGATGTCGAGTCAGTCATTTTCGGGAACCACCATCCGTTGCAGGAGATCGTCGTGGTTGAGTTTTATATACTTTTTTCTCACCATAGCATTCTCTCATACGCAACTTACATAACGAAGAAGCATCATCATTCTGGATAATGAACGTGACTTCATGTGAATTATTTACACTTTAAAAACTTGCAAAACAGACATAAGTATTCATGAACATTTACGCGATCGCGCTCTCGAGCTTCTCGTTTCTTAAGCTTTCTTAAGCTATGATTCGGTCTTGTCTCGGATCAGGATCCGCTAATTGTGACGTGGATCAGAAACGTGCCAAAAGTCGCGAATAATTTAATGTTTTCCTTATCCCTGATTAACTGGATTCTATGTATGTTCTATTGAAGAAATCTTATGTTGTTCATGTCTCTTTTTCTCTCTTTCTCTCTCTTCCTCCTTCTCTTTTTCTCTTTTTCTCTCTTTCCAGCTATATATTTTCGTCCTATGGATGCAAATCATCCAGTATGCGTAACTTACTGAAATGGCGATCGGAGTCGACTCAGTTCGATTCAGCATGTGTCGACTCAGTTCGGCATGCTTCGACTTAACTCGGTGCACTTCGGCTCAATTCAATTAACTTTAATTAGAAATTCGCAATGTATAACAATATTATTTTTTAATATACAATAATAATTAATTTGCGCATTTCGTTTTCTTTTTTTGCGAATAATGCAATAAAATTTTATAATGTTGAGCACTCAGTATTTTAAAATAATAAAATATTATTCAACCTGTATAGTAGTCATTATGTATCATCATGTATTGTTATCATAGCTACGGATAGAAATTAAATATCGATCATCATACTACATAATTTTAAATATATGCGCTTATAGCAAATCTATAATATCGCGAAATTATTTTATGATTTTATAAGAATTTAAAAAATATCTAAATTTTATCATAATCAATTATCATTGAAATATAATATAATATAAAGCTATTAAAACTTAAGATAAAGCTATTAAAAATGATTTAGTTTACAAATTATTTTGTTTATATTGAAAATGTTCTATATATTAAGGTCATGAAAAATATAATATATAAGATAGTAAGTTAGATAGTTAATATATAAGATAGTAAGAAGATAAAAAATATAAACAATAAGACATAAATAGTAAGCTATAAATATAAAAATCAAGGAACGTAAAAAATGATGTTAGGATATAAAACGTTATATCAACCGTATTAGCAATGCAATTTCCATTTTTTTAATCTGATATCTGTATTCTTTTTTCAGTTTTACAAAAATGGATTATATAAATGTGGATATTTTTTAATTGCATTTATTAACAATTCGTTATCATTTTTGTGAATATTTTTTATGTTAAATTCATCAAACTTATTTTCTTCGCCAAAATCTATAATAAACTTGAAAAATAGAATACTATTTTCAGCCCTTTTTTCTCACAATCTAATCGATAACTTTTTTGGATGTGTAAACGCTGTAAGTTTTGTGACCAACTTCATAAGATTATACAATTGCACTGATATTGAGCTATTATGAAATACTACAAACTATTATGAAATAATACAAATCTATTAGCGAAAAGTCAAGACTACCGAATCAAATTTCTTTATTAAAACTCGAACTTGTAAATATATAATTACTATAAATAATTTATCATTCTTTACGAATACAAATTTTAATAAATACGTAAGTTATAAAAATAAATATTTAGACATTTTTTTACATCTTAATCAAATGTAATCTAATTTAACCCTAATACTAACCTAATCTTTTAATTTACACCTTAAAATGTAATCTACTTTAAACCTAATCTTAACCTAATCTTATAATTTTATTTCTCTTATATTTATAATCTTATTTTTCATATATCATATATGCGCTAATTTGCGTCTCAATCAAATCAAATTAGATCGAAGGTTTGTGATTAATTAACTATAAACCTTAGAGCGTAAAAATTTTATATTTAGAGAATTTTTTAATGTTACATCTTTTTAAACTTTCAATTTTAAAATGACTATTTTATTACTTGATTGTGATTGATCAATTCGCTTATTGTTTATGATTTACGACTTAAGTTCCTTTATATACTATAATCTTAACGTATCAGTTCTAAAATTTAAGAAATGTGTCGTTCAGTTCTTCAAAACTAATTCGACATATTCAGTTTTGAATGAGTATAAAATTATGATATATATATTCAAAAACTTAGGTAAAAAATTATGAATTTATATATATATATAACAATTATATATTCCAATTTATAAATAATATAATATTTTATTAATAATATAATATTAGATATCTTCTACTATTATCTTCACAAATTTAAATATTTGTTTTAGGATAAAAATTATTATATTTTAAGATAGAAATATTTAATACCAAATCTATCAATTTATATGTATCAATTTATATGTAACAAAATTGCTTTCTAAAATTATATTTTTGTAAGATTGATTAAAAACATCATTATATCAATGTTATATCATTCTTGTGTTGCATAAAACAACACTTTGTCAATTTGTCCTTATATCTAATAGATAGATTTATAGATTAGACATAGATATATAGATTAGATTATATAGATTATATAGATATAAACTGAATATTTTTTGCATGCTGCAACATATTTACATTATTAATTTTTTATAACTTTTGTTATCAATTAATGCAATTGTAACCTCAAGTATATTTTTTAATAATATAGCAGCTTCACAAAAGATGCTACAATATTATTTTTTACGTAACTGATCGATTTCAGCACATAATGATTGATTATATTTTTCAAAGACAATTTTAATTTTTATTTTCATAAAAAGTGAGTATTGTATTTTTCTGATTTCACTCATAGCTTGTTAATTAAAACTGATTTAATTCATTAAAAAACAAATAGATTTCTTTGTCCTGCAAATAATATTGTTTTCCGATTATGTTATTTTCCTCTTTTTCATTTCAGCTAGAATATAAAAATTATTAATTCTATTATTTAAAAATGCAATTAGATGAAGAAAGAGAATAGATTGAGATAAGATGTTACGCAAAACAAAAGAAAATATATCAATATGGAGACAATATTATGCGAAGCGAAGGAAAATGCATTTCAGTGGAATTATATAAAATTATTTATATAAAAAGAAAGAAAAAAATCAAATTACAAAACATTTATATTACTATAATTAATGAAGAAATAAATTTCTAATTTGTGGAATTTTGTTTTATTACTAAATAAATATGAAATAAAAATTTTTGAATATTTTATTTGAAGTGAGGATCTTTTTCTAAAAATAAAAGTTTTTGATATTTTATATGACTATATGAATAAAGTTTAGAAAAAAAGATATGCAATTTTCATGTTAAATATATAGTACTTAACTCTATTATAAGGAATGTTATATGTATAAAATGTATAAAAAATGTAAAAAAATGTTATAGGCTAATTATATCTGGTAATTGTAATTACAATAATGAATACAATTATAATAATTAATAATGACTTATTAAATTTATATTTTCAGGAGAAATATTTAAAAAGGTTATAAAATTTGTATTAAAAGTAATGTGAGAAATTATATACATATAATTTCGTGCGTTTTCAAAATACTGTCTTTTATATAAAACATGTTCTCAAATTTAAAATTAACATATTACATATTCGCCAGTATTCGCCAATGTATATTAATGAGATGTATATTAATGAGATGTACAAATATCTTTTACTTATTTTATAAACATTTCGGATTTCATTCTAAGCTGTTAATAAAATTTCTTGATATATGATAAATATTACTATATTTATCTCACTTTCGTTCATCTCATTTTTGTATTTTGGCCGTTTTCAATTATATTTCTGATTAATTTTATGATATCTGATTATTTTCTAAATGAAATCATAAACATTTGCTTAGATGGCAATTTTCACAGATTGCATTTATGTATAGCGATATCCAAAAAAATTCCCAGATCGTAAAGTAATTAAATGTTAATTAAATTTAATTAAACTTTATTTTGTCATTAAACTTTATTTCTTTTCGAAATTAATGTGTTAGGAAATGTTATGTTAAATCTTTATATAAATTTTACACAAATTAGATGTTTGCATAACATATTTATCTACATTACGATATTTGAGATAAATCATCTATATTAAGAATTAAATTACAATTATAGATCTATATTTATTATGTCTATGGCAGTGCTAATATTTATCATGCTCAAAATACAAAATTCCAATCTTTTTTTATACATAATGTTATTGAATTGCTAATCTCAACCAGAGAAACAAAAACAAAGAATAAATTATAATTGCCATTATTGATCAAACCAGAAATCCTTCTAGTTAAATAAATATTACATCAGCATCAATAGTATTTTAACATAAAGCATTAATGAATGCATACATGATATATATATTTCTTTGATGACTATTTAAACAGTTAATTATTATAACAACTCAAAATAAAGTACCAGTTTTTTTTACTAATGTTAATTTGCACGATAATATTTTTCAATAGGCGCACTTATAGTTCACATTATTTGTGGGATTCCGAATAATATATTTCTAAAGAGTTTGTAAAAATAGAATACAACTTCTATTATTTTTGCTAAATTTTATTACTGAATCTTTTCTATAAAACTATTTAAAAAATATTATTTATTAAATTAGGATTAATTTGATTTTATCATCAAATATTATTTATCATCTAAGATAGGAAGATATATGACATAATATTAGGGAAACATGTCAGAATATATCAGAAACAATTTTGCAAAAAGTGAAAAATTTCTCAAAGTTACATATTGAAGCAAACAATTAAGTATTTGATTTTATTTTACACGCACAATTTTTGACTACACTCACATGCGCAGCACACATACACACACCACACAGAGAGGGAATTTTGATTAAATTTTGATCCTCTTAAGCGTTAGACAAAAATATATTGATAGAGCTTATATTTAATATAAAATATAACATAGATAAGTGTATATGTGTGCATGTGCGCATGCATATGAGAGAATATGTATAGAAAGCAAATGCATATTCATTCATGCACATGAATGCACTCTAGAGATGAGATACTATAATAGTAAAAAGGCAAATCATATTATATTTACAAAAATAAATGTGTATAGAATTTATGAACTTATAGCCGGCATTGTGGATATTAGCCCATTTTAAAATTTTGTTGTGCTGAAGAATCATTTATGAAATTTTGTATGATATAGAAAGAACAGATCGCTGCAAATTCTAATTCTAATTCTAATTATTATCGAATTTATTTACGAAGAAAGAAACAAAAAGATTGAAAATCGTCATATTTTAAATAAAAAGCAACTGATATAACATAACCTTCTATAATTGATCTGTATCTGTATCTGGATTTATACAATTAACTGTCATACATTCGTTTCCAATTAACAATTTTGGTAGAGTTGTCAGAAGACGACAGTATCTACTAGTATATGTGCATATGTGTTCATTCTTATCTAAGGGAAGTGCTAAACATCTCTCCTTTCAATTAAGATTTTATAATAATAGTTGATTTACAAATGGTGGAGAGCTCATCCACCGCCTAAACTTCCAATGGTAGACCATCCTGCCTTTCTTAGTCAGGTTTCTCACCTTTAGCTTGTCCAGCAAGGGAGGTCCTACCAGTAACTATATTATCATCGGCATAGTCTTCAGGATCACACTATCTCAATATGATTTGCATGACAAAAAAACGAGAATAAGTATGTTCGATTGTAAGAGTCGAGAAGGGGGCCTCTTATTATATCAAAGTTGAGAATTGAACTCGAGTCTTCCAATTGCCAAACAACCGCTTTCATCTCTGGATTATTCCTCTTCATCAATTGATCTTTAGCCATCAAATATATAATATAACATCTTCATTATGTCTGATAAATCGCAGATATGAAATCATTTCCTAAGTTATTCAATTTAACATCAAATTTAGCAATAATATTAGTGATTAAATTAGGTAACATCGGAGTATAAGAAGATTAGTAATTAATCAGTTATGATCTTAATGTATCACGCATCAAACGCTTATAAAATTTTAGCTAGTATAAAGTTGCCTTGAATTTCTTATAGCATTGTAAATATGCTTTTTCTAAAATAAGTTATTTGTGAGGATAATATCTAGATATTTGATATAACTTGCAAATTTTGCTACTATTACTTTGCTCACTTTTTTAATATTTCAAAATTAATCAAATTGATATAATGATGTGTTCTTATTATGATTGCTCGAGTTTTTTCAGAATTTAGAACAAGTATATTCGAAGCAGCTGAATTCTCAATAGACTCGATGTTATTGCTTATTTTTCTTATGATCTCCCAAATTGTATTTCGCAATACAAATATGCTTATAGATCGTTTATATAAAAACTATATTTGTAGTGCTTCACTGTATGTCTGAAATCTTGAAAAAATATAAGTTGAATAATAAAGAGCTCATATCGAGCCTTGAAGAATTCCAATCATAACTCTTACCTCTGAAAAGATGACATCACGGTTATATATTATTTGAATTATCAAGTAGAACATTATTCATCGAAGCATCGTATAAGGAAAATTGGATATTTAAATGAAATTTGAAAAATTTTTAATTTTTTAATAAGATTGTGTATTCTGACAAAAGTTTTCGAAAGATCGATAGACAAAAATGATCATTCTTTTCTCTATCTTTTGTCTATTCTTTTGTCATTCTTTATGATCGTTCTTTTGTCTAATCTAATAACAATCATATCTATGAGATACATTTGTGTTGAGCGATTTCTGCGATATGCTACTTGACACAGATCAAAAATTGCTTTGTTCAAGCTAGATAGTGATTTGCGTTATCTCTTCAGTCATTACACATTCAAGTATTTTTAATAAAATACAAAAAGGAAAAATAGAAATCAGTCTGTAATGGTGCTTGATTGCAGGAATCACAATCTTCAGAATAGCACAAATTAGCACAGATTTCCAGTTTAGATTAAATTCCATAAGAAATTAAAATATGTTCGATAAAATATATGATAAAGTGTATGATTATATAATTTTAATTAATTTGGAAAAAATATCGTTTACAGGACTAATAACATCAAATTTTACTGACAATTATTTTCTGGATCCATGGAGTTTATTTTCAATATAGCTTGTTATCAAAGAAATCTTTATTAAAAAGTAAATACTCTAATTTTTAGCATATTTTAGATTATCAATGGATATGTATAAAATATACATTTGAGGAATGTTAACAATATGTTAACTTTGAAATTTTATATCTAGAGAATGGCTTGTGCAAAAAAAAGTAAATAGGATTTCAAAAACATTGCAATATCAAAATATATAATAAATATAGATATCTATTAAAAATATTTGAAGTTTAGAGACAGATAAAGATTTTCGAGGTAATTCCAAACAAATATTAATGCATTGTCTGTAATATTTTATAATATTTGAAATATTGTATCTTTGATTTTTAGATATCTCCATTTCTCCATATCTCCATTTTTAGATATTTAGCTGAGGCAATTAAAATGAACCATAGACAAGTTGTATGGGAATTAGCAAAATTTATTCAATTATAAAAAAAATAAAACCTGTCTTGAAAAGAGGAAAATGCAATTTTTAATGGATATAAATAAAATATAATACGATGTTTGTTTTATCAGCTTATTCTATACATGAAAAATATATTAGTAATCAAATAAGTTAACGATAAATATTTTCGAATCATCATTTGAATTTATGTAAAATTTAATTCAAACTTGTACGAAAATTCATAAAAATTTTTTCTAATATGCCTTGCTGACAATCTTTTTAATAATTACTGCGAAATTTGGCATTATATTTCCGGCATAACAATAATCTTTAATATATCTCCAAAGAAAGAAGCTAATGGGAGATCCATAGTATTTCAGATTGATGATTTGGATGTCGTAAATCTTATGAATTATTTCAAAAACTTTTTATTTCACCAACTTTTCATGGAATATCCTATATATGAATTTTGTATATACATTCAAAACTTCTAAAATATGATTAATTTGTTCTGTTGTATTAAAATCATATTAAACGAAACCTAAAACTATAATACAAATCTGAAAAATTGATTCTATATATTTTTAATGATTTTAAGAATTTATATATTACATTTATATATTACCTTCTTTTCTTTCCTTCCTTCTCTCTCTCTCTCTCTTCTTCTTTCCTTCTTTCTTCTCTCCTTGTCTCTCTTTGTTCTTTTTATCTCATACCTTTCCTGTTTCGCTTACCTTCTTTCCATATCTTTTTATTTCTCTCCTTTTTCTTTTTCTTTCTCAAACAAAATAAAAGCTATATTGTTATGTTGAGAATGTTTTTTACAGTTCGCTACAAATTATTAAAAGATTGTTGTATCTTTTTTCATTATACAGCTCATTAATCACATTAGGATATTGCAATATTCCAGAAGTCTTGCATTTAAAAATATTGGCAAAGATTACAAAGTCAAATTTTCTTGCGGGCATTGATCGAAGCTTAAGAAATGAAAAATTGTACAGAACCAATCTATCGATATATATTAACTAGGTACATGTGCGCAGCCATTTTGCTAGTGGCTGTAAACATTCTGTAATCATAAAATAAACAAAACTTCAATATTTTTTTAATACTAAACAATATAAACTCCAGCGGTAATAAAAACTGGTTAAAAATCAAATACTTAATTAATTTTCATTCTTAATATCTTTTAAAACTAATCATCGCCTAAGTTTCTTTTAAGCTGAAGATTCTCATCATTTGTTACATTTTTATCATTAAATGTCATATTTTAAATATTAAATTTAATTAAAACAGTTGTAGATATTATTCTTATTTTATAATTCTATCAAAATTTCTTAATAAAAAGTTAAATAGCTTTGTAGTTGTCTTTTAAACTTTTCATTAATAAAGAATCTTTTTCAATAAAATAAAATGCTAATTTTTTGCCCAAATCTATTATATTCTTTGAACATGATATAAACTTAAATAACTTAAATCTGAAATTGATTCATGTCTTTAAAATTTAAGTGTCATTTCACGATACTTCTTCTTATCGATTTCCATTTTTTCTCATTATTCTAATTATAACTTCGTTTAAGTTCAATGATTTTTCAATAGAAAGTTTTTATCTATCTTTTAATTGATTTAAAATTTAAATTTTATCTTCAAGCGAAATAAACTTTTCTTTTAATTATCTTTTTTTATTTCCGGCATTATAAAAATTGAAGGATTCAAAATTATTTTCACATAAATGTTACAATCTTATAACTTAAATTAACTTTAACTTTCAAAAATTTTGCAATAACTTCAAAGAATACATATTCAAATATTAATATCTAAATATGTCTATATAATATATCTAAATTTGAACAAAGAATCATTTATTGAATTAATAAGAACAATAATGCACAAACTATGCGCTATTATGTACATGGGAAATTATCTATATATGTTAACAAAAACACTATGATAGAAATATTCATACTATATGAGGGTCCAAGTTTATTAAGCCATCCTATATGGAAAATATGTTATAAGAAAATAAATATATAGAAGAAATGTCGCAACTTTTGTATTGTATTATATCAAAATCATGTTTTTAGAGTATCGCGACATCTAAGAAAATACATTATATGAGAAATATAAATATATATAAAGAGACCTTATATAAATGGCATCGTATAGTAGTGTAGAATATAGAGAAATATCTCTTCGAGAGATGAGAAGAAAATAAAACAAACACCAAAAATTAATTATTCAATTAAAAAAATGCAGTTTAATATAATGAATAGGTTTACATGGCATGATGGACAATGATAGAAACTGCACTAAACGCGTTAATTCGAGTTTATATATCTATAATATATCATATAATATATCGACGATATTAAAAGACAATAGCTCTTTACACAGCCGATGCTTTGATGAAAAGAATTCCATTAGCGAATAACAACAATCGTATAGACATTAGTCGGTTCCGATATGCGGCCATTTTTCTTTAATTCGCTCTAAATTATCAATCACATGCATATCTTTATTAATTTTTTACAATGATATACGTAATATAGCATGCAATATATATGCAAATATATTGTTGTTTCCAATAGAGTTCACTATATATCTCTTTCGAAAAAATTCTGTATTCTATGTTCTCTTTCTTTTTGATCCAGTCAAAATTTCTCCAATAACATTTGTTTTCTTTCCTTTTTGCAAATCTTTTTTTAAAGGAAAATTTTGCATATCCCATGAAGATGATACGAATATATAGGATTTTTAATTATAATTAATTATGATTTTAATTATGATTAAAAATCTCATTGACGATTTTTGCTCAAAGATATTGCTAGAGTACCGTGAATATTTGAATAATTTGAATAATTTGAATAATTGGAGGTGTCCTGCATTTTTGCCCATTTCCTAATCAGAACTCTTTGATGATCGGCAACGCTGGTTTTTCTTCATCCCCCTTAAATTATAACATATATATATATATATATACATCTATATACATATATATACATATATATACATAGTTATATATATACATATATATAACTTCCGAATGCCTCTAACCACTTTATGCAATCTTTGATTATAGCGACATTGCCAATATGATCTATATATATATATATATATATATATATATATATATATATATGGATCATAGCTAGTAGATCACAGCGAATATATTCTTAAGTAAATTTATTAACTTTTAATAAATTAAAAAATCCTTTTCTTACAGATAAAAAATCGCAATTATTAACCAATTTAATATATTCACAACGGCAATGAACATAAGGGAAGAATTTATCTGTAGATATGAAGTGACAAATAATTCGAAGTATAGAGTTTTATATAATTTCCAAGTGACTTTAACTATTTTACATAATCTTCGATTACTTACTGCCACTCTTTATCAAGGATCATGCCTTGATGCCTGGGCATCGAGATCATCCTGTCTATAAATCTGGACAAATGAAATAAGATGAAATGACTGTTTTTCTATCCGGTATAGTGTGTGGTTATATTTGGAAACTATCTATGCCAAATCATATAGATGTCTGACAATGTCAATATTGTTCAGATGATCGGGATTCCGTGTAGTATATATATTACGTCCCGATCTACTGTGATTGTTAATATTTGGACTAGGATATGAGATGCAATGTTTTCAGATATTAAAGAATCGTGATTCTCTCCGAGATAGTTTGCAATCATAAATACTTCAAAATGGAAGCGTCGAATAAATTCTCTTTACTTTACTTTACTTTATTAGTATTCAACAGTTAATACTCATTCTGGGAGTCATCTGATGACTGATTCGATTTTCATCACCATGATTAACTAATCGCGGCACGAACTTGTTGATATTTTATTATTAAAAATCTTGAGGAAATTTTCAAAATAATCGCTCAGAAAATATTGAAAGCAATATAACTTTCTTAAATTGCTCAAGAAAATAATATTGGCAAAATAAACGATAAAATATATTCTAATATGATTGCATAAAGTGATATCAATTTATCTTGGAAGAGAAAGTATTGCGCACTGGCTAAAGCAGTGAAAAGTGAAAAGAGCGAAAATAGTTCAAAAAGACACAAGACTAAGACGAAAGAGAAAAAAGTGCATGGAGACACTCGTGCATTATTTTGTATACTCCTGTTCGCTTCCTGTTCTGGATATCTAGTTTCAATCTGTTCTACGGCATTTGACTGTTGTTTAAGATCCATAATTTAGTATAGGTCTGATTTGTATCTTTACAAAGAGGCTCATAAAATAAAAAAAAAGAAAAAAGATTTTGAATTTCTTAAAGTATCTATAAATATTGCATCAGACATGTTGGAAGCATAGATAAATCAGCGCCGAAATGAGAGGATAAAAAAGATTTCCACTGTAGACAATCCATTTTTTACATACACCTATCACCATATACTTAATAAATGAATTTTTTTTTTAAGAAAATACTAATGAAAATGTGTTTGAGATTAAATGAATTTCATATACAGTTCATTTTTTTTATCATCATCCTAGAAATTGTTACAAGCTGTCATGATGACATGTGTGACATTTATAATACTTGTGGCAGTTAAGCGTGAAAGTCTTGAAGATCATATGTCCGATATATGCTCTATAAAATTACAATCCGGTCAGGTGCATAAGTCTTGAGGAAGTCTTTTTAATCTACGTGATGTTTTGGTATTTCTCATGAGATTAGTATGTAGAGTATGTTCATCCATCAGCATATTTCTGGCTAAGTCTTCTCGTCTTTAAAGTATGGTACGTTAAAATCATGATGTAATATATTGTTGATAACGTATCATGGAGCATTGACAATAATTCTAAGGTATTTTTTGGAATTTTTGTAATATTTCTATATTTGAATTGGAAACCGTGCTTCACAATTGGATATATAGGTCAAATAGATTTGAGAATTGCCTTGTAATAGCAATTTGTTTATAATTATGATTTATTATTGAGTATCTAATACATTGTACCCAGTTGAAATCCAAATTGTTTTCACTTGGTGAATATATGTTTATTCCAATTTAATTTATGGTCGAGACGTAGTCCTAAATATTTGGCGTCTTCAGTTTGAAGAATTCTCAAATTGTTCAGAGTTACTAGTGAGCACATCTCTTTACGGATAATGAATGTCAGATACACTGATTTTGTTTTATTAGCTTTGATTCTTTATTTTTTTAGCCATTTCTGAATGTAAAAGAGACTTTTATAGGATTGTTATTAAGCTGCAAGAATAGCTGTATCATTCGTAATTGTACAATTCAGAATAACTAGGAGATCTGTGGTGTATAGCAGATAGAGCCGGTCTTAGTATACTACTTTGAGAAATTCCAGAGTGATTTCTTTTGTACTTCTCCATATTTAATTTTAAAAATTCTGAGTAATAAATGGGATTTTATGATGATATAAAGATCAAATGGGAAGTTATGCAGCATCGAAGCTAGTCAAGTTATAAATCATGATCATTTTTTACACTCGATTTCAATATTTAAAGAATATTTGCGATCTCTTATTTTGTACAGTATGGATTGATATAAAAATACTTTTACTTTGTTGATTTTAATCTAGTGAGAGTCTAATGACTCTCTAATGAGAGTCTTGGATAAAAAAATCTCCAGAATAAAATCTTTCGGCATACAGGTTTTTTCATGGCAATCTTGCCATATACCACATCTCTTTTTACACGTTTATATTGCACTTTTGCTTTCTCTAAATTAAAAAGGCATATGTTAAGAATGATTATTTTAGCAAATTCATTGTTAAAATAATGTCAAATATATAAGATACAAGCGATCTTCATCAATTACTGTTTTTTTTAAATGCATGTTGAAATGTCATTTGTCAATGTCTTGTACATATTGTATATGTTTGTACATGTTTAAAATTTAAACTAAAGATAGGATTTTTCAAAATATATAAAACCATTTATTGGCGAAAACTGTATGAAATTATTAACCAACTTATAAATTTTAACCATTTTTAAGAGGATACAAAAGTCCCTAAAAATTATCATTACAAAAGCGTCAGTTTTTTCCAATTAGATGTTTCTATAAGAGAAGTCACATATAAAATAATTATATGGAAAGAAGGAGCGGTACTTATCCAAACAATTTGTTAAATTGCTTTAATTTTTAATTGTTTTCAGTTAGATCATTATCTTCGCAAGTCTGTTACTTGCGAATTCGAAATTATTTTTTGCTACATACATGTATCGGCTTGCTTCTTCAACTTCTGTTGCTTACAATTTTGAAATTTAAATTTCTAATGCTTATAAATATTGCATATAATGTGTTCGTTTATCAAAAAATTACTGTTTATAAACTGTATAATAATAATTTATAAATAACTTTCATTTTTATTTTTTGTTATAGCTTTTTTTACGCTCTCGCTCATTCTCCTTTTTTAGTTTTTTAGTGAATTTGTGACAAAATTGTTATAATCATGCCAATAATCTTGTTATAAAATCATTACCTTTTTTTCCGACATTAGATATATCAGATGTAATAGATTCTATATCAAATCTGTAATATGCCGATAAATTATTTCAAATTTCAATGCTTGAAGATCTATTCATATAGATATGGCTGATTTATATTTAAGGCGTAAATTTAATTCATAATTATGAATCTGCACAGCATTTTAAAATTTATGTTTTATTTTTTTATGTTGTATTCTTTTATTTGAGAAAAATTAAATAAAAGATTAAACTATGAATACGTTCTTTATTAATGTATTATCTATATGATTAATGAACAATAATGTTTTCCTCGATATTATATTCCTGATAATATAATTATATTCTTGAATCTATCTCGATAAAAATATTTTTTCTCCGATTTTTATCACTGAAAGAACTATCTATCTACTAGAACTATCTAGTAGATATTTCTAGTAGATCTAGTAGATCTACTAAGAATTCAGTAAGTAATTTCGTTTTTTAACCCATTATAAATTTTTCATTTCCCATTTACACTTTTATTTAAATTTTTATGTGTTGCATTGTTTGTTGCATTGATGCATTGATGTTTTATGCATTGATAAAATAAAAAGATTTGCAAACTCAAGAATTTCATTCAAATTTTTTCAAAATATTTCTTTGTATAATTTTGTACACACATCATATACAGATTTAAATATAAAAATATATAATAAAATTTGATAGATCATACATATAATTTACACATTTAGAAATTTAAAAACTGTAAAAAGCATAATCTCGCAAATAGAAAAATGATTTTGAAATTATGATAAATTGATTCTTTTTATTCGAATAGCACTGTATCCGTTTACATCTTATATTTACTCTAATATAAATAATACGTATAATATATAACCTGAATTTATATAATATCATAATTATAGCTATATAACTTATAGCATAATTCTGCATATATTTATCGTATGAACAAATTTGTTTTACTTTTTCTGTTATTTTCATTTGTTTCATATTATTTTCGCTTCATAATTTGCTAATTAAGATATGTCATAACTATTAAAAAATACGATGTTGAACATATTAAAATGTTATATTTCTAATTATGCCTTTTGCCATTTGAAAGAATTACCAGTTCGTTTGAAGCTAAGAGTATATATTTCAACTTCAGCAGTTCTAATGAATTCTAAGGTACAAACTATTTTAATGAAAAGCATCAATTATTAATTAGCCGACAATTATAAATATATTTTTATTTTATTTTATTAGTGAAACAATACGAAAAAATTTTTTCTTATAAAATTCTTATTTTTCGATAATAATTGAATTCAATAATTACATTCCAATATCATATAACTAATTCCAACTAATCCTTAATAAATTTGTATGTATGATGTAAGAGAATAAAAAATATCAAATTATCATCTTACATTATGCAAAATTTTTTACAAATTTTATAATAAAAATATATAATCCTTGAATCTTTTATGATGTTTCTTAATATTATCTGATTATAAGTGAGAATAAGAACATTTTTAAATATATATTATTAAGATAATACAATATAAAAATATAATACTTATATATTATTTAACTATTATGTTTTTTATTATCTATTTTTATTTTATATTTATATTTATATTATTTATTTAATTATCTATTTAAGTTATTGCGCTTGATTATACATTTATTAATCTTAAATTTTTCTCTATATTCCTTTTTATCCTATAACAATCTTTTTATCAATATAACAATTATTAGATCCCTAATTTCATATAATTTTATATACATGTATAATTCTAGTAATAATATTTAATTTTAATAGCTATAATATACTGAATATAATATATTATTAGTACCATTAAATATCATATATTAATATATTGTATAATATATCTAGTATCATCAATATGAATAATTGCATATATATAGGAAGATGAAAATAAAAATTATAGAATCGAAAAAGATACATTTGGAGAAGTAAAAGTTCCAATTGATAAATATTATGGTGCCGAAACTGTTCGAACAATGATAAATTTCCCTGTTGGCGATGCATTTGAACGTATGCCGGTAAGATATAAGAATTATATTCTACTAGTCATAAGGTTTATAATACATGTTTTGTTTTCTATTTTTGAAAAAATTAATACAGATTATATTTACAGTACGATATAATAATTGGTATAGGCATAGTAAAAAAAGCTGCTGCAGAAACGAACAAAGAATATGATTTGGATCCTAAGATTGCTGATGCTATTAGTAAAGCTGCAGATGATGTAATATGTGGGAAATTATATGATCATTTTCCTTTAGCCATCTGGCAAACTGGAGCTATTACACAAACTCATATGAACGTCAATGAAGTCAATCCTTTCTTTAACTTTATGAATTTTCTTATTCTATTAATTCTATCTATTATTAACTCTCTTAATTCCTTATAACAGTTTTATAATATAATATAATATAATAATATCATTTTTATACATATATTTAATATTTATATAAATGTATATATATATATATAAAGATATTTATATTTTGTATATAAATTGTATATAAATATATACAATATTATATTGTATATAAATTATATATTTTATATTTATATTTTATATGTATATTAAAATTATATGTATACATATGTATAAATTAATATTAATTTATGTATATGAAAATATCATGCAATATTTTGTGTACATGCGTACGATACATGTGTGTTGTACATTTAATTTATAAGATCTTTCAATATCTTCGCTTTTCTATCTTTTATTTCGCTTGAATTATTTTTTGATGAGTTTATTAATTATTTTGTTATGTAAACACACTAACATATTTTTAATCAATTCTAATTTACTAATTAATTCTATTTATTTTAATTGTAGATATGATTGCCCTTTTTTAGAGAATCTTTTTGCTTAGGTTATTACAAATCGTGCAATCGAGATACTTGGTGGGAAGATAGGAACAAATAAGCCCGTACATACACTCGATCATGTCAACATGGCGCAGAGCACTAATGATGTCATTCCATCAGCTATGCATATAGCTATCCTATTAGGAATTAATAAAATATTACTTCCAGGATTAGAACAATTATATTGCGCATTAAAAGAAAAGGCAGAAGAATGGAGAAATATCATAAAAATTGGTAGGACTCATACTATGGATGCATCTCCATTAACATTGGGTCAAGTATTTTCAGGTGTGTATTAACATAATGAATATTATTTAAGCAATATTTATTAATGTAAAAATATTTTGAACAACTTAACAAATTTATATATTATTATATTCATGATTTGAAATGTTCATGAATTATATTATTAATTATTGTCAAATTATATCAAATCATTAATACATATTATTAATATATTGTTAAATCATGTCAAAAAACAGGGCAGTGATATGATGCAACAAAAAAAAAAGAAAAAGTTAGTATCTTGCTAATATTTGTGTAGAATGTAGAAATAGTAATTTCATATGTATCATTTATTCCTGTACTAGAGATTTCAAACAATCAATTCAAAATTATAATAATATCAAATGTTCTAAGATTCAAACTGTATATTTTTTCATATTCAGTATTTCTTTATATATGATTTTTTCAATCTCAGCAGTTTTACTGCAAACTTTGATTCGAATTCTAATTGTTCGAATTCTATCTCGTACAAAATAAATCTCAACTTTCTATTAAGTTCATTAACAGATATCCGTTAAAGATTAATATCCTTTATTTAACTGTTATTAAAATCTTATAATCTTCTTAACTGCCTAATTTATACGTACACATAGTTTGTCTTGTCGCATGAATTTTACATGACAATGTAATAGACAATAAGATATAATAGATGAATTAAAATATTTAGCGATTGAATAGTTGATTTATTAAAATCTTGACTATAAGAACAAACAATATATACGAATCATATTTAATTTAATTTAATTTATTTAATTTAATTTAATAAACTATTATTTCTACATTAATTAATTTTTTAACAATGCAAGAATTATAATCATTCATAATCAATTCTTATCAAGATCTTAAATAATATTTTAAGACACTAATCAGAGTTTGTAATTATTAATAACATCTTAATATTGTCTTAAATATAAAAACTAATTATTGATTCTACATTGATTCTACAATTATTGATTAAAATTATGATTCTACATGAGTTTTCAATTTTTTTAATTTCGATTAAGTTTCGATTAAGTTTAGCTTAGGTTAGGTTAGATCAGAATTTTTCAGAGAACTGTTACGTGCATGAAACAACATAATAAATGATTTTAAATGAAATGAAATAAAATGAATATACTTTCCGCATGAGGCAGTTATTTTTAAAACATATAAATATTGCTCTACGAAAACTAGTGAGAACTGATCATATCTGACTTCTAAGGTTTAACAAGATCTAAACTTAGTTTTATTAGATCTGAGATCTAACGAAATCTAAAATAAGATCTGATCTGAGTATGAACTGCTTTTTCTTTATAAAGGCTCGAGATACTTTATCCGCAAGTCTAAGAAGTTTAGCGGAAAGACAGAATTCAGGTATTTGCAAGTATTTTGTATAGAAACGAAAGTATAAATGCGTTCATGACTCTTTTCTTTAAACATAAGGTATTTATGAATTCGAGTTCTTAGAAGGAAATGGATAATGACAAAGAAAGATAAAAATAATAAGCGAAAAATACGATATTATGATATATATATAGGTAATAAGTGTAGCAGCATGTAGCAATGCACAGAAGAAAGGACTCTGTCTCTTCTTTGCTCGTATATATAGAAAAGACTCATTAGCATAATTTTCATAATCTCAAAGAACGTTTGTCCTTTTAAACAAGCTATTATTATGATTAAATTGTAGAATAAGGAAATAGAATATTGTAGAGAAAACTTTTTTTTTTATGCGAAGAGCATTGAATATCATAATTTTTTTTCTAGTAAATACGAAACTTGCTACATAGGCAATTAACTTTTCAAATAGTGAGATTGAAGTTAATAAACAAATTCTATATTAAATTGATGAAAATAATAAAAACAAAAAATAGATCATAATTATATACTTGATAAAAATTATATCTTTTAATGTTATTTTGAAACGATCGAATAATAAAGTATTACTATAGTGAAAAAACAAATATTGACTATTTTGGATATGGTTTATTTTAATATGGAAATATTATATATGAAGTTTTATTTAATTAAATTATAATTTTATGTATGATATAGAATTTATATTATGTTATATTATGTTGTAATATTTATAACATTTATTAATATTAATATATTTCATACTCTATAAAAAAACAAGCAATTACAACATATATACAGTGTTCAGCAAGATGCATTTAATTTTAAGGAATGATTTTATATAATAACATAAGTTGAAAATTAAAAATTGCGGTAGAGGCTATATTTTCAAATTATCAATTCATATAAATGACATTTCTCGCATGATGGCAACCTACCGATCTTTGTATATATAGAATGTTTCAATTGAGATGTAGAAATAATTAAATTATACTAATTAAGACTAAAGATAGATTTTTATTTTTAAAAAAACATATAATGCGAATTGTAATGTGAATTTTCCTGAACTCTCGTAGATAAAAGAATCCCACAATATATAATGTATATTATTTGTATGAAAAAGTTTGCATACTAAGGTATGCAGTGCATACTAAAGAAGATATTGCCAAATATTGTATATTATATATCAATTATTAGATATCTATATATACTAATATAATTTGATATCAATCAACTATCAATCAACATCAGCGCACTTTATTAGTTGATTTATGTCATGCACTCTGAAAATCGGCATGGCAATCGGTTGCCATACGACAGACATCATTCATTATGAATTTTCAAACATTTATAATTTAAAAACGAAGTTTTTACCGCAGTTTCATTATTTTTAATTTTCGATATATATATATATTTATTTATTTATTATATATATTATATATATAATAAATATATATAATAAATATTATTTATATATAGAATCTAAAATTCGACATATCTATTACTATATATGAGAAGAAAAAAAACAATTTAAGAAATATAACATTATATTTAAAAAATATTTACAACAAAGATTATTTCACTTAGTTATATAATTATAATCTTTGAGAATAACAAAAATATGAATATCGATTAGCAATAATTGAATCGATATCAACTTTCTGTATCTAAAAAATGCAAAATGTTCTTTCCCTTATAACATTTTATGTTTCTTCTATTTTTCTGTCTAATAATATATATGATTGCATGTTTAAATATTAATATAATTCAATACGTATGTAAGAATAACTTGAAATCTAATCTTAAAATTAAGTAATTGTATCAGTTATAATTATCGAGCAGTAACAACTATATCTATTTCGTATAAATATTTAGAATATATATACATGATTGTTGCATAGTCGTATTCTTCATTACTGAAATTCGTGACACATTCGTGTCCATTCTAAAATATCTTTATAGTTTCACTCATCAAGCTCCAATCCATGCATTTCTTCGGTTTGTCTCAGAGCGGAAATAACGGGAAGTCTCGCAAGAGTCTTTACTTGATCGGACCAACAGATAGATGATTATCTCTAAAATCGTTTTTTTCTACCTTTCTTATTATCAGCTTTTCAAGGTTATATAGATTCGAACTACATATAGTTCCAAAATAAATAAGTATTTTTTGGTAGCATTTCGTTAACAATCTGATTTTGCGAATTGATCGAGGATAGATTTGTTGGTTGATGGTCTATGAAAAGCATATGTCTTCAGCACCTCATTTCCAAAGTGTTTATCTTCTTTTGGCTGTTCGAATCATCTATGATTCCGCACTATAAAGAAATATGGAGAATATTAAAGTCCATATCAATTTCACCTTGGAACGTTCCTGCTAGATTTTATTGAGTTTATTCATTGTAGCTTTCGCTATCTGTATCTTTTTCCAAATTTCCCTCTCATTAATTCCGCGAGCTGTAATGTCCCGGTTCGCAACTGCTAATATTAGCATATAAGTTATGAACACGAGACTTGATCGCTAATTTCAAGTATTAACAAATCATGTGATTTTTTCCGGAGATAGCCCGCGATCAAGGGAATTTTGTGATGGAAATGCACGAATAATTTTACCAAAAACTAGTGCACTTCATTGTCAATACTAGGATAGCCGATAAGCACAATGTCTATTTAAGAATCTTAAGAAATGTTCGGGAATTATATAAACAACACAAATGTATTCTACTATATTTGTATAGTGTTAAAACGAATTCAGGAATAAAGAAGATATAAGTTGCTGATACGGAGAGATACAAGATTATAAGAATTAAAAGAGAAAATACAAATTGAACTGAAATTAAGAAAAGTTATAGTACTAACGCGGTTATTAAACAAATGACTAACGGACAAAAGTCACGATGTCGCAACGATTCGTGTGTCTTTTGTTTATCTGTATACTCCACTCTATAAACATAAAGACTAATTTAAATCACGTGATCATCTATGATTTGCAACCAATTTGTCCTGTATTCTTGCCAAGAGGATTATAATATAGAGAAAGATAAAGAGATAAGTTGAACTCTTAAGAATCCATAAACTGGATGTTCACATGGTGGACATTACAGAGCTCATTCTCAGATAATGCAGATATTGTAGTATCATGCATCAAAGTTGCTCATTTTCATACCGTCTATTAAGATTCCATCCTCCTATCTATCTAAGGACTTTTCTCATTATGTATTCTCCATAAATGTTGAACAAAATAAAGAACAGGATGCATCCCTGTCACCTTTTTCAAGTTTGAATGGCCCAAAGATGATATTGTTTATTCTCACAACGTCTTCGCCATCTAAGTATATATTTGCAGTTATTATTATTAAGTGTTTAAATACGCTCTTTCTAAGAGGATGTTTTATAGACACTTCCATTGCAATGATTCAAGGTATTTAATATCAATAGTTTCTCGATAGAAAACATGATCGTATAAACGATCGGCTTTTGGCTAGAGTTGACGAATTTATATATTTTCATTTTAATTTTGTTAAAAGTTTAATTATTGAAAATGGCAATGTTTCTGTTAAATATGGTATCATCCGGAATCAAGAATTATGGATCCGGAACATGCATATTCATAAGCTATGCTCATTGCATTTGTATAAGTTCCTCTTTTCACTAAAATTCTTGATTTCAGTGAAAGTAAAAGAAAGTAAAAGATGTTAGCATATATAACTGGGAATTTATTAAAACAATTTGCAATAGTGGATTTGACATTCCACTAAAATATTTAATTAAATATATGACCTCTTTTGCAGTAATGGCTATATATCTCGGTATTTTCATTATACGCATCTTCATTATCATTTTGTTTGAAGCAATATTGAAAAGTGGTAATGTATTTTCGAGGATTTTCTTCTCTAAGACGTAATTTTTGCATGATATTTAAATATAATTGTGTGAGTTGAGCTTTTGTGTGTTTCTCTATTCTAAATAAATTTGTAATTTACCTAGAAAAAAATATTAAGATCATCGACTGATTGAACAAGATTGAAGACAAGATTATCTTTTCCAGGCTTAAAAAATCCTCTTTATATTTCGAAAATGCATAGTTTGCGATGCTCCGTCTGAATGCCTTGTTAGTGATCTAGATTGAAATCTGTGATTTTAGCGCGAATAAAGATTGAATTCTTGATAGTTACTGATGACTTCTTGATAGTGCTTCTTGTCTTAGTTTATATGTTAATTTATATATCATTCCTTCATAAAGAGCATCACGATGATGGGGAATATCGATAAGTACAATCGTCTATCGTATATCTCTGTTTCATCTGTGGCACGGAATTCATCTTCTATTATTTTATAATATAAAGAATAAGTGTCTAAATGAATAACTTTATTTGAGGAATCCTTGATAGAATATCTTAAATTTTTTGATAGAAATTTTAACGGTTCTTTATATGATGTTATCCCAAGTTCCATGAATCGCTAAATTGTATGTCTGAGTATCGATTACAATTGTTTCAACGAAAATAATACTGTGTAATAAAATCATATTAAATTTGATTTTGGTTGATTGTTAATTTTGATTTATTTGATAAACAGCGCATTATTCCCTAAAAATATCGATCTAGTGTTCATTATTTTTCTTCTGATATCAAGTATTTGCTAATATCTCTTTAATATATTCATGTTTGCCATATTATGTTACTAAATATAAGACTGCATATCGCAATAATAGATTGTTCTATTTATGTGGATTTTGCGATCTCGATTTTCAATTGTAAAAGTTATAAGTGAACTTTCTCTGTATTGGATTCCAAATAACCTCCAATCCTAATCCAAATCTAATCCTCCAAATAACAAACTCCAATGTCAGTTACTGAGATAGATATAATAAAGAAAAAATGTTCAGGCAATAGTGCGAGAAAACTTAATTTAATCTAATCTAACTTAATTTAATATGCGAAAATAAAATTAAAACGATACTATGAAAAAATTAATCCTTATAATTTTAATAAAGTAGACCTAGAAATAGACCAAATATACCTGTTAAAAAACTACGAAGAAGAAAATTAGTAATCACTATTCAAGAGCTTATCTGATAATTGATAAAATAACCAATCGCAACCAATTAAAATAGTTTTAAAGAAGAACCGCCAAAGTTGCGTACAAAAATTAATTAAGAAAAACAAAACCAATTATAATCTCACTTCTAAGATTTAGTATATAAATATATCGTGAGCGCGAGCATTCAGAATTTACCTGAATTATTGTTAAACTCTTGTGTAATCATATCCGATGAGAGCCGTAATATCACGGCTATTATACCTCTAAGACGATTAAGTTGCTGAATAAATACGAGGTTGTTTACATAGTCGGGAAAGCTAATATAAACACAGATACATTATCAAGAAATCTAGTTTTTCAATCCAGTATTCCCCTTCTTCATCTTTAAGGAATGTCTTCAGCTTTCATGTTTCCTTCGCTCCTCTAAACAGAGCCGATATCCGATATATATCAGAACTTTTATAACTGAAAATGACATAACTGAATATAAATCAAAGATATGAACATAAATCAAAATATATAAAGGTCTATGGCAATAGGCACACAAAGAATTTCTTCCGACGATATACCAATCTAATTAAACAGTGTAAAACTTATTAAGATCTATGATAATCTAATTTCTTAGGAAGATAACCTATCCTAGTATTTCTCGTGACTGAATAAAGATATTTTTATGACGATGCAATGCAAATATTAAAAGAAAACAATAAATTACTTACAGAGAGGCAACAATGCGCGAAAATAATTTGATTAGCAAACAGAAATTTAATTACCTTACTGATTAGAGACCGCGTCTCACTTCTCACATAAATAGAAACTTTAAGGGAAGCCTTACGGTTTTTATTTGATATTATCATGGAACAAATTGTTTCTATATCGAAAAATAATATAAACTTTATCCCATGGTAGGATCTTTTATGAAAATATATTGAAGGTTTGTGATTGGTTACTAAATATAAATTTATAATCATAAATATATAGTCTGAAATGATTGACACTATAACTATCTTGAATAATTCTTTCTTGATAATAATTTTGCTCGGTTATGTTTAAGAAGCATAATGTATAGGCTACTAATAAACCTTGGCCTATTTTGCCCTAGCCAAACATATGTACTGGGAATCGAGATTAATCCTATTCAAAGAGCGTGAACTATTTAAAGATTGAAAATATGAACTTGTCAATCTTGTCAACAGGAGAATCCACCTGGCTATCTGACAATAAAAAAATCCATAATCTACTAGATTATTCATCATTAGGGGCATTCCAAAAGATTTCTGCCGCACCGAGTCCTGTCCCGAATTGTCCTTAAATCATTCTCCTGTAATTTTTACAAGAAATAGTGAAGTAATGATTAAAGGCAAACCTTGTACTCTCTGCAATGCTAAATCAAAATGGCTCTATTTCCAAGAGTTAGTAAAGACTATATTCGACAACTTTATACCACTAAAAACCGACGACGACATTACACGCACAGTTGAAAACTTTAATAATGCTATACTACAGACCGCCTAAAATGCAACGCCGACCAGCAGCAACTCAAATATCAATATCGAATATTCATATGCAATAAAAGAAAAACCAGCAAGAAAAAAAGAAGTTCTGCAAACTATGACTAACAGATAACCAGTTACAAAAAACAAATTAATTCGTGCTATCAAAGCACTTAAAAATCTGCTAAACTCAGAAAAGAACTGTATTCAGAGAATACAAGAATATCTAAGTAAGTTAAGCGCTACTTCGGAAACCAACTACTCTCTATAAAAAGCCACCAAGAAATTGAACCGCAGGCATAATATCCGCCTATCAGGAAACAGGACAGGAACTGGGCCAGAAGTGAAGAAGAAAAGACCGAAACATTCGCTACACATCTCTCCAAGGTTTTAAAACCTGCGCGAGATTACACTAGAAGAGGAAAATAAATTGCTCTTTGACGACATCACTTCCACCACTTTGGATAACACTACAAGCCCTTTTACTATCAAAGAAGTGAGAGCCGTAATAAAAAAACCCAAATCCAAAGAAGGTACCGAGTTACGGCAATTTCTTAACCAATCAAATACTGCAGAAGGTGCCAGAAACAGGAATAAAATAATCACCCAATTATGTAACGCAGTCTTCAGAAGGGGCTTTTTTCCATCTCAATAGAAGGTAACACAAATTATTATGATCCAAAAACCTGGAAAATTCGCAGAATCATACAGACTAATGAGTCTATCAAAACTATTCGTGAAACTTCTACTCCCAAGCATCTCCATAATAATGGAGAACCAAGGACTGATTTCCGATCATCGATTTTAGAAATAGGCATGCAACCATAGAGCAAATACATAAAATCGTTAAAAGAATAAACAACGAAATGGAAGCAGATAAATACTGCACAGCGGCATTCCTCGATGCCTCGCAGGCTTTCGACAAGGTCTGGCATCAAGGACTACTTCATAAAATTAAAAACAGCTTTCCAACCGATCTCTATGCCATCATAAGATCTTATTTATTAGAGTACTTTTAAAGTTAAATATGAAGAAGTAGTCACACAACTAAAAGAGATTAATTCTGGAGTGCCTCAAGATAATATACTAGGGCCACTACTCTGTTATACACCGCAGATCTACCGATTGCTCTGGGCTTCACAACAGCAACCTATGCAGACCACACAAACGTACTTATAGCTCGTAACAATCACTAGAAGCATCTTTATGACTACAAGCCTCTATCATATCCAGAGATGGATAAACAATTGGAGAATCAAAGCTAACAGAACAAAATCAGTATAGGTGACATTACCCATAGAAAGACGTATCTACCAGTAACTCTGAATGATCAGAGAATCCCTCAAGCAGAAGATGTCAAATATTTAACTACATTTAGATCGCAGAATAAACTGGAGGAAACATATATCTACCAAGCAAAAACAACTTGGATTACAACTAGCAAAAATGTACTGGCTACTTGGCAGCAAATCACAACTGTCAACTGAAAACAAATTATTATTGTACAAGACAATTCTCAAACCTATCTAGACCTACAGTATTCAATTGTAGAGTACGGCTTCCAATTCAAATATAGAAATATTATAAAGGTTTCAAAACATATTCCTTTCCGTTAATGCACCTTCGTATGTTACTAATGACATTCTGCACTATGACCTTAACGTACCATACGTTAGAGATGACATAAGAAAACACAGCCAGAGATATGTTGATAGGATGGAGAAGCATCCCAATATATTCACGAAAAATCTCATGAGAAGCGTCAAGACTCTACGCAGACTAAAAAGAAGACCTAAGCATCTAATTATTGCAATATCATACAGCATGTACTTTTCAAGATTTTATAACATCTAAAAGCCATGTATTACTAAATATCAGCTTGTAATAAATCTTTAGGATGATAAAAAAAATATTTTCGCTAATTTAATAATTTCTTGTCGCGCAACCCAAAGTATCAGTTATAATTGTGAATGATTTGCTGAAATTCGGATAAAACAGGTATGAAATATTGTAGGAACAGGTATAAATGATCCCATAGGAATCCCCAAACATGTAGGGAATACAGCGGGGTTTATATATTCCTACGCGATACTGGATGTTAAATGAATGGGTTTCGACGCTAGGTTGATGGAACAAGAAGTAGAGAGATTCTTTATTCTGTTTCACAGGTACAACTCTTGCCGATAGGCCGATTGACTTTAAAGCTTCGCCGTTTGAGACTCTCTTACCGCTCCCTGGTACATGTCGTGGGTTCGCACCTTCTGCTCTTCTTCTCTTCTACGTCTGCTCCTCTGTTCGCCTGTTCTTCTGTTCGTCTGCTCGCTGTCTGTTCCTCTTCTGCTCTTCGTCCGTTCTTCGTCGGTCGTCCATCGGTCTGCGTCTGTCACCCGTCGGTCTGCATCTGTCCTTCTTCTGCTCTGCTCGCCCTTTATATACCCAGAGCGGCGCCCCACCTCAGGGCCATCGGCCAATCGTTACACGTCAATTCGATCCGGTCAGGTCATATCATCCCTACGCCAGGGGTTGCCTACTTGACCTTTGACCTGGGTACAACTTTCTAATCTACGTGCACCTTGACTAATTGTTCTCACCTTTCTAACGTTTCCTTTTCTTACAAGCGTTACAACAAATACCGATTACTAACGATTCTTTTCCCATATCCTACAATATAATAAATCGTAATTGTGAAATAACTTATTTTTGATCTTCCACTTAGTCAAATTTATAATTTTTTTTCAGATCTAATTTTAGATCATTTTCGCTTATTATATGCGTTAAATAAAATTTACATTTATCTGGCTTAGTTGATGTGATTTCATAGATTTCAAAAACGATCGACGGATCGAATAAATAAAATTGCTTAAGACTCTAACACTTGGAAGTGAACGGATTTATTTAAGTATTGAAAATCAAATATAATGATCTTTTCCGTCCTTTTAATAATAGGCTGGATTATATCAATATCATAAGTCATATGCATATAATTATAATAAACGATCAGCCAATAGATATTAAATAACATCGTTTTCCGCTTATGCATAAAGATAAAATTAATTTATAAAGTCCAAAATCTTCTGGATAACGATTATCGAATTCCCCTTATAATTTTTCTTTGTAAATAGTATTTAAGAAATCCGACTCGCTAAGGATAAGTATCTCGCTGGTTTCGATTTTAGAGACAAGATATAGATTTTGTTTCTTTTGTTTTCTTTTGTGAGATTTAGTTCTATACCTATTATAAATTTAGTTTCGCTAAAAACATGGTTTTCTTTCGTTGAAAATAATATTGAAGGAGCGTGCGATAAATCATTAGGATTTAAGATTGTGATTTGCATTACTTTACTAGTTCCGTTATTATTGTTTTTACTGGACGATCCGAAATTTGAAACGATCTCATTCGAAGTTCGACTGTTATTCTCGAAAGACGAAGAGAGTTTTCTTGTAGTTTTTTTACGTTTTTTACATTTTTCGATTTCATATTCTGATGTTTTACAATAGTGATACCATTTTTTGTTCTGTTCAGGCCTGAGGAATATATTTCGTATTTCGGAACAGAGGATTGCTCAAGTATTAGATACATCATACCAGACATACACATTGCTCAGTGGTTGTTTGGAAGCTAGCTATTGTTTACTTTAATAATTATTATCCTTTCTCCTTTCGGCATAGATTACGCTAAAACCTTCTTGAATATTACAGTTTTTAAAGAGCATTGTCATTGTTATACTCTATATAAGACAGTACGTATATTTTTGTGTCTGACCAGAAAGTTAGATCCTTCCAAACCTGTCAATGCTTCCGCTAGTTTATCTTTACATCTTCCGATAAATGGTGAACTTTCTAAAAACGGTACAATATCGCCTGTATGACAATGGTGAACATCGTAGTGACCGCTAACATAGTCTCGGCTACAACGTCAATATTGAGTATCACCTTATCGTATTGAGGAATACTGTTAAGAGGTAAAATATTAAGGCGAACACACTGAACGAACCATCAGTCAACGAAGTGAACGAGAGAACGAATCATTGTGCATAAAATGATTACTCATTACCACTCGTGATGACATATCGAATGTCTTTTTTTGGCAGAAACTTTTTGAATGATATTCTATTACAGCACAAATGATAAATCATTTGGTGACGGACATTACCAAGGATCCCCACAAATGCGTTATCTGGAATTTCAATACTCTATGATCTTCTCTTCAAATACCGCCAATGAAGTTTTGTCTTTTAGTGGTATTGTCTACTCTCGATTTCCTCTCTACTTCTCAAGCGAATCCGAAAGAAAGGAGACAATATCCTTGTAACTAGTGACCAACATGTCTAACAATCATCCTTCGCAATTCTTTCTATATCTAATGCTACACAATAAGCATACGAAATGTATGAGCAATAGTCAGTACATCATCAAGAAAAAGCGAAAACAGTCCATACTCAACTGCAAGAAATGCAGACCACTTTCGCACTTGCACACTGCGACAAATTTAGCTAGTGAACCATATATGCATTTATCAACAGCAGCCCTCGCAGCAAGAAATCCAGGCATAACAGGATAAATATCGCAAAGATCTCCAACTTGCTTGAGGCAAGAAAAGATATATCCAGATGTTCTTTAACACAGTATGCTAGTGAGGGATTTGATTGAGTAAAAATCCTGTTGGAATGCTAAGGTGATGACAAGGCTGACTAGTTCTCTGCCAAGGTTTACATAAATTAGCTTTCAATCTTAAAGTATATCAGTAGAACTCTGCTGACATGCACTACGGATAAGTGCAATATGCAATTTGTTGATGAAATCTGTCACATATCTTACTATTATGGCAAGGTTCAAATCTCTCTTTAGATTCAATATTACAATTCTTACTGTCACTTCCATGCGCTAACCCCTTTGCGCATGGAAAGACTTCAAAAGTCGCGATCCTGCATTCCGCAATCCATAACAAAATGGTTTAGTCTTTGCTTTATTTTATTTAGTTTATCATTTGATATGCAACTGACGTTTAACATTAATTAAAGATGAAAAAATTAAAGATCTTTTGTCCGAGTTATATAAACTAGCATATATTCGTTGGGTTTTAAATGAGTTATAAATAATTCTTGATATTGCTTGATTGGTTTCAATTATCCAAATGTTTGATAAATCTATTGTGTTATGGTTTTGCATGGCTTATCCTTTACGGCTGAATAAACGCGCTTGCATAATTTGTTAATTAACAGTCTTGTGATGTTTCGGAAGATGATGAGACTATTTCCTTCGCTTGATGTCATATAAATAATATATATAAATATATATAAATATATTTATATAATATATATAAATTGTAATAAAGGATATATTATTTTCGTTGAAATATAGAAGAAATTTAAAAGTAGCATGAAAGGTTACGCGCAAAATTGGCGAATCTGACTGAAAATCATAGAAAGCATAAATGGCAACTATATCATAATATCATGTATTGTTCAGCATTTGCAGGATCAGGAAAAGTGACAGCATGTAAACATGCTATTTCGCGTTACAACTCCGCGTTACAAACTCTTTATATATTATGCAAACTCTTATGTCCATAATCACATTCTAATTTTTATTCGTACTATATTTTAATCCGTGTTTGTCTAATTGTGTTTTTAGAAGTAGCACTCTGTTATTTAGTTCCGCTTCCCTATACTAAAAATTAGTTTTAATATTCTCCATATTGTATTTAGCTTCCTTCAAGGCTTAATATTCTTCTTTCTATTATTTGAATACTTTAGACGCTTATATGATTGCGCAATTTCTTTATTTTTAATTTTTTTACGATGTCTGAAACTTTTCAGTCTCGGCTTTGATAAATTTTTTGGATCTTTCTCGTTTACGCATCTTCATGTGAAATAGATTATCCAGTCACTATCATCAAAATTTTCTTACATCTTCGCTCGTTACGTCATCTTCGCTGAAATTTCGAAAATTTTCGGACTATAACGCAAGACATCGCTATTTTCGTTTAATAATGAATTGTGTAATTCTCTTTGGAAAACTCATGATCACAAGTATTTTGCTATGAAAACAAATTTGAAACAATGAATAAATTTGATTAAATTACTTATCTTATCGTCATCGTGCATCTGAAAAGAAAGAAAAAAAGATAGAGAAACCAAAATGTATTATTTAGAATATCAGTCTTGCAGACCAATTTTATATGTTATAATTTAATGTTAATTTTAAAAAAACTGGATTGAATTTAAATAAATGCAACAAAAATAAAGAATAAGATATTAATGAAGAATGCAATACTTTGGCATTGCATCTAAAATTAAAAACAAATCCGAAAATTAGAATTAATTTGAAATAGAAATTTATAAATAATAGAAGTCAGACAAAATGTGAAGAACTAGAGCTTGTTCTAGAAGAGACAAGATAATATGCGAATTATATAATTAAGACTAAAAGTAACACTGACACTGAAATAAAACTAAAAAAGAACTTCACCACATTTGCATCGTCTTATATATCTCTTGAACATAGATTTATATACGAGCAAAGAGTTGTCTCGTATAACTACTTACTACTATGAGCTAAAGTTCCGATATTGAGTTTCAATAATACAAATCTTATATGGACCCAGTTTACGCGTTTCTCTAGAATAAGCATGAATATGCTTATTAAAAATAATAATATTTATTTTCTCTCTTTTATTCTTTTAGTTAAATTCGTTTATTATTTTATTCATTCCCATCTATGCGAGGCCTATATTTAAATTTCATGACAATATTTTTAGTTTATGAAAATAAAATTATCAGATTTATATCTCAATTTCTGTTTCGAAGGACTGTAATTTTCTATCGGGATTTATTCCCTTAGTCATATTCAATATCAATTCATTATCAATTATAGTATCAAAGATTCACTTTTCACTTTCCACAGTTTATGACTATTTGAAATTATCAAAAAGTCAAAATATAGCTTGGTAGGAATAAGTAACGTTTCTTAAATTTTATTAATGTCTATTCAGTGACAAAATATATATCTCTAAAGTTACAGTGCTCTTTTGATTTCTATATATATATTACAATAAAAAAAGGAATATTCTGATTCAAGAGACACTAAGTAAATTTTTGAACATTATTATATAACATAATAAATTTCATTGTAATATTCTTCAGTTTATCAAAATAAATTTAAATGTTAGTAAAAGAAAAGCTTCTGTTATGACATATCATTTTAAATAGTAATAATACTTTTTTTATAATAAAATGAAATCAAACATATATATATATGGAATATGTTAACTTGTGTAACATCCACGAAAACCAAGAAACTTTTAACATCTTCCTTATAGCCAAATTAATTTTCCAAGCACTGACGGATAACTAAATAGTATAACTAAATAAATCCCGATAAAAAATTCCAATTTTTCAGGATATAAATCTGGCTATTCCATTTTTGTAAATGAAAAATATCATCATGAAATTTAAATATAGGTCTCGGAAAAAACGAACAAAATAATAGACAGACTTGGCTGTGCTTAAAAAAAACAAGAGAGAAAAATAAATATTGACATTTTGAATAAGAATTCATGCTTATTTCAGGAAAAATTAATATATATATATATATATATATATATATATATATATAAGACTTCCGTTTCCGGTATGAGTGAGATTGGCGTGATTAAGAGCGAAAGACAGAATATAATAATTGTGGTTAAAGAAGGAAAAAGAGTGTGAGGGGAGTGAGCGTGAAGGATGAGGAAAAGTGAGAGACGAGTGGAGAAAGAAGGCAAAAACAGAAAAAAGAGATTAAAATAGAAATAAGGAATAGAACAAAAGAAAGAGGTTAGGGACAAAGGAAGAAAGCAGGGAGTAAAGCAAAATAGAAGAGGAAAAAAGAAAGAAGTAGTAGAATAAAGGAATAGGGAGATAAGATGGAAAGAAATTAAATAGAATAGACAAGTTACTAAGGAATAAAGGTGGGTTTGTAAAAAAGATAGAGATAAGAAAAAGAAAATGAAAGAAGAAGGCAGGGAAAGTAAATTAATAGAAGAGAAGCTAAAATTAGGAAGAATAGCGTTAAAGGAGAGAAAAAGAAGTATGAGAAGCATGGGTAGCGCTACAATTATGGAAGCATAGTTGAAGAAGAAAAGAACAGAGAAAAGAGGAGAGCAAGGAGAACGAAAATTATACGGCAAAGAAGAAGAAAAAATAATGGAACGCTACAAGGAGAAATAAAAAATAAAAAAGGGGAAAGAGAGAGAGAGAGTGGAAGACGAAAAATGAAAAAAGGAAAGAGAAGAAGAATGAATGAAATAGTAGGCAAAAAAGAAAGAAATGAGGAAGATAGTAAGGAATTAAGGAGAGAGAGATAGAAGACTGGAAAAAACAGTGAAGGGAGAAGGAAGGAGAATGGAACGAAGAGTTAAAGGATATAAAAAAAAGAGTGGAGGAACAGGAAAAAAGAGTAGAATAAGGAAGAAGGAAATAAAAAGAAAAATAAAAAAGAAGAGGAAAAAAGAAAAGAGACAAATTTGTGTGATATGGAATGGAAATAGGAAATAAAGGAAAGAGGGGAAAAAGGAGGAAATATAATAGTAAAAGGTAAATATAAATATAATAAATATAATAGTGAAAGATAAAGAAAGATATAGATAATACAATTAAAGAGATAGTAAAAAAGATGGGATTAGAGAAGAAAATGAAGAAAATAGAAAGGAGGGAGGAATGGAGAAAATTAATTGGAAGAGAATAAAGTCAAGAAACATAAAAAAGAAAAAATAATTAATAAAGAAAAGGAAAGAAATATTAGAAAGAGAAATAAGAATTGATAATGATTTAACATGGAGGGAAAAAATGATATGGAGATTAAAAGAAATAGCAAAAAAAGAAAGGGAGAAAGAAAAAAGAATAAGTTATGAAAAGATAAGTATAAATAGTGAATAGTAGAAATGGGAAAAAAGAGGAGAAAGACTAAAAAATAAGAAAAGGAAGATAAGGAGAGAGCAGGGAGAAGAGGAGGGAAAGAAAGAAGAAAGCAGAATAGAAAGCACGAGTGACAGAAGAGTATGGAGAGTAGCATTTCAGAATGTCGCGGGATTACAAAATAAGGATAGGGAATTCTGGGAAAAGATAAAAAAATGGGACGTGATAATACTGATGGAAGCATGGATAGATAAAAAGGAATAGAAGAAATTAAGGAGAAAGTTGCCAAAAGATATGAAGGGTACAAATAGCAAGAAGAAGGAAAAAAAGAAAGGGCATGTGAAGATATGTTAATAGTGATACGAGAAAAAATAGAAGTGGAAAGGAAAGAAAAAGAAGGTGAGAAGATGAAAGATAAAATGGATTATATGATAAGGATAGGAAAGATAAGTTGGAGAATTGTAGGAATCTATACAAATGAGGATTTAGGGAAGAAAATGGATGGGATAAAAGAGTGAATAGAAAAAAAAAAGGAAGAAAGGAAAATTATAATAAGAAGGATTTCAATGCAAGAACAGGAGAAGAAGGGGGATGGGGAGAAGAGGAAGATGATAATGAAAAAGAGAAGAGAAAATCGTTGGATAAATAGCAAATAGGGAAGGGAATAATGTAATAGAAGAGAAAGAGAAAGGAATTTTAAATGGTAGTGTAAAGGAAGATGAAAAGGGAGAGCAGTAATAAATAGTGTATTATGGAATAAGGAAATGAGGAATGAAGTAGAAAGAATGGAAATAGAAAGAGAAATAGATACAGATCATTAACCGGTAATGATATATGAATGAAAGGCAAAATAGGCAGAGAGGAAAAGAGAGAAAGGGAAAGGGAAAAAAGCTAAATAGAGAGAAATAGTATAATAAGAGAAGAGAAAAATTTAGGACAGAAATGGGAAAGATATAACAAAGATAAGGGAAATGGAAAAAGAAATAGAAGAAATAAAAGAAAAAATTAAAAACTCAATAGAAAAGAGCGAGAAAAAGGAAAGAAGAGAGTGTAAAGAGAAAAGAAGATGATGGGATGATGAATGCAGAAAGAAAAAAAAGAAGATAAAGAAAGAATTGAGGAGATAGAAAAGATAAGATAGAATTAGAGATGAAGAGAGGAATATAAAAGAAAGAAAAGAAAATACAAAAAGTTATGTGAGAAGAGAAAAAAGAAAAAGTGAGAGAGAATGAAAGAAGAACACACAAAGACGGAAGGAAAGATATGGAAGCTGGTAAATAAAGAAAGAAAAAGAAGAGTAAAACTAGATCAGGAAATTAGTTTAAAAGAGAATATTTTATGGGAGAGAATTATTATATATTGAGAGGAATGGAAAGAAAAATAATAAGAAAAAGAAGAGATAGAAGAGACGGAAATTGAGAAGGAAGAAGTATACAGGATAATTAGAGAAATGAAGAAGGGGAAGCGATAGGGAAAGATGGGATACCGAGTATGGAAATATGAAGGAGAGGAGTTGAAAAATTGGATATGGGAGGATGTAAAAGAATATGAAAAGGAGAAGGTTAGAGGAATGAAAAGAAAGAATAATTGTATAATAAAGAAAGAAAGAAAAGAGAAGACAAAGGATCATAGATGTATTACTCTGATGCCGTGTCCATGTATGCAAAATATATGCAACACTAGCAAAAACTCAGAAAGGAGGTGAAGGAGAAAGAAATATTACAGAATAGCCAGGCAGGGTTCCGGAGAAGAGCTATGAACTAAATATATAATCAAATATATATATATGTATATAATTCAACATAGAGTTATATAAATATAAACTAACTTTAAACTAATTAATTAATAAATGGATAAGTAAGAAAGGAGAAAGTATGATGACAGTGTTCATAGACTTGAAGGCATTTGATTCGATAGATAGAAATGTTTTGATGAAAACAATGAGAGAAAGACGGATCAGAAAAGAATTAGTAATAAAAATAGAAGAGATAATAAGGGAAACAAAAAACAAGGTGAGGATAGGACAGACAGAAGAAGAATGATAAATTAGACGGTAAGATTGCCCATTAAGTTCGAATTTATTTAATATATTAATAGCAGATATAGAAGAGGAGGTGGCAAAGGGAGAATAGGAGAAAATAAAGTTGAGGGAAAGAAAGATATATATACTCGTATACGCAGATGACATGGTAATACTGGTAAAGAAAGAACAAGAGATGAGGAGTCTATTAGCTAGACTAGAAAGATATTTGAAAGAGAAAGAATTAGAGTTGAACGAGGAAAAAACAAAAGTGATGAAATTTAGGAAAGGAGGAAGGAAAAGAAAAAAAATAGATTGAATATAGAGAAAAAGAAATTAGAGAAAGTGAAAGCATTTAAATAATGTAAATTTGTATTTACTCCAATATGTAAATTTGTATTTACATATAAGGAAATGGAAGCGCAGACAAGGGATAGAAGGAGAAAAGCAGCAATAGCAATGAGAAAGATATGGGGAATAGAAAAGACGATTTGGAGAAAGAAATGGAAAACAAGATATGACTCTATGACACATGGTATGGACAGTGATGGGATATGGAACGGAAATTTGGGAATAGATAGAAAGAAGAAAAATAGAAGGGAAAATTCATAAGATGAACAATGGAACTAGAACATTAAAGTATATGATAAGAAGCGAATTAGGAAGAGAAAAGATGAAAATAAGAACAAGCAAAACAGTATGAGATTTTGCAAGAAAGTTAGAGGAAGGAAATGGGAGAGCGATTGCAAGACATGAAAGAGATAGAGAAGGGGAAGAAAGGAGGAAATTGGAAAAATTTTTTAAGGGCAGAGGGGTAAAGAAGAGAAAATAGGAAGAAATAGAACATGGAAAAATAGAGGAAAGACATAGAAGGAGCCTGAAAAAAAAGAGAATTAGAAGAACATAGAAGGATCAAAGTATAATAAATGCTACAAAATTATAAAGGAAGAGGGAGTGTCGGGCTATTTAGAGAAAACATGGAACGAGGAAAGATAGAGAAAGGTAACTAGAATGGGAAATGAAATAAAAGAGGGATATTGAGAAGAAAAGGAGAAAAGATTATGCGGGAAAAAGAAAGAAACATGAAAACATCTATGGGAAGTATATGGAGGAAGGGAGGGAGAGAAAGAGAGAAGTTGGCAGGAAGTGATAGAGGAAATATTAGGAGAGGAGAGAGGAAGGGGAAGGAATGGATGAAGAAAATGAAAGAGTTAAGAGGAAGAATAGAGAGGGAGAGAGGAGAAGAAGGGAGGATGAGGATAGGAATGGAAGAGCAAGAAGAAAGTAATATTAAGGGCAAAAGAGAGAGAAAAAAGGGGGAAGTGGGGAGAGAGAGAGAGAGAGAGAGAGAGAGAGAGAGAGAGAGAACGAGAAATGGAAACAAACGGAAGTTAAGACGACATAGATTAAGATTAAATAGATTAAGTTAACGATTAAAATAAAATAAAATAAGAATAGTATATAACATAATTATACATTAGTTATAAAATAATTGTAAGTTAGCAGAAAGCTAGAGAAGTAAGGAGAAAGAAGGAAATAAAAAGATGAAAAAAGAAAAGATAAGAAATTTGTGTATATAGATAGGAAAAAAGATAGAGATTGCCGAAAGAGGAAAGGAGGAATTGTATATAAAAAGGTTAAAAATTGTAATCGCGTACTGGGGAACAATAAAGATCATTATACAATATATGTATATATATATATATATATATATATATATATATATATATATATATATATATTTTGTGTGTGTGTGTGTGTGTGTGTGTGTGTGTGTGTGTGTGTGTGTGTGTGTGTGTGTGTGTGTGTGTGTGTGTGTGTGTGTGATAAACTATTCACCCGCAGATATTCATGGTCATTTCTTATATTTAAGATATCATTAGATATCATAAACATATTATGGAAAATTATTAGCTTTTTAAGATATTACTTAACATAATCTGATAATAAGAATTAAGAAGGAGAAACAAGTGAAATCCTAAAAATAAGAAATATGGTGAAATAGAAATATTATCATAAAAAATATAGAAAGAAATATAAAAATATTATGATAATGAATATAGAAGAATTATATGAAAGAAGAATTAAATACAGAATACAATTGTACAAACAGAAACAAGGAATAATTGTGATGAATATAGAGAATTAAGAAAAAAATAAAATATACAAAAGAAAGAAAAAAGATATATAAGAAAAAAAATAGAAAGGAATCAAAGAAATCTTTAAGCAAATAAAAAATGAAAAAAATATTTTGCAATAATAAATAGAACCCAGAAGGAATCAATTACTGATTCATAGATGCAAAGACAATAAAAAAGATATATTAGGTAAATAGATAAAGATAACAGTAATAGATAAGTAGTAAAGAGTAATAGATAAAAGGTAATAGAATGGAATATTTCTAAGATAATTTGACGAAAAAAAAGATAAGTTGTTTACAAAAGAAATGTAAAATAAAATATAATCTAAATAATATAGAGATATCAACAGATAAAAAAGTTATAAGAAAATGAAAGATTTCGCGAAAAAAAAAATAATAATATAATAGTAGAATTAACTAAGAATGAAAATCCAGCATTAATAAAAAGAATATGATTTAATTATAAATGTACGAAGAAAAAGTAATGCCAGGAAAGTTAAAAGTGGATGTGATATGTCCTATATATTCTATAAGAAAAATAATATAAAAAATTAAGTAATAAATTAGAATGCTCAAATTATAGAAATATTACTTCAATTAGAAATATTACTTAAATATAGCATATAAAAATGTTTTCTATTATACTTAGTAATAGATTGAAATATTTATTAGAGAAGATGTTAAAAGAATATCAATGTGCGGCTTTCTTAAAATAGAAATACAATTGAAAGTTGTTTGATATTAAGCAAATAATTGAAAACTTTAATGAATATAATTATAAGAATATGGATCTTTATATCCTCTTTGTAGATTTTAAACAGGCTTTCGATAGTATCAACGAAATAGAACTTTCAACAATCAAATAATTTGTAATTAAATAATACACGCAAAAATAATAAAATTAATACGAATAACAATAAGTAATACAATGGCAAAGATTAAAATAGAAACAAATAGAAACACTAAAAATTAAATAAGTAATTAATTTAAATATGTAAATGAAATGAAACGAAGTGATGGATTTTCTATACAATATTATTTCATTTAGTTTTACATATGCAATGAGTCAATTAAAAGATATAATAGAAGAGATATAATAGAAGAGATATAATCTTCGCTAGTCTAATGTCTAAATCTAATCAGATATGTGCATACGCGAATATATTAAATAAATTAATATATTAATATATTAAAAATAGAGAGAGATTGTAAAAATATTCAAAGATAAATATAAATATTCAAAGCCAGTAAGATAAGAATAAATCTAAAGACTAAAACTAAGAATAAATAGAAAGAAAATGAAATATATATTAGCTTCGAAAAATGAAAAAAAAGAAAACTTTATAAATTGAATATTACAAATTAAGAAGGAATTAATCAATTTAAATATTTAGCATTGATTCTTAATAACAAAAATAGAAATAATAATACAAGTTAGAGAAGAATACGGAGAATATATTATGCTAATTTCTTGAAAAGCAGTTGTAACAAAAAATATATTCTAAAAAATAAAAATAAAAATACACCAAGTGTTAATGAGACTGATAATAACATATAAAATTGATGTATGAATAATGACAAGGATGAATGAAAATGAATCAAGGAAATTCAAAAAAAACATTATAAGTAATAAAGAAAATACTTACGAAAGTACTTACGGAGAGATTCAGATTAATCTTGAAATATAATAATAGATTATTAAATTAATATATTAGACTATAATATCAGAAGATCTGTTAAGCTTTGTAGAAGATTAAAACATATAAAATGTATATCAAAGGAATATTGAAGAGTAAAATATAGAAAAGTAAAATATAAAATATATGAAGGCCAATATTTATAGTTCATTTTTATTATTAGATTATGTTAAGTCTTAAAATGCTAATAAAGTTTCATAATGAGTTTATGATATCTAAAGATATCTTAAATATAAAAAATGACTATGAATATTTAATAACTATTCATTATTAGAATACTAAATAAGTTCCATTTGTCTTTAATCGCGATCATCAATTACAATACTTATCGCGCTTAAACCATTACAATTCACCAAAAAACCGATAATTAATGATATTCAATCACAACTATATAAGATATTTCTTCATTAGATGCGTATTAACCAAAATTTTTAAAAGTTTTGGAATAGAACATTTCAAATGATTTCTGCACGATATTTCTGTAAAATGTGACAATACTGAGCGGCAGAAGTTGACTAGGCAATATTGTGGTAGTCGATCAATGTCTCGCTTGAAAATGACAAATATATAATGTATCACAGATATATAAGCGACTGATTTATCGCGATTTAGTATGAGTATTAATGATGAGTATTAATAATACCCATATTTCAATGAGTATTATTGCATTCTATATTAAAAATGCGCTGTGGGAGCTTGTAACTTGCGCATCACGCAATTACTACCAATTTTTATTTTGCTTTTTATAATACGCTTGCTGCATATCTCAACTATCAATGCTGAAAATGCCAATCTCGCGAATTCATTGTAATACCTGACACGTCGGTTCGATGAGAAAACGCACAAAACTTCAAAGTTGAGTAAGACCAAGTATTTGCTTCGCGATCGCACCTATTCAGCATTGTGTTTGTATATATGTATGTATGCGAGTTATTAATTTTCAGTTTATTTCAGTTATGGAATATGGAATGTAACGTGGAAGAAATTATGATGCAGGGGATCAGAGTGTCTGTCAATGACAGCAGGCAAGCGAGCTCGACAGTAAGCAACCGCCCAATGTCCTCAGTGCCAGGTTGAGAAACAACATAAGAATAGGACAGGAACTCCGTGTTCATAGAATGCGAAATAGATATAGCTATTAAAGGGTGTAACTATCTACGAAACCAATACACAATCTAATACTATCATCCTTAGTAACATACAAATTATTCTACATAGATAAGAAGAACAGCATAACAAGGTACTTAAGAAACTCATAGTATAACAAACTCTACATCAAAGCTTTGTTACCAGAGTAATATTGCATTCTCCGTGCGAATCAACTATCGAATAAAGTCTTATGTATGACGCAAGAAGTACTGATACTCTAACATAAATTCCGTATAACACTCAGAAGATAAATGAGGAAGATTTGTGGAAGGAATTCAATGATAAAAAGAGAAATTGGAAAAAGAACAGATAATGTCTTATAAACAATCTAAAACGCACAACTAATCTGTTTATTAAGCTAATCAAATTCGTGCCTATATCTAACAGCTTTAATAGAGGAAATATTCGATGACATGAATGATAACGAAAGAAGAAAAAACACCACCTCCTATCTTTGCTGCTAAAGTTATACAACATACAACTACTCTCAACTGCTAGAAGAAATCGCCATTGGTAATTATGAAATCAAAATTATAAATAATAAGCAAGGTAAAATCCAACCCAAAAGCTCCATTGTTTATGTCAATATAGTGAAAGAGCTTAAAAGCAGAAATACAGAATTCCACACGTATAAACTGAAAGAAGAAAGAACCTTTAAAATTGTCTTTAAATACATGCATTCTTCATCGTATGTAGATGACATCAGAAAAGAAATTAAAAATCACATACAGTTACCAACATATGGAACATCAAGTAGCAAGGCATTAGTAGAGCCTTTTCCATGTTCTATGTCGAGCTAAAACTCGAGAACAATAATAAAGACATTTACGGAATTGACCACTTCTTCATTGCAAAATAAAATTTGGACTTTGAAAACGGGAAATCTCTTAATGCATTAATTGCCAGCGATATGGCCATACGAAGAATGTTTGTTTCTATAAAACGAGATGCGTCAAATGCGCAAAAGATCACTCAACTTCCAACTGCTTATGCAATAGAAAATCTAAGAACATTAAATGCCCGCTGTGCGAAGATGCAATCACCTAGCCAATTACAAGATATGGTTTGTTCTTCTTCTCATAATGCCATATAGCGTACAAACGTTCATATGTTCATTGCGAATCGTGCCCTCTTTTGCATATCAATAAAATGGCAGCTCTGGTATGTAATTCTAATTCCTAATATTGCGGAATAAATGTTGCCTATGGTCTATGAAGATCAACAAAACAGGATTTTTTCTGCGGAGAAAAGTAATTAGTACCCAAACCATAATCACAAATTAAATTTGCAAGCATATAAACTAGATTCGTCCAACTAAGAAGATACTATGCTTCAATCATAAAAACTAAAAATAGATAACCAATTACATGCCAAAATAATCAGGCCACTCAATACCAAACAATACTTCCAAGTTCAGGACAATTTAAAACAAATAATATACAAGAATTAAAATATATCATGAAGAGCTTATGGAAAAAATGGGCTTAATGCTAAACATTCTAACAATTCTCGTCAAATGACATAATGGACAGAACAGCAGGACAAAACAGCAACTTGGAATGCCACGGGCTGGCTAAGCATTCGCAAGAAATCAAAACTTTTATTTTCAATCAAAACATAGATATATTACTTGTTTCTGAAACATATTTTACAAGAACTATTTCCGCATTCCTGGATATACATTGTATCATAATGCACCCTAATGGCGAAGCCCATGGAGGAACTACTCTTATTATAAGAAAGCATTATGAAATTGGCAAATACTAAAAAAAAATGTATTACTAATATCGTGATTGATGACTACACTATTTCAGCCATATATACTCACCGTTTAAGCATGTTATAAAAAATGAAAAATGTATAATCTTTTTTAGAATCCGAAGCAACCGATTTATCGCTGCAAAAGATTATGCCAAACAAAATGGGAATCAAAACTGATCCTATCCAAAGAGCGAGAACTCTTCAAAACAATCGAAGCTATGAATTTGGTAATTGTGTCAACAGAGAAACCCAACGATCTACTAGTTATCTGACAACTAGAAGATCTCTAATTTTTCTGGACTGCGGTATTATTAAAAGCGTTTCTAAAGACAATTGCCATACTGAATCCTGTTTTTAACTATCCTCAAATCATTCTGCAATAATTATTACAGTAAATAGTAAAGTAATGATTAAAAGCAAATCTTGCACTCTACATAACACTAAAATAAACTAGCCTTATTTTCAGGCGCTATTGATGACTACAATTCTATCCTTCTAAAAATAGACGATGACATAGCGCAGTTGAAAGTTTTAACCATGCTATACAAGAAGCCACCTGAAACGCAACTCCGATCTATAGTAATATAGGTCACCAGATACCAATATTGAATATTTGTCTTCAATAAAAGACAAACTAGTAGAAAAAAGCAACCTACGTGGCAAACCAACAGATGCCCAATACTGAAAACCAAATTAAATCGAGCTATCAAAGCACTTAAAAATCTGCTGGAAAAAACCAGGAGATACAAAAGTATCTCGGCAAATTAAGTCTTACTGTTGCCAAACTAAACCAAACTATTCTCTACGAAAAACCATCAAGAGACTAAAATACCTGTAGACACAATATTCACCTATTAGAAAACAAGACGAGAGAGTTGAGCCAGAAGCGATAAAGGAAAAGCAAAAAAAGAAAGAAACATTCGCTATACATCTTTCCAAAGTTTTTAAGCCTATCTCGCAGGAGGAGGAGAACAAGCTATTATCGGATGCTATTACTGCTGTCATCCTTATATAGTCTTGATAGTTATAGATAGTTATAGATACCCTTATATAGTCTTTCAATGTAAGGTGCGAACCGTAATAAAAAATCTGAATCTAAAGAAAGCGCCAGATTACAATCCCATCAATTGAGTCCTGCAGATGCTGCTAGAAATAGGAATAAAATTTATTATCTAACTTTGTAAGGCAGTCCTCAGACAGAACTTTTTTCCACTCCATTGAAAAAGCGCAAATTATTATCATCCAAAAACCTGGTAAAGTTGCAGAACTTGCTGAATCGTGTAGACCGAATAGCTTACTATCTCTTCTATGGAAATTATTATGGAAACTTCTACTTCCGAACCTTTCCGCAATAATAGAGAAGCATAAATTAATTCTCAATCAACAGTTTGGTTTTCGACGCAGCCATAAAATAGGTACACAGAATTGTCAAACAATAAATAATAATAGATAGACATCAGACAGGAAGACGGTAGTTTTCCTCCATATTTCACAGACCTTCTGACATAATAGACTACTTTACAAAATTATAAACAGTTTCCCATCTGACTCCTATATCCTCATAAAATGTTATCTATTACACAGAACTTAGAGTTATATATGGAGAAGAAATCACACAATTAAAAAAAATCAAAAAAATCTCTGGAGTTCCTCGAAGTACTATATTAGGCGTTCTATCTGCTATACACCGCAGATCTTCCAGTCTAAGCTATACAATGCGAATTGCAATCAATGCGAATGATACGACTATTCTTGTGATTCAAAACAATCCTATAAAAACGTCTCTGCGTTTACAAGAAAGTCTTCCCTACATTCAGAAGTAACTAAAAAAATGGAGAATCAAAGTTAATCGGACAAAATTAATGCATATGACATTCACTATTCATAAAAAAACGTACCCACCAGTCTGAACGATCTAAGAATTCCTCGGGCTGAAGAAATATTTAAAATATTTAAAATATTTAAAATTATACCTCGACCATAAATTAAATTGAAAAAAACATATACTCACCAAGCGAAAATAATTTGGATTTCAATTAAAATGTACTAATTAGTCGGCAGTCAATCACAACTGTCAGTTGAAAACAAATTATTATTATACAAGACCATCCTTAAACTTATTTAGATCTATGATCCCAATTGTGGAGTATGATCTCCGATTCAAATATAGAAATATTACGAAGATTCTAACAAATAGCTTAGAATTATTGTCAGTACTCCATAGTAAATACTCTCTAATATATGTTAAGATCATAATATATGTTAAGATCATAATGTATCACGATATTACATTACATTATGATCTTAACATATATTAGAGAGTATTTACCATGGAGTATTGACGAGATAGAGATGAGATGAGAAAACTTAGCCAGATATATGCTGATAAGATGGGGAAATATATTCATTATTAAATATATGTATTACTAAATGTCATGTTATGACAGCTTGTAATAATTTCTAGAACAATAAAAAAAATATTAAGAGTTAATATTAAAAATATTCTATTGATTAAACCAATGATTAATATTCTTTTTGTGAGAAAAAGCTAAAACAGATGCTGAGAATGAAAATTCATATCTTTCTGAGAATGTAGATTTATACTATATTCTCTATACTATATACTCAAATTTTATGCAATTTTTTTTTATATTATTATTATAATTATTATTATATATAACAGATTATTATTATAACAGAAAATTTAATTCATTGCCGGTTCTAATTCCTATTGTATATAATATACTTTTTACAAATTGCTTTTAACTTTCTTATTTAATTATTGATTTATCTATTTTGTTATTTATCTATTTTATATTTCTTATATTATTTTTCTAATAATATTTTAATAGAGAGAAAACATAAGTACATTTTATTTCTTACATGTATATAAGATATATTTTTAATTATTTTATTTTTTCATATAGGATATGCTACACAAGTTGAATATGGTATTAAGAGAATAAAAGATGTTTTACCGAGATTATATCAGATACCTCTTGGTGGTACAGCAGTTGGAACTGGATTAAACACACGAAAATGCTATGCCGAAAAAGCAGTTGAAAGAATCGCACAATTCACTTGTTTACCTTTTGTCATATCTCCAAATCGATTTGAAGCTCAGTCCGCACACGATACAATTGTTGAAATGCATAGTGCTTTGAATACAGTTGCCGTTTCTATTTTGAAAGTATGCATCTATATATAATAATACTCATATTAATAATACTAATAATATATAACAATGTATAATATATAATAATATATAATAATATATATAATAATATATATAATAATGTAATAATATGCATAATAAGAATATGTTTTTGTTTATCTATTCGTATTTTATTTATGTCCTTTATGTATAATTCATATAGATTGCAAATGACATTAGATTTCTTGGAAGTGGACCTAGATGTGGTTTTGGAGAACTAATTCTTCCGGCTAATGAACCCGGAAGTTCCATTATGCCAGGAAAAATTAATCCAACAATATGCGAAGTAATGACCACGGTATGTTGTCAAGTAATGGGCCATCATGTGGCAGTATCCATCGCTGGTAGCAATGGCCACTTTCAACTTAATCTTTATAAATCAATTTTGATCGGCAATACTTTGCGATCTATAAGATTATTGGGTGATGCCTGCTCCACATTTACGAAGAATTGTGTAGCGGGTCTTATCCCGAATATCGAAAATCTGAAGAAAAATGTGAACAAAAGTTTAATGTTGGTCACAGCATTAAATCCACATATTGGTTACGATAAGGTATTATATATACTTTTTATATTTTATATTATATAAATAAGAAATAAGAAATAAGCTTTTTAGTTTCTTTATTATCATAACAAAAATTTTAGATGCCCCATAATAACGGTATCATTGCTTGCAAAAGAAATTAGGAAATAATAAAAGAGATAGAGAAATTATCATTAAACGTATCATTACATTATTCAATATTTTGCAAACAAGAAAAAGATTTGTAAAATTTTGGAACTTTAAATGAAATATAAAATACGTGAGTGCTACGCGTACGCACATTCTGCAATCTGTTGTCGATATTATTTTCGATATTTTTGCGATATATCGACTAAATAATTAGATTAATGGAGTGAAAGATATTAAATCAGTTAATCTGTTGTAATATCTGTCACATTGGCCAAATTGGAGGCCGGACTGCGGCAGTGTGAAAACGCGTTGCATGTAGCTAACCTCTAAGGCCGGGCGGATCTGAGCGCTTTCCTCGTGTTTGCGTTAACATTGAGCTTGTGACTGTGAGTGTAATCGAGTTGTTAATATCCTCCAATCGTAGTAGATGAAACATAAGGAGGAAAATACGGTCCAAGGAACCGAACAACCAGTACCCGTCGAGGAGAGGAGCGGGCGGGCGAGTGGGCTACTCTCGATGGTCAACAGGCGATCGTCTAATGTTCTTAGCGGATTGCCAAACTGAAAAGCGAGACCTTGCTACTAGCATTTCATGATTATATGAATTTGAATCTAAAACGCTGAATGAAAGATTCTTATGGAATGCATGAAAACAAGCAGAAATAAACATAGAAATAAACATTAGGAAGACAAGAATTCCATGATCACGAGACGTGAAATAGGCATACTGAAACCTGAATGCGTAACTAATACACAATCGAATATTATTATCCATAATAAAACAAACTGACATGGACAAGAAGAGCAGCTTAACAACGGAGTTCTCAACCTATAATACAACAAAGCCTGCTTCAAAATTATGCTTATATTTAGAAAAAGATCGCTTTCTCTGAGCGAATCGATTACTGAACAATGCAAGGGACATGGTACGGTAAAACAAATTACATACAATACACAAAAGACAAACGTGAATGTCTCGTGAAAAGAAGTTAGCGGCAAAAAGAAAAACCGGAATAGCCCCGAAATGCCTCGTAAATAACCAAAAATGAATAGATGCCAGTTTACTCGTGTAAACCCGTGCCTACTACCAATTCCTTCGAGGGACTTGAGGAGGAGCTCGACGCGAACACCAATGTTAAAGTGGAAAAGACAGCTAAACCCTCACCTATTTTTGTTGCTAGAGTCGATAAGTTTTTGTCGTTCTCATAACTATTAAACTATCGCCACTAGCGAATACGAAATATAGATCATAAATGAGCAAATTCCAGCCAAAGAGCGCCATCGCATATGTAAACATTGTGAAAAAGCTTAAAAGCAAAAAACGGAATTCCACATATATAAACGGAAATAAGAGAGGAATTTTAGAGTAATCTTCAACACATCCATGTTATAGTGAATTTCGATGACATCAAAAAAGAAATTGAACATCTAAGACATACAGTTACTAATATATGAAACATCAAGAAGCAAGGCACTAAAAAGGCTCTTCATATTTTCTATGCTAAAACCGAAGCTAAAACTGAAAAGCAACAATAAGGATATTTACGATGTTAGTTCACTTCGTCAATGCAGAATAAAATTTGAACCATCACATCCAAAACGTGAGATTCCTCAATACATTAATTGCCAGCGGTATGGCCATACAAAAAGTTTTTGCTTTCGTAAAATGAGACGCGTCAAATGTGCAGAAGATCACTCAATCATTAATTGCTCACACAGGGAGAAATCCAAAGACGTCAAATGCAAAGACAACTATCCAGCCAGTTACAAAGGTTGTATGGTCTATAAGGATCTACAAAAGAGTTTTTTCCCCACATTACAGTGAAAAATGGTAGCACCCGAATCACAATCACGAACCGAACCTGCAAACATACAAACTAGATTAGTCCAGGAAGATCCTATACTTCAGTCATAAAAATTGATAATCAGGAAACACAAGAAAAAATGACACTTCCAAGTCCGCATCAACTTGTAGCAAGCGCTATACAGGAATTATAATATGTGATAAAGTAATACATGGAAAAAATGGGCGCAATATTTAACAACCTAGCAACGCTTATCACTAGAATAACATAATGATCAAATCATTTAAAATAGCAACTTGGAATGCCAACAAGCTAAATATTTACAAGAAATTAAAACTTTTATTTTCAATCAAAACATAGATTGTTTGTTTTTGAAACACATTTCACTAAGCTACTGCCCTATTTTTGAACATGCATTCTATCACACAATGCACCCTAATGGTAAAGCTCACGGAGAAATTACTCTTATCATAAGAAGCGATATTAAACATTATGAAATCGGTACCAAAGAGAAGGTTACTAGCTTGCAGGCTAGCATCGTGGTCAAAGACCAGAATGGTTGTACTAATTCAGCCGTATACTCACCGCCTAAGTATGCTATAAAAAGGGAACATTATATAACCTTCTTTAAAACTCTTGATAATCGCTTCATTGTCACAATAGATTATAATGCCAAATATATGTATTGGGGATCAAGATTAATCCTAACCAAAGGGCATAAACTATTCAAAGTGATTGAAGACGTGAACCTGGCAATCTTGTCAACAGGAAAACCTGCCTATTGGATATCTGACAATAAAAAGTCCCCTGATCTACTCGACTTCGGTATTCCTAAAGATTACTGCCGCATCGAATTCTGTCTCGAATTGTCTTCAGATCATTCTCTTGTAATTATTATAATAAATAGTGAAATAATGACTAAAAGCAAATCTCGCACTCTCTGCAATGCCAAAACAAAATGGCCCCATTTCCAAAAGTTACTGACTACACTCGGCAACTCCATACCACTAAAAACCGATTATGATTACTCGCGCAATTGAAAGTTTTAATAATACTGTATAACAAGCTGCAATGCCAACCAATAGTAACTCAGATATCAATACCGAATATTCATTTGCAATAAAAGAAAAACTAGCAGAAAGAAGAAACCTCCACAAATTATGGCAAACTAACAAATGCCCAATTATAACAAAGAAATTAAATCGAGCTATCAAAGCACTTAAAAACCTGCTAGACTTGGAAAGAAATCAGAGGATACAAGAATATTTAAGTAAGTTAAGCATTATTTCGGAAACCAACTACTCTCTATGGAAAGCCAGCAAGAAACTGAAATAACACAATATCCGCCTATCAGGAAACAGGACGGGAGCTGGGCCAGAAGTGAAGAAAAAAAGGCCGAAACATTCACTACGCATTTCTCTAAAGTTCTCAAGCCTAACGAGATTACACTAGAAAAAGAAAATAAGTTGCTTTCTGACAACCACTTCCGCTACCTTAGATATCCCTACAAGGCCCTTTACTATCAAAGAAGTGAGAACCGTAATAAAAAACCTGAATCCAAAGAAGGCACCGGGTTACGACTTTATAACCAATCAAATACTGCAGAAGCTGCCAGAAATGGGAATAAAATATATTATCCAATTATGTAATACAATTCTCAAAAAGGGCTCCTTTCCACCTCAATGGAAGGTAGCACAAATTATTATTATTCAGAAACGCAAATTTGCAGAACTTGCAGAATCGTACAGACCAATCAGCCTACTGCATATCCTATCAAAACTATTCAAGAAACTTCTATTCTCAAGGATCTCCATAATAATGGAGAGCCAAAGGCTGATTCCCGATCATCAATTTAGTTTTCGAGGTAAGCACGCAACCATAGAGCAGATATATAGAATTAGTAAATGAATAAATAATGAAATAAAAGCAGATAAATACTGCGCCTTCCTCCATGTCTCGCAGGCTTTCACGGTCTGGCATCAAGAACTATTTCATAAAATGAAAAACAGCTTTCCAACTCATCTCTATGCCATCATAAGATCTTATTTACTACACAGAACTTTCAGAGTTAAATATGGAGAAATAGTCACTCAGCTAAAAGAGATTAATTCTTTGAGTGCCTCAAAGTAATGTACTATATTTGTTATACACCGCTGATCTTCTCGTCGTTCTGGGCTCCACAACAGCAATCTGTGCAAACGACACAGCTATATTTGTAGCTCATAACAATCACATAGAAGCATTCTTATAACTTACAAGAAAGCCTATCACATCCAGAGATGGCTAAAAAAATGAAAAATCAGCGCAACGAAACAAAATCTGTACAGATGATATTCGTTACCTGTATAGAGATATGTCCATCAGTAACTCTGAATAACCAGAATATCCCTCAAGCAGAAGATACCAAATATTTAAGACTACACTTGGATCGCAGATTAAACTGGAAGAAACATATATCTACTAAGCGAAAACAATTTAGACTTCAACTGGGGAAAATGTATTGGCTACTTGACAGCAAATCACAACTGTCGACTGAAAACGAGTTCTTATTATATAAGACAATCCTCAAACCTATTTGGGCCTATAGTATTCAATTGTGGGATACGGCCTCGTTCGAACATAGAAATATTACAAAGATTCCAAAACAAATTCCTTAGAATTGCCGTTGATGCACCTTCGTACTAATGACATTCTGCATCATGATCTTACCATGTCATACGTTAGAGATGAGATAAGAAGACTCAGTTATGAAATTAGAGATATGCGAGATTAGAAATGAGTGTTAGAAATACAGGATGGAAGAGCCTAACATACTCACGCAAAACCTCATGAGAAGTGTCAAGACTCCACGCCAACTAAAAAAAGACTTCCACAAGACTTGTAAACGCCTGACCGATACAATAGGGCATATGTCAATGGGCATATGTCAATTCTTTATAACATCTAACTGCCATATATATTATTAAATGTCACGTTAATGACAGTTTGTAATAAATTTTTAAAATGATAAAAAAATGAAATAAAATGTTGGAAATAAAGGTAATCAACAAATAAATATGATTAACGTATTGTGAAGCAATAAATAAAATCGAAGCACGATCGGTTATATTATTTAACAAGGGGCAAATGAAGGAGCACTATGCCATTGACATTCTTTTGTAATTATTAATGATAGTAAAATATTTTCAAGTTTTTCTTTGGAAAATTCAATCTTCATTTGAGAACAAACAAAAAACTCAGTGATTGAGAACAAACAAAAAACTCAATCATTGAAATATTATTGTTGATAATTTTCTGCTATCTTTTGTGGCAGCTTGCGAAGCAATTTCCAGATGAGTTTGCCAGTTCCGAAGCACCAAAATCATTAGTTTTTCGATTTTTTTTTTTTCTGTTTTGAGATAGTATGATGCTGCGTCGCTTGAAGTAGATAATAAACGAAAATGATCATATCTGATGAATATATGCCATATAAACTAAGAAAATTGCCAACTCAATGTAAAGATAGTGCAACATTGAATTCAATACGTATAGATACTTTAAAAAACTCAAAATCTTCTTTTTTCCATTTTCATTTTATGCCCTCTCGGCAAAGAAACAAGCCTACATTAAATTGTAGGCCCTCACGACTTTTTTTAATCTATAATAATTTATATATAATTTAAATATAATATAATATTTAAATATAATATTTTAACAACTCTCCGTACTAATAAGTAAGCTAAAATAAGTTTTTAAATTCATATTCTAAACATAGAAATTAAATCTCTTTTATTAAACATGATTAACTAATCCTTAAATGATATGTCTGAATAAAAGAATTATTTTGATAGAATAAATCATGCAATTCATTATTGTTTTTATTAATATCCTACAATTAATATATTCAATAAATAAATTTCTATATTTAATAGAATTAAACTATTTTTAAAAACTTCAAAAATTTTCATACTTTATATTACAATATATTTCATGAATATTTTAAATGTATTATGACTGACAAAATTATCTCTTAATTTTAATCTATTAAATAAACATAATAAATATTAATCTATTATAAAACTTTCTATTTTTCTTTTATTTTGCTACTACTAACTTCTTACTGATTAATAATTATTTATCAATGATTTAATAATCTTATGATTTATTATAGAAATTAATAATTTTATTTTTCTATTTTATTTAACATTATCTATAAAAAACAAAAAAATAATTTTTTATATTTTTTATTCAAGCTATCGCTTTCTTCTTATTATTAATTCCATTAATAGCCGTATATCTATTATCTTTTAATTATTTTATAATCTTAATTTATAATTTTAATCTATACTTTAGTCTATAATTATAATTTGAAGATTATAGATTTTGAGGCAAATGATCAAAAATGATGTTTTGGCTAACTCTCTATTTCACAAATTGGTTTCAAGTTTGTATTACGTTTTAATTTAAAAATACAAAATGCATCAAAATGATTCAAATTTGACAATTCGTCCAGAATGTGGTTGACTTTTCATCAAAATCTTCATGATCAAACTTTTTATATCAATTTTTACACATTATGTGACTTAAACATAATCACCATATACAAATTATTTCAATACAAATTATTTCGATTTAACAAAAATTTTCTTAGGAAATACTAAACAAATAGAATATCGAATATAACTTCTTATAACTATAACAATACTAATTTTTAAAATTACATTACTTGTCTTGCAGCTTGTAATCATTGAATGAAGAAATTTCGATTTCAAATATTGATCCAAAATTTGGTGAAATATTTAAAACTAAGAATTTTCTGTTATTATTAATATATTTTCTAATAGGTTATTGACTTTGCTAAAACACTATACTTAATTTATAAACGCGAAATGACACGCGAAATGTGCATTTATATAATTTAATATTACAAAATTGTATGTGCTTGTAAACATTTTTTACTTAGCTCCTAATAATAAATAACAATAATAATAATTTATCCTGATTTGAATAGATTCAGTAATAGAATTGTTAAAACAATAAGTTGAAATATGTCTAATGACATAAATTTATTTCTTTTTTATTTTTTATTTCAAAGTTTACCAAAGTTAATGATATTTCTTTTATCTTTGAACTAGGTTCACCGAATATGTAATAATTGATTAACTGTTTGAATTATTCAATAACTTTTTCCTATAAGTTTTAATTAACAATCTTTTTCTCTACTGCCTATATTCAAATTGTATAGGATTTAATTTATAATATGTCATAGTCTATCTATTATAATTCTCATTATCATTCTCAATTCTTTATAATTATATTAAAATTCTTAAAATTTTTTATTGGAATCTTTATGCTATATATATGTCATTATATGTTGTGTAATGTCAACAGTAAAATGTGATGTAATCCTATAATCTTATCCTTAAACTGGAATGGGTTTCAATATTTTTTAGTTTTTGTTTTTTATAGAAGCAATTAATTTCCAATTTAATTTTGATTTTTGATTTAGTGTCCAATATATTAATTATATTTCGAATTATTTTCTCTTAATAAAATATATTTTTGCAGACTAGAGATTTGTTTAGATATATACCAAGATATTATTAACATAATTTACTTATAACATTTTTACTTGATTTAACTTGATTAATATACAAGTCTTATGTCTTATCATAAAGCTAAATTCTGATTTACCTTAATTTTTCAATCTTTCATCTAGCAAGATTTATATATCATTTAAATTGTTTTAGAATAATGCATATTATCGTAAGATTTGAATGAGAAGCTAAAATCGCTGCATCATTCAAAAATTTCAATTATGACAGATTATTTGATAAGCAAGTCCACCGTGTAGAATAGTATAATAAGGATCTCAAAATGCTAACTTATAATCAACTTGAATTAGAGAGAAATTAATTATAGCTTTACCATTCTAAACTAGAAAGTATCAATTGAAGTATATAGAATATAATAGAAAACTTTTTTTATTTCAACTATTTTCAGTCAACTATTTTCTTTTATTATTATAATTATTTATTAATTGTTAATAAATTATTTTTTTTTCTCACAAACAAAATGGTATCTTTATCTTTTGTGTATGCGTGCGTATATACGTGTATGTGGGGGGAGAAGTATGGGAAAAGAGAAGAGATGGAGGGGATAGAAGGAAGAGAGAGAAAAAGAGAGTTACGCTCTGGGTTATCGCTAGTATTAATATCTAGGCTAGAAGCACGAGATTCGTTAATAGCTGGTTTCAGCTATTAACGAATCGTGTGATAGCCTGCGGATAATCTGCGATCACAAGTACTTCGCGATGGAAATATAGAGCAAATACTTTCAAAAGTCAACGCAGTTTATCATGCTAATCATTGTTAGGGTGGCTAATTAATCGATCATGGCCTAAAGTCTATTCTTAATCACGAGATCACGAGAAAATACTTAAAAAAATTATATTAACAAAATTAATATATCCTACTATGATCGTACAAAATTGAATTGGGCTCGTGAACGAAAAGATATACGGCATTAATACAAAATCTCGGGAAAGACATGAGATTGTTAGAGAATGAGAATGAGAGAATGAGAGTATAAATCAGAATTAAAATTAGACTGAATAAGCACTGCTATGCGAATGCTGACATAAATATTGAGCGAGTGGCGAACAATCAATCGTGCAACGATTCGCGCATCGTTTTTTACACTCCCGTTTACCAAGTGTCGATTCTCAAATATTCTGTATCATGTGATTATTGTTTCCGCAATTTAGTGTAGGTCTTTGTATTCTTGCCGAGAGGATCATAATGAGTAAAAGATAGTTTGAATTTCCTAACGAGTTTATAAATATCGTAAACATTACAATATACATATTGTTCTACACTTTTTTCATAAAATATGATCGCGAGCTATCCCCGGACTATCTCATGATTCGTTAACAACGATTGAGTCTCTTCTAAACTGAGTATTAACAATCGCGATAGTCGGGATATAATATATTTTAATGACAGCAATAGGATAGAGTAAATTTTGCTATGAAAACCCATGCATATACGTATATACACATATATCTATATATCTGCAATGTAATAACGTGTAATATAAAAATGTAATGAAAAGATAATTAATTATGCATTATAAACGATGCAGCTTTAATGACTTTGATTTTTACATATATTTGAGATCATAACTTTAAGTAGCTATTAAAAATTTTAATTAGCTTATCGTTTACTATAAAGTTATAAAAAATATAAATTTAATTAATAAATCATATAATTTTGTGACTAATGATTGGATTAGAAAAAAGAAATTTATATTTATATTCTATTATATTATTCATTAAAATTAAAAGAGATTGTCCAAGTAAACAATATTATATAGTTTTTCAATTGTCGTTAACAAAAAGCAATATAGTAATAAAATCTTATAGTATCTTATAATTTTTGACATTTGATATTATGTTTTATTTATTAAGGATTTCTTTATAATACTTTAAATTTAATATATGACGATTATAATGATTTGAAATAATAATTTTCATGAAAATATTAACGTATTGATATTAACGTATCATAATAAATAAATCAAGATTTATAACTTTATAACTCTAAACTTCACAATAATTTTTCCTTTAAAATAAATTAAATTCATAATTTTATTTTTTGTTATTATTTTTATTATTACATTTATTAAAAATATATTATAATTGTTAAATTTCAATTTGTCATTTCCATTAATAACTTTCTAATAAACAATGAATAACTAAAATCTTTTGATAATTACTTAGGATGTTATATAACATCCTAATATTTATTTTTATTTAATAACATATATTAAAGCCGAAATCATTAGTATTGCAGCCTTTATAATTAACAAAAGTAACAGTTCCCATTTTCATAAAATGAAATTGATTTTTCATTTTATAATTTAATTCAAAATAAAAAAATATCACACGATCTTCTTTTTCTTCGAATTTTTTCAAAATCAAATACTTTTTATTTTAAAAATGTTTTCGTTAGATGCATATTTTTTGAGTTATTTTTAAACAACATATTGAATAATTTATCTTATATCATTAAATTTTATATATATATATATATATATATATATATATATATGTATGTATGTATATAAAATCTTTTTAATAAGAAGCTAAAAACTTTTTCTTATGTATAAAATATTTATGAAAATTAATAATCTTATTTATAACTTTTTATTTATATTGTTCGTAGGCTGCTATGATTGCTAAACAAGCATACAAAGAAAATCTTTCGTTAAAGGAGTCTGCAATAAAATCTGGAATAACAGCAGAACAATTTGATGAATGGGTCAAACCCGAAGAAATGCTTTGTCCAAAATAAACATGTGCTTAAAAAGTATTTAGGAAGAATAATCATAGGACATTTCATTATGTTTCAATATCATACTTATATATTTTTATTTAAATTTGAATCTAATTAATATTAATAAAACTATCCAATAAAAAATGAAAATAAACCATTATTTTCTAACAATTAGTTACAATTAGTTAATTAATTAACAATTAGTTTCTAAAAATATGCTATAACATGATTTTTATTAAATATGATCATTTTTGAGAAATTCTTAATTACTCAAATATATTTATAATTACAATCTATTCTAAATAATTTTATGTATTTCTATACGCACAATTTTATTAAAGCGGTTTTGTTGCTTACATTAGGTATATTTTGAAGCGAAGTTGATACTGATCTTAATTATTAATTTAATTATTATACTAATATTAATTAACATATTAATATTCAAGAATTAATTATATAATTATTATCTCAAAATTGTTATAAAATAAGTATTATATTACTATTATTTTAATTATATAAAATATAAGATATGATATCTCATTACTTATTATTAAACTTTATTGTTGTCTATTTCTGTTGATCATTTTTTATTAATAGACTTTTATAATTGATTATTCATTTGTTTATTACGAATTCTATTTATCTATCAATATTTTTATTTATCAATCTGTTTCTCTTTATTCTTATTTCTTATTATATATATATATATTACATACACATATATGTACGTGTAAGCATGCGTATACTTACTCTATGTATTTAGTATAAACGCATGTTTTGTATAAGTTCAAAATCAGATCTTCTATTTATTATTTATTTCTAAAAATTGTGCTTGTTATAATTCAATACATTGATATTTAAAATCGATCCTGGAAGCCGTTAATGTTCACTTCTTACAAAAAAATTCAACATGTTGTTTGCCAGGATACTTTTTAATATTTCTAGTCAATAAATATGTTAACAGAAATAATTGCAAATCGAGTAGAAAATAGTCTTATGAGACAAGAATTTTTTTCTTCATAATTTTCTTCAAATATTTCTACTGAAAATTTGTTTAGAAAATTTGTTTGCGGCCCGCATATCCTTTCGCTATTTCCGTCTCGATAAATGCTTCATTTATCGAAAATAATTTGTTAGTATTGCTTGTATTGCTTGAAGACATTCTTTACAAAAATAATTTTTCAATATTCAATAATAAAACAAATTGTATATTCTTCATATCAAATTTTAAATATGTAATCCACGTTATATAATTCCAACGAGTGAATGGATCAAGATGATTTAATTACTTCATATAATTGCCGAACTTTAATGTATTATATTATATGTGATTATGTTAAGAATAATAGAACATCGGTATCAACACCAGTACACAAAATAAGATGCGTAAAACAGTTTTAATATCCCGGGAATTGTATAAATACTAGATATTCAATGTATTTTAACTATACATCCGAGGAAAATCGCCGATATTTTTAGTCGAAAAGAAACCAATATATTTTCCTATTCTCATAATTCGGACAAACTTATCCTATGCAAGATTTTTTCTATCTTAAAAAAGAAAGAAAATAAAGCGGTTTTAATAATATATGTTTTTAATATCATCAAATTAAAAATTGTATATCATGCAACTTAGTAATTATATTATTTGAAAAGTTGAAAAAATTTTATTTTCAAATAAAGAAAGATATTTTAATTATTAACAATGATTATATTAAATAGTAAGAGTAGAGCAAACCTAGGAAAACAGCTAGGAAAAAACAGCTTTTTAAAAAACGCGATAAAAAACGCACATTTATTTCATTGCACGAAGCAGATGCAAGAGAGATACGTTATCTGCTTTTAATGCATGTTCATATTTATTTATGTTTAATTTTTTAGTTACTATACGCCACTAAGCCATAGTGGTTTTCTACTGGATTCTCTTTTTAAGCAATATATCACTATAAAAGGTACATTTGTCTCGTATTGAAAATCATGTACATGCCATGGTAACGTTTTTATTTGTTTTGATTCTCATTTTTTTTGCTCATGCAACGAGCGCAATAGTTTAATGATATTGCCAAAAAGTGTACATCTCAAAGTCGAAATATTTTATCTATTTATCCACACTATTATGAGGAATGAATTATTTCTAAATTCAAATAAATATATTATTATTCGTCGACTTTTTTAATATGTCCTTTCGTATTTTTTATTAATTTTATAGATTTCTTAACTATAATATGTCGATACAAAATAGAAAACGGGAAACTATTAATGATGAATCAAAAACAGATTTAGAAAATGCTCTAAATAAAAATAACAATGGCTGAAAAAAATTAAATAAGGTGCGGAATCGAATACTGAGTTCATCATCATCATTGGAAACTTCTGATACTCAGTCAGAAAAAACATGTAAAAAAATTAGAATATGAGCATTTTACTTTTAATTAATTAAGGAGATAATAGATATATATGGCGACATATAAATAATAATTTTAATAATCATAAAAACTCTACTGCGAATCATCCTCTTAAATTATAAAAAACAGTTTCTGTTTTTCTACACAAATATAAACAAAAAAAGCATTAAGAAATTACGTGCGAAAGATGTGAAGCGAAAATTGCATTATGAGTGTCAAGAACGTGGGACTATGTATAGTTCCTTGTTTTAAGATATGTCACATAAGATTATATTATTAATTATTAAAACATTTGTGTTTATATCATATCATTACGATTTTCTCAAATCTTTTATATAAAAATATATAGAAATGTTAGAACTTATTGAGCTATAATTTTATTCTAAACGTAAGTGTAATGGAAAACATCAGACTCCAATCGCAATATTACGTGTATTTATAAATACAAATTCCGTTAAGGAACTCGTCGTACTGAGATATCATTATGCAAAGATACTTACATAGCTACCTACAAGATAAATAATACAACTATTGCCATTTTTAAAATGCTACATCTCCTAGTGTAAAATATGCTCTCACTTATCAGATCTCTAGTTTAGTTAATTTCTAGTTAATTTCAAAATTTTATGTGGTTGTTTAGAAAAAGATTTTTAATTAACCCAATCCAGAAAGGGATGCAGATATAAAATGATACGAATATGCAATATGACAATGTGCATCGCAATATAAATGTGCATCATAAATATAAATAAAAATAATCAAATATTTATGCATTGCAATTTTATGATAAAACTATGTAATGTTTGCAAAATATTAATAAATAGTTACATTAAATATTGAGAAAAGCAAATATTTTAAAATCTCTTTAAAAATTATTTCAGTATTTATTTATTTCAAATCTTAAAAGATATAATATCGATCTTAAAAAATATGTTTTTCATATTTGTTATATTAGAAGCAAGAATAAATCAGCATTTTATCCTTGAAAATGTTATAAACTGTAAATTAATTTCAATATTGCAAATATAATATAAGAATTAATATTGTTTATTTATATTTAATTTAATTACTAATAATATTACATTTAAATTCAGATTAGGAAAAGCTTGAGAAAAATTTGTTATCTTGAGTTTTTGTGAACTGTAAACTTAACAAAAATAATATTGAACGATTATAAAAACAATAAAGAACGCACATAAGATATGTCGGAATAATTGTTCTCAAATTTCTCTTTGCTTTGCGTACATATGGCATTGTCTATTATTATTCGGAAGAATATTCATCGGTTTTGCCAATATTCATCAATTTATAAGTAAGATCTGTATATAATGTTTTTTTCCAAAAAACACTTTTTCAAAAAATTGATAAAGACTATTATACGTAAAAAATTTTTAATTTTAACTAATTGTGAAATTGTAAGGATTAACTATTCGTAGATAAATATATTTATTATAACTTAAAAATACTTGCGTGAAGTTGATTTATGGCTTACGATTACATTAATAACCTTAATGAGTTCGTGTATACACAATTAATATAGCAATAATAATTATTTAAACTGATAAAAACTGATTGACTATTGATTATAATCAATATTTATCGTATAGTATCAAAAAGCTTAAATATGGAAAAAATTTTTAAATTAAGAATGAAGACAGTATTAAAATTAAATAAAGTTATATTTATAACAGAAGGGGACAGAATAGAAAAATATTGATCACGTTTTTTAGATGCAGCAAATTCATTTAACAAAATTTAGTATAATAAAGGAATACTATTTGCAATAAATTTAATTGTTATGAAGTGAAATATCTAATGAAGTGAAATAATATGTAAACCATATTGAAAAAAACAATTAATATTTTTAAAATAATCAATATAAAATTTTTTTATATAGATATTGGATAAATAGAGAAAAAAGAAAATTAAAAATATAAAGACAATAGGAATTTTTTTAAATCAAAGCTTATTTATTTCAAATTAATATTCAAGTCAATAAAAAATACAAAAAATATAATATAAAGAAATATAAAAAAATATAATGTCAAATTGAAAAAATAATCCTAATAAGTTTTAACCAACGATATTTGTTTTTTTCAATTATATTTTTTCAACTATAAAACTTATAAAGATTTAGCAATTTCTAAATTATTTTGCTTAGATTAGTCTTACATTTTTTAAATCATTTATATATATATTTCATTTAGATATTCATATATTCAAAATACAGCATTTCGTATACTAAAAATTAAAATTGAAACATCGTAAGAAATTAATAAACTTTATTAATTAATAAAATATATATTTTATATTTTAATGAAACGTTTTTAAGAACATATAAATAAAAACATATTTATTTTATAATATGTTTTTGAAAACCTTTCATCCACGTATAAAATGCAGCATTTATTAATTTTTATATTTTACAATTTACATATTTTATAATTCAACACGAGATAAAAAATTTTGAAGACAAGAAAATTAAATATTAATATCTATGAATAGTGCATATAATATATATATCTATATAATATATTTATATGCTATAAATGCTATTATTTACGTAGTATATATAAGCATGACTGTAATATTATAATCAAAGGCATATCCCAATTTTGAAAAAAACTATTAGCATTCTCTTAAAATTTTATGATTTAGTTCATAGTTATTTATCAAATATTTTACATAAAATTATGATGTTTAAAAAATATAAATTTGGAAATTATATTATCTTATATATAGCTTCTAAGTTTTAAAAACTGTAAGAATTATTATATATTCATATTGAAAGACAGTACCTTGAAGATAATAATCAAATAGATATCAAGATAATAATAAAAAAATATTTTATATATTTAATCTTGTGTATTGAAAATAACAAGGAACAATTTATTATAATGTAATTATATAAATATTGATAGAGTTATATTGTGAATATATATAACTGATTCATATAATAATAATAAAAATGAAGAATATCATATAGCATTAATTGTACACATCTTGTATACCATCTCAATAATTTTTAGAAAATAAAAGTGAATTATACTAGTAGTATTTAGGTACCTTTACCTGTTTTTTAATTATTTTTAACTAACTATAGATCTTTTTGGTAGTATGCTCAATTGTTTTTTAATCTTATTCCAATACAATTTCGTAATATATCAGGAAATTCTTTTTTATTAATTAGTATAAGTTAATATAGAAAATTTTAAAATAGATGAAAATGAAATATTAGCTAATTTTATTAATTTTAACGAAAGAGACATCAAAAATTCAGTTAACATCTTTATATATAAACATTAAAAATTGATAGTATTAATATTAGTAGTATTAATATTAATAAATATTAATAATATTTCTATTAATATGGAAAGACATAATAATGAATATCATAATATATTGATAACTTAAAAAAATTTGTTTTGTTGTGTTAAGTCTAAAATGTATATGTACATAATAATTACTTCAAAAAAAGTTATGATTTTCACACTTTACAATTATATAATATTACTTTAAATATTACTTTAAAATATATAATAATACATATATAATATATAATATATAATGTATTTACATATATTCATACATTCATACATTTACATATATTCATACATATACATATCTCTAGCTTAAGCTCTAAGTTTGTAAAATGTATTAAAGAAATGCAATAGTTTGAAAATTTTTTAATTTTCAATCAAATGTATGATACGAAGATTTACAGTAATGTACATCTACATCTACATCTACATATATATTATATACATAATATTTATTTAATTTAACTTATGCATTCTTATTACAATAGATTTGTATTTAATTTAATTTTTATTTGATTCCTTATCTTTTTGAGTGCAATATATTTTTATATTATTCGATTGTTACATTATTCGATTATATATTTCTATTTAATAACTTTAATTATATACTTAATTTTTATTTTATTTATTTTAAATATACAATTCTACCATTATAGAATATATGTAATCTTAATAATTCTTATAATTTGTATACAATTTTTATATATTTTATATAATTTTTATACAGATAATATTTTATATTTATTTATATTTATTATTTATATTTATATTTATATTTATATTTCTTCATATTTACATATAATTACATATATATAATTATATAATAGAATATAATTAAATATATATTAATTTTTTACTGACAATATACCAAAAATATAATATATTTTTTATATTGAATATAATTTTTTTATATTGATTTATCATTTATTAATATAATAATATCATATTTTTTCAGGTAATCAAATAATATAAATTTTGCTAAAAAATGTGAAAAAGTTTATATATATTAATCTTAATTTTTATTTAAATATTAATCTTAATATTTAATGATTTTAAAATCTTTGACATATAGATATAATATTACTGAAATTGATACTATCCAGTTTTATAGACATTTATAAATAATAAATAAATGTTTATAAATAACAAATATATTAGAATGTAATATAATGTATTAATAATGTATTTTACGATGTATTTTATATTTTATACAAATAAAGTGTTTTTATTTACAATGTTAAAATACTATTGTGTATTTAACATTTAATTAATATTTCTCATTTCTAATGTTTTATTAAATAATAATTAATGCTTCTTATAGTTTTTTTTACCATTTTTATTTATAATATTAATATTATAATATAATTATATATAATATATAATTTATTATACATAATATAAAATAGAATATCTATAATAAAACTAACTGATACAATATGACAATTATTCAATATGACAATTGCCAAATATTAGAATTAATATTTATAATAAAATTAATTGATGCATTTATTCGATATGATAAATATTGTCAAATAATCTTTGCAATTCAAATTAAAGCGCGTATGTACAATCATGGCGCATAGTTACTAAAAAGATCAAAGAGTTGATAGAGAGTGAACCTATAATCTCACTTACACTGTGCTTTTGCTTATATTGTGATTTAGCCTTGCATTTACTTCTTAATTCATGACATTTACTACGTAAGAGAGAAGTAGGTTACTAAATTATTGAAAAGAATGACGTTGAATATATTAAAGTGTCATGTTTTTAATTATGGCTTACGGCAATTAAAAGAATTATCAATTTATTCAATACCAAAGTCATATTTATCCACTTCGGCAATAACGATGAACTGCAAGGTACAAAATCATAGTGAAATTAATAAAATTGTTAATTTTATTATTCATATTAATCATAATCATATTAATCATCAATTGATTTTTATACAAAAATATTAAATATTTGAAGAAATTTTCCTTAAAAATCTTTCATGACTTATAAATATACATTTCAATTTTATATCAATAACATCTTTGCAACAAAATACGTAAGTACAATACATAACATAACAAAGCATAATAAATGTTTATAATGTTACAATATTTTTATTTAAAGTTGTGATAAGAATATATATAATCATTAATTCTTATAAAAAATTTTTGAAAATAATGTAATAACGAACTGAATTATTATAAATTAACATAGATCTAAATGAATATAATAGAAAACTTCTAAATATATAATAAATATTATAGATGTTATATTTTATGATAAAAATATAATATATTCATTATTTTCATATATTAATTTTCAGTTATAATTAATAATATTTGTTAATAATTTGTCTATATATTCTTCTAATAAATTCCATATTTGATGATACGAGTTTATATGAATTGTATAAGTTGAACGAGTTTGTGATGAATAGTCATCATATATCCTTTTGCTTATTATCTAGACTTCCATGTTTCATTGACTTTTTTAATCTTCATTACTGTGTTATTAACCAGATCTGATAGAGATATCATCTTATGTAACTGTTGTATAATTCTAATAAAATATGGTAGATAAAAATTTTTAATCTATAATTTAATAATCTTTAAATATAAAATTATAACTTTAACATAAAATTATAAATTCATATAAACATTTTGTAAACTTAATAATATATAAATTTTAACATGTTTTCATATTTATATATATATTTATATATATATGTAAATATGAATATATTACATATATGAATATATATGTAATATGTATGTAATATATATTTATTTATAGATATGCTATATATATTATAATATTATATTATATTATTAATATAAATAATTATATATATTTTTTATATGTATATGTACATATCTAGGAACAAAAATATACAGATTATAGAATTGAAAGAGATACATTTGGAGAATTGAAAGTGCCAACAGATAAATATTATGGTGCTCAAACTCTTCGATCAGTGATGAATTTTCCAATTGGAGATACATTCGAACGTATGCCTGTAAGGAATAATAATATCATAAACTTTTTAGATATTTGTATATGTATTTAGATATATTAAAACAAAAATATATTTTCTGACTTTTATATACTTGATTTAATTAATATGTATTGTTTTATAGTATGGAGTAATAGTAGCTATGGGTATATTAAAAAAAGCTGCTGCAGAAGTAAATAAGGAATTTGGTTTGGATCCGAAAATTGCTGATTGCATTAGCAAGGCTGCAGATGACGTAATATGTGGCAAATTATATAACGATCATTTTCCTTTGGTAATTTGGCAAACTGGATCTGGTACACAGACCAATATGAATGTTAATGAGGTTAGTTTCTATGTGAACATCTATTATATTATATTATATTATATTATATATATTTTTTTATTAAAAGAATTTATATTAAATACTTTTTAGGTAATTTCCAATCGTGCCATTGAAATGCTTGGTGGTGAACTTGGTTCAAAAAAACCAGTGCATCCTAATGATCATGTTAATATGTCACAAAGTAGTAATGATACGTTTCCAACTGCTATGCATATAGCTGTTGCTCTAGAAGTTGATAAAATATTAATACCAGGATTAGAACAATTACACTGTGCATTAAAGGAAAAGTCAATAGAGTGGAAAGATATTATAAAGATTGGTAGGACACATACTATGGATGCAGTTCCTATAACATTGGGACAAGAATTTTCAGGTTTATATTTATGCAAATTACTTTTAAGATAGTTTAGTAGTTTAGATAAGTTAAGGTATGCATTAAAATGTCTAATCTTTTTCTACAGGATATGCCACGCAGATTGAATATAGCATTAATAGAGTAAAAAACACATTACCAAGATTATATCAATTAGCTTTGGGTGGTACAGCAGTCGGAACTGGATTGAATACACGAAAGGGTTTTGCAGAAAAAACAGCTGCAAGAATTGCGCAACTCACTGGTCTACCATTTGTTACTGCACCAAATAAGTTTGAAGCTTTAGCCGCACATGATGCGATTGTCGAAGTACATGGTGCTATCAATACAGCAGCTGTCTCTATCATGAAAGTAGGTAGTGGTGTGTGTAAATGTTTTTATATGGGGAGAGGAAATGCATATATGTGTAAATAGTTATGATACATTCCCTATTTTTGTATTCTATTCTTAATGTTTTTTGTAATGTTTGTGCATAATTTTCATAGATTGCAAATGACATTAGATTTCTTGGAAGTGGACCTAGATGCGGTTTAGGAGAATTATCACTTCCAGAAAACGAACCTGGGAGTTCCATTATGCCTGGAAAGGTAAATCCTACGCAATGTGAAGCAATTACTATGGTATGTTGTCAGGTGATGGGTAATCATGTAGCAATATCGATTGGAGGCAGTAATGGTCATTTTGAACTCAACGTATTTAAACCGGTTATCGTTGCCAACGCCTTAAGATCTGCAAGATTATTAGGTGATGCCTGCTCTGTGTTCACAAAAAATTGCATTGAAGGCATTGTTCCAAATATCGATAATTTAAAGAAGATAATGAATGAAAGCCTAATGCTTGTTACAGCATTGAATCCGTATATTGGCTATGATAAGGTATGATAAATGTTTTTTATAACAGAAATTCTAGAGTAAAAAAAAATTTTTTTATTATATATTTATAAAGTTATGAATATTTGTAAAAATTAATTTGTAAAAATTAATAATTCTTTTAGGCTGCTGCAATAGCTAAGCAGGCACATAAAGAAAACACTACACTGAAAGAATCTGCATTGAAACATGGATTGACGGCAGAACAATTCGATGAGTGGGTCAGACCTGAGGAAATGCTAGGTCCAAAATAATGGCTATGCAAAAAGATATAAAGGAATGTTCTATAATGTATTTATGATTTTATCTTTAAAATCGGCAAAATTTATTATAAGAAACTATTTAAAAAAATCTTATACATTTTTAAATTTAATATTTTTTAAATATTATGCGGAATTTATTCTCAATTATTTGAGATTGAAACAATTAATGAATATCATGATTTATTATTATTCAGCTATTTAGTATATTTATATATTGTTTTGTAAGGTATTTTGCATTTGAAGTTTATGTAGAGAAAAAATTGACTTCAATAAATATCTATATATATCATTTTAATATATATATTAACTTGTATATATCTTGTGTATATTGTGTATGATTAACATATTACGATTGATTATAATTAAAGATATATATAAATATATTCATGTTTTTTGTTATGTAATTATGTATTAGATATTATGTAACTTTTTCATTTATTACGATTTCATGTATTCATTTGTATATAGTAAAGAAAGCGAGATGTATTACATCACAAACTGTGGGTTAGAAAGGTCATCTCTATATAATCAAGTTGCTCTGAATCTACCTCAAGTGACGCGCGCATAAATACGTCGTAATAAAATAAGGGTAGGGAGAGCGCCCCAATCGCTGTGTCTGTGTCGCTGCGATATAGCGCGCAATTATCAAATGAGAAAACGCCGTGTGATTGAGCTCAACCAATTGCCTGTTTTTGTATTTCTAGAAACAGCAACAGCCGTTTTGCATTTTAACCATTATTCCATTTTTGACATTATTTCCATCAAAATAACATCAAGCTTAGAACAGTTCAGAATTATTACAGTATAAAATCGGCTCGCCGAGGTTTATTTGCTCTTTTCGATCAAAACTTTCAACAACTGCGGTTCGGAAAATTCAGAGAATTTTATTTTTTTTGTGGCGAAAATAACAAAAGTGCTTTTGAAGTTCTTTAAAATTGTTTTAATCCGTGAAACATAAAATTTTTATAAATATTAATGAAGTTACTTGCTTTGATAGTTAACTAATCTTTTATTCCATTTTCTTTATATATTCCGCTTGTGAATATTTATATATAGTGATTTATATTGTAATCATATTAAAATATTTCGTATATTAAAAAAAAAGACTTAAAGAGTTTACACTGCATCTTATTTCTATATTTTCAATCTGTTCGAAACATAAGTAAAGGCTAAATAAAACAAAACGAGAATAGAGTTAAAGATGAACGCACTAATTAAAACACACAAATTTTTCAATAAATTAAGTGTTTGTTACTACAGCGGAAAAGTTGGTATTGTCGGAGTACCGTTTGACAAAGGACAGGTAAATATATATAATAAAATTTAATAAAGTATTATATATATAAAATAGTCAATTATTAAATTAATCAATGCATCTTTCCATCAGTAATTTATTCCTGAAATAAATATTCTTATATAAATATTTTTGAAATTATTTGATAATGAAAATTGTATATTAAAAAACCTTTATAACTTTAAAATGAGACTCGTTTAAAATTAGCTAATTGAATAATTTCAAATTTGCATATTCTAATATAATACATATAGATATAATACACGCGCGGTTGTAAAGTTGTAGAAAGCGAAAGTATATAAAAAAATTAGAAATTATAAAAATATTAGAAATTCCAAATTTTACTAACTTGATATTAGTTTCAACATTTTATCGAATATTATTTATTCGAAGATATCTTCATTGTCAATCACATACTACGCGATATTTTGATATTTTCGTCCTTATATCGTTTAAAAATATTATTTATATGTAATATATGTAAGATAAGATATTCCATATATAATCTTTACATATTATAATATTACCAATAAAATCACTAATATTATCAATAAAAATAACATCTAAGAATGTTATAAAAACATTTGAAAGATGATACATATTATATCTTATAGAAAAAAAAAGGAGTAGCTCGTGGACCTGAAGTAATAAGAGCAGCAGGATTGATAAAAGAATTGAAAATATTAGGTATAAAATTATATTTATAACTTAAGATGTTCATATATGTATGTATATGTATATGTGTATCAAAATTAATATAAATTGCATTTTTATTTTCCTAGATTTAGATGTGATAGATTATGGTGATATAGTTTATAAAATAGAACCTGCTCATATAAGTAAAAGTCCAAAAAAAATAAATAATATGTCTTATTTAAGTCATGTGGCTAGTTGTACAAATCGTTTATCTCAACAAATTCAACAAATATTGCAAGAGGGACGGCAAGCATTAACAATTGGTGGTGATCACAGTTTAAGTATCGGTACTATTGATGCACACGTCAAGGTATGACGGAAAACTTTCATAGAACAAGCTATAGTTTTTTTTTTATTTAAATTTTAATAATATATTTTTTTCATGTAGGAAAAAAAAGATGTAGCAGTAATATGGGTAGACGCTCATGCGGATTTAAATACTAATAAAACTAGTGAAAGTGGTAACGTTCATGGAATGCCTGTAGCATTATTAACTATAGAGTTAGCTGATTATTGGCCATATTTACCGGGCATGGATTGGCAAACGCCAATGTAATAAATATAATTATTTTCAAACATTTACACTTTTACACTATTACGAATCAATTTATTCTTAAGACTATATAAATTAATTAATTAAAATAAATATGTATTAATTCTCTTTTAGGTTGTCTATTAGAAATTTAGCTTATATCGGTTTGAGATCCGTAGATCGCTATGAAAGATTAGTAATTGAAAAATTTGGCATTACCGCTTTCGGGATGGAAGATATAGAACGATATGGTAATATAATATAATACAATATTTATGTACAATGTAATCATTGTATAATACAATTGACATTAAATTAATTTTAGGTATCCATGATGTAATACATTTGGCACTAAATAAAATAGATCCACATAATTCGAAATCTTTACACGTTAGTTTCGATATCGATTCATTAGATCCACTAGAAGCACCCAGCACTGGAACTGCAGGTATATAATTAATAGAATTTATGTATAAAAGCATAATTTTTTTATTATAACTAAATTTTAATTCGCAAACTATAGTTCGCGGAGGATTAACTCTCAGAGAAGCCATTCATCTCATGGAGGAAATATATAGAACACACAGATTAAATGCTATTGATCTGGTCGAAGTTAATCCGGAAATTGGTAATGAACATGATGTGAAACTTACTGTAGAAGCAGCAATACATATTATCCAAGCTGCTTTAGGTTATACAAGAAGAGGTTTGAAACTACCTAAAGGTATTACCGACATCCCTCAAACGTAAATGTTCCAATAATATTTATTTTTCAATGTCAATTATAATTTATTATTAATTATAATATAATTTTATTTCTATAATATATATGTTCCATCCTTATTTTAATTACTTCCTATAATTTTATACGTTTATATGTTTTATATGCTTTATTTAAATGCTGTATTTAAATCTTTCTATAAAATTATGCGTATAATTATCTTTTTGTTTTATTATATTAAATAAATATTTAATAATATGAAATAAATATTTTTCTTTTTCTTATAAATGACTTTACATTCTAATAACAAAAAAAATGTAAGAAAAGACTTTGGTATTTGTATACCTTTTAATATTTAACTTGAACTTATAAATAAAAATATATAATATAAATAAAAATATATAAATTTATTAATAAAACTTGTGTTTATATTTTTTTAATGATATAATCTTATAATCAAATATTTGTGATACATAAAAAATGATAATCCTGTAATCAACAAAATATAATTATTCACAACTTTCCAAAAAACTAATATATTAATTCAAGTTGACATATACTTGACAGATATATATAAATAAATATAAAAAATATGTAAATAAAAATTTTTAATACATATTTCTTTATAAATATTTGCAAAATACATCGACAAGTTTTAAAATTTTAAAAGTTTTAATAATAATAAATACAATAAACTTTACTTTTTGACTTACGTAGAAAATCATAACTGTTTTTATATTTGATAAAATTAATTAATATTTCAAAAAATTAATCCATTATAGATCAATCATTTTATTTACATTCAGTGATCATATATCTGTTCTGCGTATTTAAAGTTAGTTATTTTTTATATGAATCAGAGAAAATAATTTTCATCTTGAATATTAATTTTAATGCATATTTTGAAATAATATGGGAAATGTTAGATATATTTAATATGATTGATTATATGTGTGTATATATATATATATATATATATATATATATATATATATATATATATATATAACCAATACTTTCTATATAATATATATGTACGCATACACACACATATTTACACATTAATACTAAATAATAAGATAAGACAATTATTCTAGAAGCAGCAATACATATTATCAAGCATTTCTGCATTAACAGAACATAATTTGAGAGAACTTAAAGATATTCTTGATATTTCTTTACATTTTAATAATATTTACCTTTTAATGCTGATCTTAATTATATATATATATATATATATATATATATATATATAATATAATATAATATAATATAATATAATATAATGTAATATAAACACACATATCACATATGCAAAATTATAATCTCAAAATTTTTATATACGACTTTTGTTACAGAATATTCTAATCTATTATTAAAATCTCTATTAGTAATTTTGGGATACTAGGCTTTAGCTAGGCATATGGGACATTTAGTAGCGTCCTCAGTCCATATTCCACCATTGTTGGCACAGTGTACCCTAAATGCCCAAAGCTCGATAACAGAGTTTCTCGAAACTGCAGATACTGTTATACTATTGATCAAACTTGATGTTTCTAATCATAAGTGACCATACGTGAGCATTGCTGGCCATGATATTCCATAATTGGCCATATTAGGGCATGTTTGACAATCTAAGTGTGTGACTCAAATTCATATCTGTGGCATTTCCCCAAAGTTGCTCAGAACTGGCAATTTCGGGACAAACATAGTCATAAATGAACATACCTGATCCTTATTGATCAAATTAAGACCCTACAGGCCATTTTAAGCGGCTTTTACTATGTTAGCATATCGTGCCACGTATAGCAAGATCTGACGTATCTTTCCAATCTTGGGCCGAACTAGCCATAATGRGGCAAATTTGCCCAAAATTGATCATACTAGGCTTTAGCAAGGCATATGGAACATTTAGTGGCATCCTCAGTCCATATTCCAGTCCATTCTAAGATATTGAGATAAAATGACCTGAGTAGAGTTATTAATATTTCTATGTTCTGAAAATTGTATCACAACTCAATAAAATAAAGAATGTAATAAAACTTTTTTTTAAAGTATCATTCGCCATATAAAACCAATGCTTCATGGACATTTTCCCGAACTTCATTATACATGAAAATCATTTCAATATTCTTTTATTAGAGTTAACTTTTCTATTTTAATAATCAAACGTTTTTATGTTAAATAAGATATAAGACTACTGTATGTACTATATTGTTATTTTACTATAGTGTATTCGTACTATATTTTTGACTCAATGACTGAATGATTTTTGAGTCACTGATTGGAAGATAGGTGTTAATGTTCACAATATGCATCTTCCAATTGATATATAAAAGCTATTCTGTTTATATCGTTTGCTGATAATTAAATTTGGAGAATAAAATAGAAAGTAGAATAAAAATATAAAATAAAATAAGTGATCGAATTTCATTCGAATTTATCACTTACATATATAAATTCTACTTTAATTGTTTAAATGATCTCTCTAAATTCAATGATCTCTCTGTGTGATCATTGAATTTGCTGAGAAGGCTATAAATATAGGTGTTAAAAAAATCAGAATCCTATTAGAAAATACAAAATTGTGTTTTATTTCACTTTATATTTTATCTAAGCATCAAATCAATAATTATTATATGTTTCTTTTGAAACTTTACAACTTTTGTTTCAAATATGTTTTTCATTTTACTTTGCTTCTTGTATATTTAAGCATCTCAATTTAAATACCATATTCTGTATATTGAATCGTAATAACAGTAATATTGTTTAATTTCTTTTTATATAAAAAATAAGAAATTCTAGAAACACGAAATTATGAAGCCACCACAAAGTTAATAATAATGGAATAAATAATACATACCTAATTGTATAAATATTTATACACACATATAGATATGCATATCTATTATATTTTTAATTTTAGCATTAATAAGGGAATAAATAATAAATTACATAATTATCGAAAGATTATGTATATATATAAGATTATAACACAAAGTTTTTTTAATGAAATCCCAGGAAATTTATTATAAATTTATGTGTATAAATATTTATCTGATACAGAATGATTTTAGCAAATATCAAAATAAAGCTTTGTTCCAAATAAAATTAAAAAAGATTAAAATTAAAGAAGAAAATTATGTATTTTTAATAAGTTTAATGACATGATTTTTTAGAAAATGCATCGATGCGCTAGTGCACTTTTTTTTAAATGGAGCCGCATCTTTTTTACATAAATTGATTTCTCGAGTTATTTTGGAAATAATTAATTAAAAATAATATAAGAACATCGAAAACTCAATATTTTACAAGATATTTCATTTTTTTCGATAACTTACAAGTATTCAAATATTTCAACATTACATTTTAAACATTTTTCATTATATTATTCAATTGTTTATTTATTTAAACAATTATTCTTAATTCTTTCAAATCATCTATTAAAAATAAAAGATTATATATTATTTTTTAGAGAATCCTAGAAAAAAGATGGAGAGGATTTCAGACAAACGTAGTAATTGATTCATAAATGCCGAATTTTTCTTGATAGATTGTTATTAAATATTTTCTTATGTATAGACCGAGTTATGAATAGATCTTATTGATAATATTTTATATTATTACAATTTTAATGGAGGATTCCATTACAATTGTAATGGAGGATATAGAGGAACGATATAAATTATAAAAAATATCGATATGCTTTACCATTCAAAATATTTAAAAAATACAGATTGATCCGCATAGATATCAAGAATTCCACACATTAATGCTGTATTTTAATTGAGTGTATTCCTTGCGGATGTAAATTTTTTATAGACTAAATATACACATGACTGTACATTTTATTCTGTACAAAAATATATATTTATTTTCTCATTATTAAGTTGTGTTACTTTTCCCTTTTTGTAAAAGAAAAATCGAATATAAGAAGATATTTAACGAGAGAAAATATTTTATAATTACTAATTTCAAAGAAAAATAATTTGATAGCATCTCATTAACTTATCAATGTTATCATATTTGTTTAACTTAAATTTTGATTTGTTATAAGATTCTCTAAGAAATGACATATCTATAATTTTTTGTTTCAATAAATAACTTGAAAGGATTAAATATGAATGCTAATAAGTGAACAATATAACAAAAAACATAAAAAAACATCAAAAAACATAAAAAACGTATTTAAAGTATAATGGTAATGATATAAATTATACTTATAAAATTATATTTATACTTATAAAATTATACTTACAAAATTAAAGTTAATATCATAAATTTTCGAAAAACATTTTATAAAGCATTAGATTTTAAATGATTTTGCTTTATTTTTTTTATTCGCAAAATGACTAAAAGAATTTATACAAAAAATTATACACTGTCGTTTAAATAAGGATGCAACTGCACCGATGTATTTTCAAAAAAAATTCCCAAGAGAAATTTAGAAGATGATATCATTGATTTGATCTTGAATAGTTATTTGAAAATTATATAGAGATCACTTTCAATTTCTTAAATGGAGACTTCTATTTTTTATTCATATATTTTTATAGCTTATCTTGAGTTTTTCAAACTTACTACAATGGAAAATTTTTTTTGCATTAAATATCTTCTGAATTACAAGACTTGAAATTTACAATAGTATTAGTATTAACATTATCTAAGATCTATCGTATTATATAATCAGACGTTACATTTATACCTGTATATGCATATGTTATGTATAAATATATGAATGTTATGTTGCATAAGCATTAATATTGACACGTAGATGAAAGCACAAATCTTACAATTCGTTATATCCCTGCGATATTTTTTTCCAAATTGCTTTCCAACTATGTTCCTTATAACAATTGTTTGAATTAGATACTCACATACAGAGAGCATTTGGAATCGTTAAATATGGGAATTATAAGTTATCTCTATTTCATATAAAATCCAGATCAGAATGTTATTTATAATACCAAATTAAATAATACTAATATTATATGAATCAATAAAACATATTATTATTCCAAAATTTTTATAACCTTCAATTAAAAAAGAATGATCACACGATCACTTCTGTTCACAGTCTCTTATTACAAATATTTTTTCAGGCATATTGTCAAATGTAATTTCGATTTTGGATACTTTGAATTTATTATTACATTCATGACATAACGTCACTTCATAATACAATACTCCCTTAGTATTGGTACCTCTAACAGGTATTTTAAACCATTTATAATTTAATTCACTATTAGATATTTGTCCAATACCATATGTAATGCGGCCTAATGTTATAGGATCTCCAAGATATGGCACAGCTTTTTTATGCATATGTAATGCGTTTATAGCATCCTTATAAGTTTCACTTTCCTTGATATCATGTTGCACACGAAAGTGGAAAGCATAACCTGTACCTGCTGTTATAAATCCTATTAAACTCGCTACTTTCATCAACGTATAATGTGACATCTGTAACCAAAAATAATACATTTTTTATTTTGGAAGAAATATATGCATAATATATAAATAAAGTATTATTTTTTCTACAAATAAATTCTTTTTTGTTTTTATATAACATAACTTTCTTATAACAGAGCTGTTATAATAAATTTCATCGAATAGAATTTTTAAAGTCGATCAAAATTATAGGTGATCTCGAAATTGACTTTGGAGATCCCATGCGGTGGATACGCGAAGTATTGATGGATATGTACATGATGAATAATATAATTATACAAAAATGTCGCCATTTTTGGTTACAGACTTTTTATTCTGATCGATAAAAAATCGAAGATATCTTTTACTCAATATTTTCTTGTATATCTATTATTATTATATGGGAAGCACAAGAGTATGATATATATAGCTATATGATATATGTGATAAGTGATCATAAGTGTGTGTATATGTGTGTCAAAGCTTTGCCTATATACATTTATAGCATCTTTATTAGATTCATTTCACCTTGATATCATGTGCACGAAAATGGAAAATATAACCGTTATAAGTATATTGTTATAAATTCTATCAAACTTGTTATTTTCATGAACCTATGATGCGATATCTACAACGAAAAACAAAACATTTTTTATTTTGAAAAAAATATAATATATAAATAATATATAATATATAATATATAATATATAATATATAATATATAAATCAACTATTTCTATAATCTTGCCTCTTTCAAATAATATCAAAATATTTTCTTTAAAAAATTTGTGTAATTTTAATAATTCATTAAAATGAGAAATGTGCATATAATATTGCTTATGAAAAAATTTAATTTATATGCACATAAATATTCATATAAATATGGATATAACATTAATTATCTTGCTTATGATTCTAATTTTTTCCATAATAACGCTGCAGAAAGAATCTAATTTTGATTTGATATTTAAAAATTTAAATTGTTGTTCTAAGGACCAAAGAATAGAAATTTTAATATATTAAACTTATATTCAATATGGAAATTTTTAAATCAAAAACAGAAATAAGATATATTTTAAGTGAATGAAAATTAGTAATAACTTTCGACAGAGGACATTTGAAGAATATCCTTGAACCCATGCGAAAGCACATCTGCGTGAAATATAGAAAAATGATTGCTGAGATGAATAAAGACAACGTCATGAGGATCAAAGTAAAGCACACACTTTAAATGAAATTATACTAATAAAGTATATAAGTAAACAGGGAGATAGTTCGAATCTTATTTTTTTTCAATCTCATAATGGACAACATAATAAGTAACATAAAGATAAAAGCTGGGATAATGTCATGGAAATAACAATATACAAATATTATATACAAATTATAATTTGCGGAGAATGAGGATGACTTCCAGAGTCTCTTGCACAAATTCATAAATACAGCCAAATTTAATATGTTCATATCAAAAGACAAAACACAATAGTTATATCCAAAGTGTTAATAAGATGCAAACTAGTGGTAGAAAATATGCCAATCAAAGATTATGAAATGCCAAACCACACTGACACAATAAACAATATCCAGTAAAAATCTAATGGAAAAAGTATACAGCCAATCAAGGCAACTGGAACATCAGGATACATGAGGGACATCATATGAAAGAATCAAGACACGATAGATAGCAACATGAGAATCTATAATTAAATTGTATCCGATCGTTAGTTTTTCATATTTATTTTATAAAACATAGTTTTATAATGCAGTTCGTATAATGTAATTTTAATATTATTTTTTTTTATATAGAGTTATTAAGAATCGTTTAAATATGTTAGTATGAATTTATTATTTTGGTAGCATTTCAGGCAACTAGTAGCATCAGGCTACTTGAAATGATGATTTGATGAAAAGAGTTAGCGAATAATAACAATAATATAGACGTTAGTCGATTGCGATAAGCGGCGATTGATTCACGTCGTTCTAAACTGCCAATCACAGACATATTTTCGTTAATCTTTTACCAGCCCTATATATATTTCTTTGAAAAATAAGATTTAAGACGAAAACAGTCATTTAAACGCATTAGTCGAGTTTCTATATCGATGGCATCGACAGCTCATTACTCATCAAAAGGCGGCCGATCCTTTGATGAAAAGAATTCCATTAGCGAATAATAATAATAGTATAGACGTTAGTCAATTCCGATAAACGGCGATTTCTCTTTCACACCGCTTTAAACTGCCGATCGCAGACATATCTTCGTTAATCTTTTAGCGGCCCTATATATATTTCTTTGAAAAATAAAATT